>NW_010587595.1:96796-128985 GCF_000705375.1 Tinamus guttatus | reverse complement strand
AGGAGGTAAATTAAAATGCCTGTGTCTCAACTACATATTTTTCATCACCTCCTCAGCCCTATAATGTTTTTCTTATAAGCAGTGAGTTCCTTAAGGGTTTGTTTTTGTTTGTTTGCTGTGGTTTTTTTAAGCATCCTATAACCATGCTGTAAACAAAATATAAAAGCCCATGTCTGGGCTCTGAGCAGGGAGAACAGTAAGGCTCAGCTCTTACCTTGAAACTGTGCGTATAGCAGGTGTTTATGCAATCAAACAGGATCCCATTAAACTAATTTCAGGTGTTTGCAGTGGTTTGCTTGTTACTTAGGAATTTTCCAACTCTTTGAAAGGTTGCAGCTCTTGGCAAGAAACTTCATTTTTTTCCTGGAATGGCTCTGTAGGTAAACGGAAACAAAAGCTTCTGCTCTTGCACAACTTTCTTTTTCTATTCTGCCACTCCATATTCTCTTGGTTTCTTTATTAACAGATTTAATAAGAACCCTTGGGAATGGGTTTCTTGGAACCAGAGAGCATTTTTAGGTGAAGTATTGTAGATTGTGGAATTTACCTTTCACAGAAATTTCAATTCCTGTTTTCATGCTAAATCCAAATGGTTTTTAATGGGAAACATAAGACTTTTCTGTCAAAAGGGAGTTTGAGATCTGGCCAGGTCTGGTGGTTTTGCACAGGAGCTTGAAGGTGAGGACACTTGCAGGATTTTTACTCTCCCTCTTTTCTTTTCCAGTGAGTACTGAGTATTAGACTTGTCCTACAATAAAGGATTAGGGAATCTTTCGAACCTGTTTTCTCTGCTCAAAGCCCAGATTTCAGGACATACCGTTTAAGCTGTGTGTTTATGTATAAGTACATATGTCCTAGAAAGAAGCTGTAACTATTGGCCTCAGCCACTAAATCTGGTCTCTCAGCATCAGACCACGGAGCCCTAAGTTTCTTTGGTCTGGCTCCTATCAAATCACAGCTGTTTGGTCTCTTGTAGATACAACCCGAAACTTTTTTGAAGTTGAGTGATGTCTGTGCATTTGTACTTGACATTCTGGAAAAAAAGGGGCAATGCATTCATCTTGGTGAAAAACACCGTGCTTGTAATAGCAGCTAGAGCTATTTTAGATGAGTTTTGATATTGGCTGATACTGGCTTTTTATTTCTGAAGAAAACTTTCTCATTACCTTTTATCTAGCTGTAAATTGCTAACTGGTGCTTTTTAAACTGCAAGATTCTCTTTCATGTGTCTTTAAAGTACACTTAAGGCAATTTAGTTTGTCTATTAGCCTTTAGAACAGGTAATGCTATGGGTCAGGTTAGTTTTAAGAATTAGCATTTTGTGTATTGCTTTTGTTCTCCTGAGGCTGGTGTTTGAGACCAAGATAGAACCCAGTGGCTTTTTGTGCTTTGGATCTCATTATGTTCTTAACATTTTGATATGGGTGCCTGTGAAGATTCTCAATAATTTTTAGGCACAGAGAGTGCAGGATTGTGGCTCTGAATTTTAGTTCCAACAGCCATAAAAATTGATTTCTATAATCTTGTTTATTAAGTGCAGATCAATGGCTGGTAATAGCCATTGGTAATAGCAGTGATGACAGGATGATGACTGACTTTAGGAATCAATGGAACTCAATGTTTCATTGAGAAAAAAAGAGCATGTTATATTCAAATAATGTTATTTTAAATGGATGTTTTCCTACCCAATTAGGGATGTGGCTGTGGTCAAATGCCTTAGGACTTTTAAACTATATTTGCAGTATGTTTAGTTAAGCCTCTGCTTAAGAAAAAATAATTCATATCTTACTACATGTTCTTAACCACATTTATTGAAGTATTGTATTTTTAATTCTATTGGCCTTGAAGCTGCTTTCAATTACTGATTATATGCTGTTTCCAAATGTGTTATATTAAATGACTTGTTTGAAGCAATAGGCAGTGTGTAGCCATTCCAGACTAAACAAATTACCCCAGAAATGATCAGTTTTGACAATTGTGCAGTTACTCTAACAACTCAGTATAATTAATCAGCATCATTAAAGTGAAGTAGCTGGGACTTGGGGTAAGAGACATTTGTTGATGTCTCAGATGCTTTGCCTTGAAATGCTCGCTGTCTCAGAATTAGAAACTGAGATTATGTTAAGAAGTATTTTTGATGGGGAGGAAATGGCCCTTGCATTTGACAAGTCTTTCTTTTCACAGTGATAATTCACAGGTGTTCCAGGCTAACGTTTTGCGAACCCGCAGGAACAGTACCACAGTTATGAATCGTCATAGTCTGGTAAGAAAACAATTAGACCAACCACATTAAACCCAAAGCAGAAGTGCACAAACAGGATTTTTTTTTAAAAAAAAAAAAAAAAAAAAAGGGATGAAACTAGTGCAAGGCTGTAAACTAAGGCTGTGAAACTAATACTGTGTGCTTTCAGAAACAAGCCTTTAGACTGTGACATTAATAGACTGTAGCTATAGTGAAATGTTATTTACAGACCACTGAGCCTTGGCGAGCACTTATATTTCGTTCTGATCATAATTTTGTTTATAAAATGCAAGCAGATGCTCTAACATGGAATAAGAAAGATATTTTGCAATGAAAACTAATTACGTAAGATGTACCGTTGTTCAGTAACTGGAGAGATAATGATCTCTGATACTTAAATAAAAAATAATAAAAAAAGTGATAATAAGATATTTTGCAATGAAAACTACGTAAGATGTACCGTTGTTCAGTAACTGGAGAGATAATGATCTCTGATACTTAAATAAAAAATAAAAAGAAAATAAAAAAGTGATATTCTGATTTCAACTTGTCTTATCTTCATGCAAAATAAACAGAATCATCTAACTGACTGGGGTAACATAGGTCTTGAGACTTAGAGAATGAATGATTCCATGTCTCAGAAACATTCATTTGTGTTTCCAATTTCTATTGAAATGGAGTTATTACAGCTTTCAAATTGCTTTTTGCTGGTTTGTTTGTTTGTTTTTTACTACTAATCTAAAAGTATAATGCTTCAACACTGAAAAAATACTGCCTTTATTGTAATAAAAAAAAGTTTTATTGCAGTGTAACTGCAATAAGGAGGGAGAAAAAGTTCAGTAAGTGACTGAAAATTGTTAACTTAGTATTATGCATACAGCTAATGTTTTGTGCTATATTAAATGATGAAAAAATAGTAACATTTAGTAAATAGTGACTAGTATTTCTGTTGCTCTAATTCGTTGTGTTAACTCTTAAGGGAGTAATGGGAGCTGATAATGCTTTGGTGGTAACTGAAGGCCATGTTCTAGCTCCATCTTCAGGACTGTTGTGTCCCAACTACTCAGCTAAATTCTAAAATATTCTTTTACTTTTTTGACTTACTTCTCCGAGTCCCAGGCTGCAGCTCTTTTGTCATGATTTCAGGAGCAGCTCTGCCATTCCAACTATGTCTAAATCTGCAGGTTTTTCATAGTAAATTTAACTGCCAAGGAAGGCTCAACTGCATTCACTTATTCAGTGTTTATTTCCTCTCAGAAGTTACCAGTGGCATTTATTGAGTAAATGGCTTTCTTAGAGCATTTGGGGTTGTGGTTAGATGCTCAGCTACTGTTTCAGCAGAAGTAGTTGGTTGGTTTATTTCTTTTTTCTTTCTTTTTTTTTTTTAAAGGCTGAACAAGTTTCGTGTTACGGTCCCTGTGGCCCCAGAAATGCCTGTGTTGGCAGAAGCCAGAGGGCAGTGCAGGGAGGGGAATGACAAGGCTTAGGGGGCAGGTGGCTCTTTCCTTGGGCTCTGCAGTCGAGCTGGCATTTGTGGAGCTTTCCCCTCAGTGAGAAAGTTACTGCACCTATCTGGCAGCGCAGGGGGAAGAGAAGCACCCTCCCATGTTCTGGTAGTTTCTCATGTCTTCTGTTAAGCTTGTGCTCTCTTAAACACCTGGTATTAGAGTAGGATAGTTTCTAACAAATGAGTTTAATCCACTTTAGCAGTATCCTTTAAAAGCTGCTGAGGCTTCTGATAATTTATTTCCAAGAATTAAATTAAAGGACTAGTAGCAGGGAAAAGCATTTTGGAGCCTTGTCAAAACAAGAATCATGACTTGAGACAGGCTGTAGGATCCTTGGAATTCGTAGATTTAGCCAAATATACATTAGATCCTATAGAGGAATGCGCAGCTGCTGTTGTCTCTTCTTTACCTTGCACTGAGCCCCAGCAGTGTCATATATATTTTATTAACATTAAATCTTAGAGTAAGTGGGTTATAGCTTTAAAACACAAGAAGTTAACAAACGCATTTCTGGGTGGTCATAGAGTGAATGAATGAGCAGGAATATGCTATTGTCCAGAGCCCTTTTTAACGTGCAAATCAAGCTCAGCTGAAGGTATGTATTGGCTGTTGCTGTTTGGAGGAATTTCCACCAAGTGCACAGGATTTTTAGAAGCTCAGTGTAACAGTAAAGCTGTTGTAAAGTGGACATAAATAGTTAAAGAAAATGTTGTATCTGCCAGCTTGTAGTAATATACAGTATGATGACTAAGACCTGACAGAGCATTAGATACTATATACGTGTGTGAGGCTAATATTTTTTGAAAGAGAAAGGCTGTATATATGTGTGGAAGTATATATAATTTTTATATACAAATTTATAAATATAAAAAAAATCACAGGCAGAATTCTGGATATGACATGTTAATGGTCTGTGATAACTTTCCATAACTTTTTTTATAAGTTGGCAAAATATTTTGCATTGTTATATTATATTGGGTAGCCTTCTGGACTATTTAAAAACAAATTAAATACTTAGGCAGCCATATCTATTAAGGGTGGCAGTGTGCTAGTTAAAAGTCAACTTTTTCTACAAAAAAGACTGATTTTTAATAAGCTGGAGCTGAAAAGAAAGACAGTGATCACTATTAGCATCTCTGAGCATGCAAACCCATGTAATGTGGAAATGCATAATACCATGTTTTTTAAAAATACTTAATATAGTCCCTATGCTCTGCATATCTTGTAAAAGTTGACTTTCATTGGGGAGATTCTTTTTTGAGATTGGGATAATATTTTAGATTTGTACTGATACCCTAACACTTTTCCTTCCTTTCTCCTTTGTTTTTTAAGGACATTTCAATTGTATCTGACTTTATTTTGCAGTTTGTGCCATCATCTCCTGTTCGTATTCCTAGCAGCCGTCTGCATCAAATCAAACAGGTATGCACATGTTCATTTTTTTTTTTTTTTTTGAAATTTAAGTTGCTTATAGCTGTTTTCATTTCCCGTTGATGTACAATGGCCTTCAAATAACTATTGATTTTGCTTTGAAACAGTAGTGCAGGGTCTGTAACAGTCTATCCCTTCCAGGTGCTTTCAAAAGTAAAGGTTGTGTCCATTTTCAGAGTTCCAAATTTGTAAAAATAAGATGATCTTACAGCGAGAAGATGATTGGAGCAGAAAGAGAAGACAAATCTTAAACATTTTTGTAAGGAAGCCAAACCAAGTTTTGCAAAGCTTTTGGGTGCAGTGCCAGCATAAGTTCAAAACCTTTCCTTGTGTTCACACAAGAATTTGTGCGGCCAGAAAATGAACTGGATAAGGAGGTAACAGGACTAAAAAATAGCTGAGACTTCTGGCTGGACTATTTTTCATCTGTATAATTTTATTATCCAGGTCACTGTATTTGTGCTATTGCAGCATGAGTGGAGGGGAAGAGCGCGAGCAAATACGTAAAAGCTTTGGTCGTGTTATTGCTCAGTTTTGTAACTGTATCTTGAACAGTGATGAAAATGAAAAAGCTGCTTGAGAAATAACCACATCCCATAAGCAATACTTTTTATGTGACAGTGTATGTCTTTCCTTTTTCTACCCTGTTTGCCTTCATGTAATAAGGACTTAAGCTTGTTATTACTTAAGGTAGTTGGATTATATTATGCGTTAAGAAGAGCATCTCCAGCAGGTCGAGGGAGGGGATCCTGCCCCTCTGCTCAGCCCTGGTGAGGCCACATCTGGAGTATTGTGTCCAGTTCTGGGCTCCACAGGACAAGAGGGATGTGGAGCTGCTGGAGAGAGGCCAGCGCAGGGCTACGAGGATGATCAGGGGCCTGGAACATCTGCCCTGTGAGGAGAGGCTGAGGGAGCTGGGCCTGTTCAGCTGGAGAAGAGAAGGCTGAGAGGGGACCTGAGCAGTGTCTAGAGGTACCTCAAGGGAGGCAGTGAGGAGGATGGGGCGGCCTCTTTGCACTGGTGGCCACCGACAGAACTAGAGGAAACGGCCGGAAACTGAAACACCAAAAGTTCCACAGGAACTTAAGGAAAAATTTCTTCCCAGCGAGGGTGCCAGAGCCCTGGAACAGGCTGCCCAGAGAGGTTGTGGAGTCTCCTTCTCTGGAGATCTTCAAACCCGCTTGGACGCAGTCCTGTGCCACGTGCTCTAGGTGACCCTGCGTGTGCAGGGGTTGGACTGGATGATCCCTAGAGGTCCCTTCCAACCTTCAGCATTCTGGGATTCTACGATTCCATGATTCTATGATATTGACTCAATACCTGAGTGAACTGAAGGTAATTTTTTTCTGATTCGTTGTAGCAAACTTTTCTGTTTATTTTTTGAAGTCTTTATTTTTCACCTGCTAATCTCTCTTAGGAAGAAGGAATGAATTTGATGAACAGAGAAACAGTACATGAAAGGTAAGCCTTAAGACAGAGTATACTTAGTATATTTAATAAAATCTTTCATGGGCCTGGGACAACACATTTCTTTTCTTCTTTATAGAGAAGTGCAAGTAGCAATGCAGATGAGCCAGTCGTGGGAGGAGAGCTTGAGCCTGGTAATGCAGTCATGGTTTAATTTTTCTTATCAGTATTAGGACACTAGAAACTTTAATATCAACATTTTCCTGTGTAATTTGATCTAGAAATGATGAAATTAATATGATGCTGCTTTTGATCAGCAATGTTTCGTACTAACCAGGCATAAAGCTCAGTTGCTCAAGGATATATTTTTGGATTTACTGGGATGATATTTAAAAAAAAAATGCATCTGTCCAAACTTTCTGCCATTTTCTGATACTCAGCAAATAATGTTTAAGGCTCTTCTTATTACCCATACTATATGTACTCATAAATGTGTACATAAAACAAGATAAATATGAGTGAGGATAACTTTGGAGTCTTTATTCCAAACAAAACAGTCCTTTTTTATATTAAAAAAAAACACTTAAATATCTGCTTGTAAGATTATTATATGTGCTACTTACAGAGTGACAATGATTTTGAAAAGTTGTCATCACCAAAGCAAGTAGACTTTGTCCCGGTTTCTCCAGCTCCTTCACCTACCAGAGGAATAGGGAAGGTAAGCAGAATGTAATAAAGTTTTTACCTGGAATTGTGCTAAATAAATTAAACCAAATTGACAGCGGAAGAATCTGCATTCTCCTTTGTACTTCGACTGCAATCAAGAAACTAGATAGTAGAACAAACAAAAAAATCTAGAATCCAGAAACAGCAAAAACCAGCTAGCAGTTGCACATGTCGTGGATGTGAATTTCTGTGTTCTGTTAACCTGTTGCTAATATTCTTTATTTGCCTTCCCTTAGAGTAAGAGGAGGCATACATTTTATTTTTATGCCCTAGTTTTTTTAATCGGACTATGGCAAAATAAATGCTTGTTGACCTGCATATATTCTGCATAAAAATAAAGCCTGTTCAAATTTTTCTGGATTTTTTTTCTCTTTCTTAACTACAAGCGGTGTATCAATAGGTTCAGTCAAATTGGCTGATTGCTTTAAATTGACAGAGGGTTGTTGTTTACCTGTAGTTAGGCACTGTTGTTACTATATGGGTGTAATACGATTTTTATACATAAATAACTCCAACTGTTTTGCTCTCAGCAATGTTTTTCACCATCTTTGCAAAGTTTGGTGAGTTGTAGTGGATTGCCTCCAAGTCCTAGCCCAAGTCCAACAAGGCGATTTTCAAGGTAAGTACCTTAATAATAGGAAATTGGCAGAGCTTGTTCACAATACGGTTTTAAAAATGCAAAATTTATTGTATCCATAATTAAAAATTGATTTCTGATCACAAATACTGCTTTGTAATTTAAACTCCAGATTTTACAACAGCCCAATAATTTTTTAAAATTTATATATCTTAACATTAGAAACTGGGCTCCATTTCATGCTCTGATTTTGCAGTGTAGTCTGGTGCCCTTTAATCACACATTAAATATTTGAATTATAAGAGAATATTGATTTAGGGGATTCTTAGGCATTCTGGCTTCAGTTGTACTTAATATTGTTTGAGTGGGGTGAACGCAGTGCTGAACTTTGGCTTGTTCAAGTTCAATTAGGTGTAGACTGTCAGCTGGGATATAGTCAATACCTAGATTTGAGCTTTTCAACTATTTCGCCTAGTTGTGAAATAATACGACTTCTTTAAGGTGTATGTTTCTTTGTCTCCAAAAAAAAAGATTTTTTTTTTGAAATAGGCTCTTTTAATGCCTAAGATTTTAGCATTTGCCTTTTAGTAGTTTATCTTAACAACTTTTGGTTCTTTATTTGTTTTGGGGCTCCCTATGTTAATGATGATACATCAGTGTAGCGTCTGTCTTCTTTTAGCAGGAGAAGTCACAGCCCTATTAATTGCATTCGACCAAGTGTTCTTGGGTCAATAAAAAGAAAAGGTACAGTAGACTCAATAGACTGTAATAAGCTTGAACCCTTATTTAGCTTGCTCTGTGAAAATACACTGAAAATAGATTTAGCATAAATGAGAAATAGTTATGGTCTTTATCATCCCTTTCAAGGTGTAACAGAGATGGAAGATCATCCAAAAAGATTATTCCAAGGATCTACCAGCATGCTTATCCCTGAAGTTTCTCATCAGACAGAACTTGGGGGATGGTAAATACTGCACTGTTGCATGAAATTAATCAAAAGCTGTGATGATGAAAGTATATATGTATTTTATATATAAAATCATCTAGCAATGAGAACGTTTTAAGATTTTGTTTTGTTATTGACACAGACATTTTGAAGCAATGAAAGTATTACAGTAAATAGGCAGTAACATTCACTGCAATTCAAAATTTCCGGTGCTGACAATCTTCTGATTATGTTTTTTTTGTGTCAAGCATATTTAGGAAAATATACCTCACCACTAGCTTTCTTTTTTGGAGTCTAGTTGCTAGCTGCAATCAAATGTGAGTGTTTGTGCTCTGTGTTGGGCTGTTTTTATGCTTTTTGCTCTTAGTCACGTGGGAAAATGAGTCCATGTCTGACCCTCCCTGCTGGGATGAGATAAAAAGTACTCTGTACAAAATTGTAATGACTTAAAAAAGTGAGGGATTTTGCTTTAATATTTTAGTCAAGAGGATAATCACACAGAGGGTGCACACACAAAGTTATCAAGCCAGAGCTATTTACAGTATGTTTATCCTTTCTGCCTCCCAGCTAGGGCAAGTAGCTGTGTGTAAGCTTTTAGCCCGTTGCAATGGTGATAGTAAAATGGATGTATTAAATATACTTTGAAAACATACTCTTTTTTTTTCCCCTGCATCTTGGTTTAGAAGATAATTTTCAACAACACTTAAATACGATCAGCACCTACAGTTATAGTCCTCTGTGTCCTATGAAATAAGCAGTGAGTGGTACAAGAAATTCTTATGGTTTATCTCTGAGCCTCCTCAGAAAAGAGGCAGCTGGTGTGTACGGATTCTAGGCTGGGACCCCTAGAAGAAGGGAGCTTGAAGTACTGAAAGTATTACAATAAACAGGCAACAACATTCACTACAATTCTAGAATTTCCAGAGTCTGCATGATGTATTCAGTCTGTAGGCAATTTCTGGGCTACCTGAGGGAGAAACTTACAGAATGTTATCTGTCTGTTTAGAAGTATCTGTAAAGAATATTATTACCAATTTATTTCAAATTGTAGGGCTTACTGTTTGTTCAGATATACCCACTTATTTTAGAATGGTTTTATAGTGAAAGGAATGTAGTATTGGAAATGCTTCGGAAAAACTAAATTCATCTCATTTCTCATATGTTGTTATCGCTTTGTTTTTAGTCTGTCGCCGCATGGTCTTGAGGACAATAGAAGCAGTGCAGGCTCCTCCTGTGACTCACCAGCTGAGGCTGGCACCAACACGGACTCTCCAGTCTCACTTTCAGACTCCAGATCTCCATTTTTACCAGTCGATCTTACAGCTAAGTTGCCCATTAATTAAGAAAGATAAGTCTGCTTGATGGACACTAAGAAACATCTGGAAATCAATAAGACTTTGTTGTGTGTGACTGTGTTCTTTGTGATTGTTCCTCATAGGAACTTCCAGAAATGTCATTATTTCTAGAAAACTTTCAGAATAGTTCCTTGAGGAAGAATTCACGTTTCTAGTAATTTGTATGACATTTACTAAAATACAGTAAGCATTTGAATTGCAAACATATTTGATGCTGACATCAGTATACAAGCTGATTTGCAAGGGATATTGTCTCATTAGTGTAAGTTACAAATATTATACATACATTCTGCTTGTAGAAGACTTGGCTTTTCAACAGCCAACAGGATCTTCACTAACACATAGTGGTGCTGCTGTTGTAACAGGTAACTTTCATGTTTGTCCTCCATCTGAAACCAATGAAGCATCTTTATAATTTATGTTTTTATTCCCTGAGTATTAGATATTTATTTTTTTGTTCTTGAAATGAAAGTGAGAATATTTGGGTGGGGGGGGGTGGAATGATTATGTTTTCTGGCTGTTAATCAGTTCTGTGTTACAATTAGGTATGAAAAGCACAAGTTGGTGAATTGTCGTATTTTTATATATTGGATTTTATTTATGGTCATGAGTGCTGTTATGATTAAATCCAAATTTGGTCTGGAACATTCTTTGGGGTTTGGGGGACCTTTTTGGTTGGTTTTCCCCATTAGATGATGTATTAGAGGGCTAGATGCTTTATTAAAGGTCTTTAATAGGGGGAAATAGTATGGATGTTTGCAACAATACACTAAATCCTGAGATTTTAGTACTTAGTGCTTCAGAAGTGCATTATTTTAACAGACAGCATTTGTCTTCATGTATGACTTCTGTTAGAGAAAAAGTGTGGGGCCTTGAATGCTTTTGTACAGGCTGAAATGATCAGATGTGAACACTTAACTGCAGATTCTTGCAGTGTTTAATCTCTTCATGTCACTTCCTCCGTGTAATGACATCAAGTTATTTCTGCTGAAATGAGCTTCAAATTATGATCAGAAGCCTAGAATTTGGTAACCTGATATGGGTTCTTGTACTGTATTTGAAAAGTCAGTGGGATGAGGCATCCTGATCCTCCACCCTGAAATTCCGGAGACAGGAGGGAAAATCTGCACGCCACCATAGGCGGCTGCTTCCCATTTTCCAGTGGCAACCTCGTGTTGGTGGTTGGCTCCTGTCATGCAGTTTAACTCCCCTCCAGCTGGGGCCTCGTCTGCATGTGTGCACACATTCGTACTATGTGGTCTCTTCTGTGTGGTTGATAATGAAGCAAAATGTTTATTTTTAAACACTAAAACTTTGTAATGTATAATAAAGTGAGGAAAAAAATAAATAGAAGCTTCCTGAAGTGGAAGAGAAGCCTGTTCTGAACTGACATGGATAAAGCTTTGATTAAGAGCAGCTATCAAAGGTAGAAATGGAAAATGCATAGAATGTACAGTCCTGGTGACCTGAGGACCAATGACCAGTTTCAGCATATCCTTAATAGAGAAATAAAACAGAATCTATTTAATAGTTTTATTCAGTTCAAGTAAAATATGATGTGGTTTACTTCTGCTTTTATTTCTCTTAAATTATTATAACAGTCACTTCCATGCTGTAGACTTTTTTAAAATTGTTTTTCAAACTGCCCTTCATGCTTGTGGCAAATGGACAAACTTGTGTTTAATGTCTATTTGCCTTTTATGATGACACAGTTCATTTTTGCAATGCCAGATATGTGCCAAAGACCTGCTTTGTGTTCACTGTTTCATGGTGAGGACAAGACTGATTATATATATATTTTTAATCTTGCTTATTTGTTAAGAATGAACCTCCTCATCTGTTCTGACCTTTTAAAAAAAAGATGCATCAATAGTGTGTGGGTTAACTCGACTCTTTTCTGTTGAATATTTATACTATTTTTCAAATAAGTGCCAATAAATGGAAGAAAATAAATATGACTTGCTATTTCTGCACTTTGTTAGAGTGGTAACCACTTGTTTTCATCTGTGATTAAATGTTTTTGTTTTTCTCGAGTGAAAGTGTCTGTTGTCACCCACTTCATCCGTTTGAGTTGCCCCTAAGTGCATTTGAGTTGGTCCTAAAATCTACAGCCCGTTTTTCTGATTTCTTAGTGCAATGCTATCCTAAAGTTCTGTGACAACTCCAGGAGAACCCAAGAAGAAAAATTATGCATATGTACTTCCCCATTAAAGATTAAGAACCAAATGATGTTGTAGAATGTGTATGTGGACTTGGGGATTAGACTAGTCTACAATACATGCAATCATTCCTGAACAGGGCTGTTAACTCGGATGCTGTTAGTATCTTGCTCTTCACCAATTCCCTGTTTCACCAGTTCTTTTCCTGATGAACAGTGGATGCTGGATCCCAGCTTCATCGGGTCATAGGTTCAAGATTGTAACTATGATGTAGGTTGTTAGACACACTGTTCCCTAACTGATCTCAGTCTCACAGGCATCTGCGGTTGTTCCCGTTCTGCAAGGAAATGTGCAGCTTGCTTGTCTCAGTCTGTTTTGGAGCTATTGTAATCCTATACATGGACTTATTTTGCACCTCTTTACATGCATCTGTTTTTGCCAGGATCCTGTAGCCATGGACTTAGGGAGGTGCCTGTGAAAAAGCAGAGTTCCCGTCCTCTTACATGTCACCCCTCTGAACTGATACTTGTGATCATCTTCCGACCGATCTGCTTGAAAACTGCCGCAGATTTTGTTGCCAGCCAGGCCCAGGCTTGGCCCAGGGTGTCTTCCTTGACAACCGATAGGTGTTTTTCTTCCTTCCACCTTCTCCAGTGTGACATAGTTGCCTAGAGAGCAGTGGTAACGGTGCCAGTGCTCAGGGGGGCTGTATTTTTGGAAGGAGCACTTCAGTGGTTACTGCATTTAGCAGAGAAGAGATAATTCAAGTTAGAGGAGCGATACAAATGCCAGGAAAAATCAGCCTGTGCCTCAGCCCAAGTAACTTGCTGGGTTTTCTGTGTTGTCAGCAAGGCAGATGACCTGAATTCTGCACTCAAGAGCTGTCCCCCGCCCTCCTGAAGATTAATATCAGACTTTGCTCTCAAGTTCTCTTTTTGCTTTCGCCTTTCTTCAGAAAACTTGAGTGTAAATGATCACCAACCTGAACAAGCAGAAGGCTACTCTCCATTATATCTTTTGTGTATTCGTGAGTCCAAGATTCCTTGAGTCATAGAATGTTTATTGTGCTTCGGATATTTGTGAGTTCCATCTTGCTGCTGTGAGTTTGCTAGTAAGATAAATAGTGACAGGGGAACGCTGTGGAGCTCTGTAAACTGGCTTCAAGTCTGATAAGAGCTTGTGCATTTCCTAGCAGCAGTCACTTCAGAAATGCTGTTTGCTTCATGCTCTTGCATTTGAGCATATGTTGGAGTCAGAAATCATTTGCTTAGAAGTCCATTTTGAGGGACCTAGGAGTTAGAATCAGGCTATGTGAGCTCTTGGTCTCCTGTTCTCATCACCCTTTCTCTCCTTGTCAGCTGGCCCATGGAGTTCAAGCTGATACCTCTTTGCTGCAAGCACCAAGGTAAAATATTTGAAAATGTAATTAAGTGTTTACAGCTGTAGCAGAACCACTGAAATCCTAGCAATCCAAGGAGGAGTGCTTGGGTGTCAAGAATCCTTTTCAGCAACTCTGTGCAAGAATTTCTTGCTCACTTTACATTTTTGATTCAGTCTATTTCCTGAAGGTATATCTTGATTTTTTTTTCCCCTAATCCTTAACTGTAGAATATTTCTCCCCCCAGCATCCCGTTTCTGTGTATTTGGTATGTGGTTTGGGAAACGGGGCATCCTTTCCACAGGATAAACCCGGGCCGACGGCCCAGCTCGTTCGGAGGGCGCTGGTCTCTGCCGGGCACCTTCCTCCCCTGCAGTGGGGCTCGAGGCTCCCCTGCGCCCCACAGAAATGTTGGGTTGTTCCTCTCCCGCATTTTTGTGGTGGGAGAATCAGGGGGAAGAGGCAATAGGAAGAATTAATCTTGTCTGATGCCTGGCTGGGTAACAGAAATATTTGGGGGTAAGAGCTGAGTGCAGTTAAGCCAAAACCAGGCACAGTCTGTTCGTGCCTGTGTGCTGGTTGTTCTATGTCTCCCAGAAAACTTGGGAGACTTCCCTGTTCCCAGGAATATTTCTCGGATGGGTTTGGTATTTATCAAGTTTAAGACTTTTCTGCTAGTTTAATTCCTTCCTTTCTTGCTTATTTCATAAGAGCTTTATAATAAGTTCATTATTTAATATTTCCTTCTACAATTAATAATGTTGTATAAGTGTTTGTTATTTTGTTAGATGTCAGCACAGGAAATAGGTGCTGTGCTTAAACAGGAGCAGTTTTTGCTGAAGGTACTGATTTTTAGATATTTGGTTCTTATAAATGCTTTTTTCTTCTTGTGCAGAGAGAAATGGCAGTGAAATTGTTGCAGGAAACTTCCTGCTTAAAAAACAAATCAAGATCCTATCCTTGTAAGTGCGTTCACTTCAGCACCAGGTCTTCCTTTTGATGTTTCATGGCAGATTCCTGAGGGGAAGATGCTAATGGATTTGGCTGATAGAACCTGGGATTCCAGGGCATTATGGCAGAATTTCGTTTCTCTCTTGATGATGGTTTCTCATTTGTCAAATGATTTGCTCGTCTAATGGCTTAATGCTCCTACCTCGAGCTTCTTTGAGCGCCTGCAGTTTCCTAGGGAAAAATGTGCTCATTTTGTTGTTGTAAGCTGTATTGTTATTCTTTTTTAATTATTTATTTTGTACACTGGACACATGACTTCAGGCTCCAATGCAAAACTCTTTTTTTTTTTTTAATTTCCTTTCTTTGATATCAATTTAATCAGTCGTGTTTATTCCTCCTTTGGTATCTCCAGGCTCTGCTAGGCTCAGGCTGACTGCAATTACATGAGTCTGAATTTATCTTCCCCCATAGGGCTATTACAGGGAACCTGTTACTCAGGTAGGGCGTCTTAGGAGCCTTTTCCTTCCCAGCGAGGAGGTCACCCATGGCTTTGTGCTGCTATAGTCATGATTCTGCTTTGGCTTCAGTTATTCCTGTGCATAGTCTGCTATTTCAGAGACCAGTGTGCACTACTTTGCGTGGGATTCCACTTTGTATTAGCAGCGTGGTTATATGGCTTTGCAAATTTTCGAGAGCTGATACATGTAGTTCATTATCTTAAGTAAATAGCAGAGAGCTCTTAGTTTGCAGCAGAGCTTTACGTGGATCGTATTCCATGGAAGACAAAAATACCCCCGAATCGCCCTTACTTGCCTGTAGTCATTACACTGTATTACTGCCCTCCTTTTGTGTGTTCAGTCCTCTGTCACCTCTTCCTGGCGCAGGTTTCTGAACTCCCTCCTTGCTGTGTTCTCTCCGCAGGGCCCTGGCGGACGCTGCAGGACGGTTCCTGATGCGATGCAGAGCGGGTGATAGGCTGCCGCCCGCTGCAGACCCTGTGCTGGCTTCAGCAGCTGCAGCCTGGAATTTCCTAGGGCAGCGGCTGCATCTACGAAGGAGAGGCTCCGTCGTCAGCACCGTGAACCTCGGCTGTTCCTCCCGGGAGCCGGGGCCTCCCCCAGCGCGGCTGTGGGAAAGGCGCTCACCCCATTGCACAGGGACACTGGACACAACCCGTGTTCCTGCCCGCGCTGAGCCCTGAAAGGCGCTCACCCCACTGCACGGGGACACTGGACACAATCCGTGTTCCTGCCCGCGCTGAGCCCTGAAAGGTGCTCACCCTGTTTCACAGGGACACTGGACACAACCCGTGTTCCTGCCCGCGCTGAGCCCTGAAAGGCGCTCACCCCATTGCACAGGGACACTGGACACAACCCGTGTTCCTGCCCGCGCTGAGCCCTGAAAGGCGCTCACCCCACTGCACGGGGACACTGGACACAATCCGTGTTCCTGCCCGCGCTGAGCCCTGAAAGGCGCTCACCCCACTGCACGGGGACACTGGACACAATCCGTGTTCCTGCCCGCGCTGAGCCCTGAAAGGCGCTCACCCCACTGCACGGGGACACTGGACACAATCCGTGTTCCTGCCCGCGCTGAGCCCTGAAAGGCGCTCACCCCATTGCACAGGGACACTGGACACAACCCGTGTTCCTGCCCGCGCTGAGCCCTGAAAGGCGCTCACCCCATTGCGCAGGGACACTGGAAACAACCTGCGTTCCTGTCCGCGCTGAGCCCTGAAAGGCGCTCACCCCACTGCACGGGGACACTGGACACAACCCGTGTTCCTGCCCGCGCTGAGCCCTGAAAGGCGCTCACCCCACTGCACGGGGACACTGGACACAATCCGTGTTCCTGCCCGCGCTGAGCCCTGAAAGGCGCTCACCCCATTGCACAGGGACACTGGACACAACCTGCGTTCCTGCCCGCGCTGAGCCCTGAAAGGTGCTCACCCCGTTTCACGGGGACACTGGACACAACCCGTGTTCCTGCCCGCGCTGAGCCCTGTCTCTGCTGGCCGCTGAACAGCCGTGTCGTGCCAGGACGGCTCCGTGCTCCGCGCTGCAGGCTGCTCCCTTGCCTTGCCCGGGAGGCCTCATGGGAGCCCAGAGACAAAATACCTGAGATGCTCTCACCAGGAATTCACCTCCTTTTTTTTTTGAAGGCCTCCTATGCAGCTTGGCCCCCGAATTTGAGGTTGCAGTGAATCAGAGCAGAACCTATGCAGCGTAGCACTCTGCGACTGAGTTTTTCTTCCTGTAAGCAGTGTATTTTTGGATCTAGCTTACTGACCTTGGCAAGTTCCTTTCTGTATTTTCTCTGCGAGTGGAACGGATTAGCGAGGTGCGTAAGTGGGAGAAGGCGCTGAGTGATTAAATATAAAATTCATATACCTGACAAAGGAAAGAGACGGTGGAACTTGGCATCTGCAGAGAAAAAGCCAGGTATCTTACGTAAACATTGAGGGAAAAGAGTCTAAGACCTGGTGGTGATTCATTGCCAAACCTATCTGGCAGCTTCTCTGTAGTTTAGGCTGACTGTTTATCAGACACTTGCCACTTGGATCATGAAACAGGGCAGCGCGTAGCTCCCTGGAAGCTCCTGGCTTGTTGCTTCGGGAAAGGCTTCGTCTGCTCCGCTGCGGAGGGGCCGTTCTGGGCATGGCCTTGTCCTGGAGCTGCTGGACCAGGGGCAGGGCCTGTCCCCACCTGGCTGTGCCGGGGGAGAAATGGCAGCGGCAGCCGAGGGGGATCCCCCTCTGCAGGGAGCGGGGGCTGCTGTGTAAGGGCTGCTGTATAGGGGGTTCAGGGGGCTGCTGTATAGGGGCTGCTGGACCCTCTCTCTGGTCTCCTGGGGCTTCCTGAGGGGAAGAACCCCAAGGCCCTGGAGCCGGTTACACTGGATCTCTTGTAGCTTTAAGCATTCTGTGATCCACTTCATTAAAGAAAATGGGGAATTTGGAGCATTTTCTGATCCAAGCAGGGGATTGTGCATCAAGCCCATAGCTGCTAGGGGTGGTGCTAATGACAACTGCTGCTCTCGGTAGCAGTTTTGGTTCCTGCCTGCCAGCACTGCTTGTTTGAGGTATCGGTGCCACAGCAAGTGCTGGACAAACAAGACGGTTGTTTCTGCTGAATGATCTTAAAGCACTAACTGTCTCCTCAAAATACTTTTCCATTTCAAGGAAATGACTGTTCTGTTTTTGCTAAGAGTCAGGAATAGGAAATGACGTGAACACCTAACTGTTTTTCCTGGTGTTTTTAAGAGGAGGCATATTTGCTGGCTCAGGTCTCATTTCCAAAGACATTCTGTGTTTGCCACAGTGCTACTGAAGGAACCTCTAGGTACTAGATATATGTGTATGTGTATTGCATTTAAGGGGAAAAAGGCGAATAAAAATGTTATGAATTCCCCTGGTAAAAAAATTACTCCCTTCCCTCGCCTCCCCCCATCCCAACCCTTTCCTTGTCTTTGAAGTCTCTGAAATAGCTCCCTGTCAATGCAGGTCTCTGCGGTGCCTGTTCCCATGTCCTCGTTGTGGTCCATGGCACCGCACGGCCGTTCAGGAGGGCATCCACCTTCCCACCCGGTCCGGGACGTTTGGCATCCGCCTTCCCACCTGTTTAGGGACGTTCGGCATCCACCTTCCCACCTGAGCAGGGACGTTCAGCATCCACCTTCCCACCTGGACCGGGACGTTCGGCATCCACCTTCCCACCCGGTCCGGGACGTTTGGCATCCGCCTTCCCACCTGTTTAGGGACGTTCGGCATCCACCTTCCCACCTGAGCAGGGACGTTCAGCATCCACCTTCCCACCTGGACCGGGACGTTCGGCATCCACCTTCCCACCCGGTCCGGGACGTTTGGCATCCGCCTTCCCACCTGTTTAGGGACGTTCGGCATCCACTTTCCCACCCGGACCGGGACGTTCGGCATCCGCCTTCCCACCCGGACCGGGACGTTTGGCATCCACCTTCCCACCTGAGCAGGGACGTTTCCCCCCAGGACAGTTAATGTCTCGCTGTTACCGTCTGACTCTGATAGATGACACAATCTCAGCCCATAGGAGAATCAAATTAAAGACACATTTTATTGCCCTTTAAAGACTTAGTGTATTATAAAGAGAAATGTACAGTAATTGTTAAATTCAACCTCACCTTTTGTGTATTTTTTTTAAATAACACTCATGTCTGCATGGTTTCTTTATGCCTCCATGCATGAACAGAAAAGTGATCCATAACATGCAGGGGGAAAGAAGGATTAATTTCCAACACAATTTTTATACAGATTCAAACATATTATAGAAACCTCTTATAAATAAACAAGGGATTTGTGTGCATGAACCAAATGCAGGAATACTGGGCTCTCGTTCAAAGTAAGATTTTTAAACTGAGTATCTACAGTGAAATACCAACAACGGGAAAGAGCTGTTAAATGAAAAAAGATAAAGTGTAAACACTCATCTAGAATATAAAAAATTAAATTTGAGGAGGAGTTTCTTGTACAGAAGTCCCCTACCATAGCTGTCCGGGGGGAGGTCTAGAGGAATGCCTTCGCTATACGCGGTAGAGACTAAACTAATAGAAAAGGTTCCTTTTTTTCTATACCAGTTTACAGTGCAAGTTCCACTTGTAGTAATGCCATTTCATTTGTATATTGCATGCATCCCTAAAAAAAAAGAAAGGTTCTAAGGGTAGTTTTTTTTTTTATTGTCTGTACTCATGATTGAAAAAAAAAAATGGCTGTTGCAGAAATTATTTCCCCAGGTAAGAAAAGCACTCAGTGGTATGCTTGTAATAATGAAGTAAGGAATCTGAGAACTACTACTTCACCTAAATTTAATGGTTTATTTCATAGTTTCACTGATGGAATTTTTAATCTTCTTCCACGATTAGGCATGACTTTCATCCTTGCAGGAGGGATACAGAAGTGTTACGCAGCGATCTCCGTACGTACAACCACAAACCACGTGAATGTTTTACATAGGACAGTTTGCTTCTGTAGTGATCACACTGATGTGAACATAGACTAAAAATAACAAATGTTGTTTTAATAAGGATTTTGTACAGTAGGTGTAGATATAAAAGTTTTTCAAATTATTTTCACAGGTATCACTGAACATTTCATAGCTGTCTGTTACAGAAGCACGTAAAAGTGCTTGAGTCTTTCATTTATTATACACAGTTAAAATATATTACACTTCTGAAGGTATCTTAAATCACTGAACAGCTTTGCTAGCGTCTTAATGAGCCGAATGGGAGTAAAAGGCAGTCCACATTCAGGATGTGAATATACAGTCAGGTGTTTGACATCCTATTAAATCATTGCTCATGTTTTCAAAATAACCATGGTGATGAGACCTGAAAGACAAGAATTAAGAACTAGACATTTTAATTTCAGTAAATAAAACATTCAAAAGACAGAAGAGTCAGTTAGCCTGTCACAGGTCAGAAAATCAGATGAGAGCAAAGATGCATGCAGAATGCATTTAGAGAGGCCCACGGAAACGCTGCTGCTCCAGATCTTGGTGTAGTCAAAGTCAGTGTAGGAAACTAAACCCAAGTGCACTAAACCTACTAACAGACCTTTCAAAAGAAGCTGCAAATGCTACAAAAAAGTGTAGAGCTCTTTGCTAGAAAAAAAGTCATTGAGATTTTACCTTAGGTAAGCACAATACTAGCATACAAGAGGGCAAATTTAACTGAATTACGCTGCCCATAGCTATTCCCAAATGCTGAATCATCACTAAGGCAGATTAATGGAAAACTACAAGACTCCCCTGCTCCGTGCAGAATAGCATCTTTGTCCAAAACTCTCCTTTGATCATTAGGCTTCCCTCGGTCTGTACTGGGAACTCTCTGCGGCCTCTGTGTTGGGACCGTTAAAATGCGAGAGGAAAGAGCTGCTCTCATAGCTAAAGGTTAAAAAATAAATAAAAAGAGGGGTCCGGCAGATGAAAGCAGGAGTTGTGGGACTAAAACCTACTCATAACATACTGGAGCTTCACTTTAATGATGTAATGATCTAGAAAAAAAAGCACAAATCTGCAAATTCTTAGGGAGTACACACACTGTAGAAGGCAAGGAGGCATGTGGAAAAAAATGGGTTGAATTCCACCTTATGTAACATGAAAACAGTAATTTTATTGATTTTTTTTTTCTGAGTTTTCAGGCAATCATGCTTTTTTCCAGGCTCAGCAAATATTAATATAATAGCCTTTCACTATAGAGAGTTCAGCTAACATGCAGAGATCTCACCATGGACAAAGAAACTGCTGAGATTATTTTACTATCTCACCACTACATCCTAATTAAAATTGTTTCCTACATAAAGGATTTCAAAGATAGAGGTATGACAGAACAAAGATGCAACACTGCCTTCAGTTAGGTAAGTTTTTTATCCATTGAATAGAAACTATAGCTCAAGTATTTGTTAAGGTGTACATTAGCTTAGAAAATCAGTATGGCAAGAACTGGAAGAGGCCTCAGCTTTAGGTTATCTAAATCCCTGCAGACTAGCACCAGAGGTTACAGAAAGCGTAACAGAAAGCCTGTACCACCTATATAGTGACATTCAGTAACAGGCAGTTTATTTTGTAACACATTTCTCATAAAATAGTTCTTATACGTTATGTCGTGCAGTTGGTGTGGTGTAAAATTCCCTTTTCAGTTAAAGGCTAAACCTCCCTGTGTTTCCTGGCCGTGGAAGAGGGTGTCTTCATCTTCAAGGGCACTCAACCTGTGTTCCTTGGGAACAAGAACCGCATTCAGAAGAGTCCACGTACTTAAGAACGCGGCAACAAAGGAATCAGAACTGGTGAGAACTTCTATATTGTAGCCCAGCTAGAGAGAGGTAAATTGTTGCAAATAGATGGAGTCACATAGTTGACTACTGTAATTAGTACCAGCTGAAATTGGAGTAATTCTCAAGACTAAAGTTAAAAATAAAGGGATACTGCAAGGTCCTGATCCAAAAATACATCACCATCTTCCCAGACAAAGAGTTTGTTAGTGTCAGGTGAATTTCAACATCATTTCACTGAACGAGTCAGTCTTTAAAATGAGTGTGTGCATTAACCACTGAGAACCTACATCTTTTTCCATTGCTACCTCACCTCTATCTATCAGTTTGAGGCTCCCTAGCTCCTCTCCTTTAACTCCTGATTTCTGCCAGGTAGTGGGACAGCAGAATGAGTTTAGTATGACTGTTCTTCAAATCTGAAACAGTTACAGAAAAATAGTCATATGAATTGAAACATGCAATTTTTTAAGGCTTGCTAGTTTAGGAGCAAAATACAAGTCAAGAAGAGTTGTGGAAGGCAACGGTCTGTTAGCAAGTACATTTCAACTCCTTATTAAGGAGAATTTCAAACCAGTCGTAGAGGCTGGTAAGAGAATTTAAAATAACAGAAGAGCTCTAGCTTCTGCAGTATTAGAACTCTGTATTTCAATATAAGAATAAGAAACTACAGCACATTCCTTTCAGCTTTGTTGGCAGATTATAGGCATTGGTAATTTGACCAGTCACCAAATGAAGGTGAAATTGGCATGCTAGGGCCTGTTCATTACAAATGTTAACTAAAATCTGGCCCAGAATACTTATGATAACAAGCAAACATGGGAGAAATTTTCCTGAATTACAGAAGTTGCAGGAAAACAGTTACAAAATCCAAAATACTTACCTAAAACATAAGCAGCTACTAACTTTTGATTCACACTTAAATGGAGGTAGAGAGGCACCAGGGATTCCATGTCCCCCAGAGTAGGTAGCATCAGTGCTGCAACGCACACGATACCCAGGAAGACGGTCAGTAAACTAGGTCCCGATGAGGCAGTTCTGTGTTCTGGAAAACAAAGTTATATGCATTGAAAGGAATATCTAAGCAGTATAAATGTTAAATATTTTGCAAAAGTATCTGTTGTAGGACATTTTATTTTTTCTTTGAAGTTTGGAGAAAGGGAGGAAATGAGACAAAACTTAAGCCCATCTTCCTAGGTCTTTTGTGTTTTGCGGTGAGAAAGCTGCTCCCTCTTCTAAGCCTGATGCTGGAACTTGTTTTCACAGGACTTATCAAATCCCTCCCTTTTGCAGGAAAACAACCTGACAGGCCAAGTGTGTGTGTGTATATATATATATATATATATATGTGTGTGTGTGTGTGTATGTATATATATGTATATGTGTGTACACATACACACACAGAGTCATGACAACTGAATGGTTTCAGCAGCGCTGGAGGTTTCACTACACATCCCAACTCATGCCTTGATATTCCTGCAGTAATCCGTTTGGAAAGAACAGCCCAAGGAGCAGCACAGGCTGCAAACTCTGCTTGCTTCTCCAAACAAACAGCAAAGCCACCCAGCCCTGGCTGCAGGAAAGGGCAGAGATCCTCTCGGGCCAGATTAGCTCCCTTCTTTCCTTACAGGACTCAGTGGTGGCACCTGCCAGGAGTGGTTTAGATGCCACAAAGCAGCAGCATTTGAAAGACACTGTGAAACTGAGAGTGCAAAGCGCTCTGGCAGTGCAGTATTACTGAGGAAATACAGACTAAGGTGAATTTCTGTTCTGCGTGTTCCTTACGGTGCTGCAGTTCAGTAGCTGGGCCCTACTCAAAAGCACACTGTAACCTTTAAAAACAGCTGATACGCTCTTAGCTGAATAGCTCTATCCAAGTTCTTGAGACACACTACAAATTAGCCAATGAGCCAATGTTTCTATCAAGTTTTTATGTCCTCTAAGAAGCTATCAGAGTAGATCGTATTTTAATTCCACCAATCCATTATTTTCTTTTTAAACACAGGAATAGCCATTTGTATTACGAAGAATTATCAGATTCCTCAGACAGTTTAAACGTTTTGTTCTGACTGCAGAGCTCCTCCAGATTTGCTTTCTCTAACTGGGGATCTTCCTATAACCTCATCATGTACATTACAAACACAGTTTCCAGCTAGCAGCTGCATTTTTCTGTCCTTGCAGACCGACAAAGGAGATGGCACAGAACAAGGAGCACTTTAGAAATTGTTCTGGCAACATTTCCTGCTCATCAGGAAATCAGGGATTAAGGCTTTGGAACAAACTCAGAAGGGGCATATGTTGTGAAACAAAAAGGCCAGGGAAATCACACACACGGACACCCCAATCCTTTTGCAGGATCCTATATGTTGTATATACACACACACAAAATATAGTTCTATTGATTATAATAGAAATTCTGCATCAGAGGGATGCAAGTAGGTATTCTTGAGGGCACAAGATGCAAACTTTGGGCAGCAAAGGATCTCAACCATAAACAGAACAGCGACAGTTGGGGTTCTTGAGCACTACCATCCCTCAGAGATAAAGATGGCCATCTTGCAGGTAATTATAATAACTAATTTAGTCCACTTTTTTTCTAGTTACTCGAGCTATTCAAATTGTTCCAGAGGACTTGAGGAGTAAAAGTAAGATTTCAGCTACCTGGTTGACACAAATTCTGTTCAAAAAAGACACTTTCAGTCAGATGTTCTTTTATTCGTTTTTCCTCCTCTTCCTTTTGTTGCTGTTCCTTGGCAGATGGAAGTAGAGTAGCAATAATCTCCTTTCTCCCTAGTGCTTTTCTCTGGCTTTGCTCAGACACTTGCAGACGGAATTTATCTATCACTCCAAAGTGAGAAGCCCGAACATCTCTGTGACGAATCACACTGTAGGGGAAAATAACATTTTTGAACAGAGGGACTAATAAAACAGTTTTCCTGTAGAAATTCATCCTGCAGCCCAAGTGCCCCCTCTTTGTCCTGCACACAGATACAGTGCAACAGCCCAGGTCCTCATTCCCTCCTCTTCCACTCAACATTCCTGGAGATCTCATCTCGCCCTCTCCCTTTCCCAGGCTGGCTGCACACGAGAGGGTTCTCTGGTTCCCAAATGTACCAAATCCAACTGGCTGGGCAAAAAGAATATTTAATTCTTCATCTCAGAACACAGCCTCAGCCTCAATCCAAGCCCCAGCTGCCAATGTTAGTGAAGCACAGGACATCTGATAGATGCCTGATCCTTTATCAGAGGTTGTGCCAGTCCGGAAGGTGTGAGGGGCAGCCGTGGACAGGGACGCAGAGGAGAGCAGGGCCCGCAAACACCTGGACAGGGTGATGCCAAAGCCTGGCTTTGAGGAAACCGCACTGAGTGTTACAGGGTTTCCTCAGAGGCAAAACTCACCCTATAGCAAAAAAGCAAGCTTTGTTTTGCATGAGTATGAGCACGTTTGGCACCCTGCCCTGAGACGCAGGAGGCTCCAGCTGCTCCTCTGCAGCAGGACTTGGGTGGGATTCACCCACGGAGGCGGCAGCTGCAGCGCAGACATAACCCCCGAGCGCTAACGAGAGACGCGGGCGTTTTCCTGGGAAATTCTATGGTATTCCAGTGAAATGCTGTCTGGTAGACCCATAAAAAGCAGGTTTAAAAACACCGATCAGAGGCCATACAGACCTCTGCCGACGGTGCTTTGCTCAGCTGTCTCCTCCTTGCAAATATACTATGAAAATACTCACATAGCTAGCATTAAAAAATGATGCCATGTACCTTTTGAAGTCATATCAATTATTAGGGTTAATATGGATTGTAATTATGCTTTCTGAAGTGGAATGTGGAAAATGGTGTGTTTTTTTTGTTTTGTTTTGGTTTTTTTCCTCCTGAAAGGCTACTTTATATTTTAAAGAAAATAACAGCAAAAGTGATTAAAATAAATAAATAAAAGATATGGCTTCAAGAAAGGAAATGTAACTTTGACAACATATATATCAAAAGGCTGCACCAAACATGTTTTAGATTGCATGTTAAGGAACTATACGACACCAAGATATCTACAAAGTCAATCATTAACGCAGAGCTAGTTCTTGTAATTGTTATCGGTTTCGAATAGACCGTTCGAGAGGGAGCAGCAAGTCAGCTCAGCTGGGAGCTCGCAGGACACCGGAGCTCTGCGCCGCTTCGGAAGCGGGACAGCGAGCCCACGGCACGAGGAACTTCACTGCGGGCTGCGCAACGGCCTCCGCTGAAACAAAAGGCTTTTTTCCCCCAACAATTTTAATTCATACAACCTATCAGGACATCAGCTTCCTCTTTCCCTTAACACTTCTTTTTAACATGTTGTTTCTGCTCTTAGTGCCGTGGTACTATCAACCTAAACAGAATCTTTACATAACACTGTGCTATGAGAACATGCATCTGCTGCCAAGCAGAGAGATGTTTCTCTGCAGACCCTTATAAACAGATACATTCTCCTGTTTCTTTTTAGAGATCATTGCATAATTACAAGCTCTGTAGAATATCTGTTTATCTGGCAAATGGCCATACCTAACATAGCACTGCTCAGATCCCAGCAGTAAACACTGCCCTTAGACAACAACCGCTCCAACCGGCTGGGGTTTTGCTACAGAAACAAACCCCGTGGAACAAGCACACATCTTATTTTCGTTTAGTTATTCCAAGACATTTGTCAAAAGGTCCTGAAGGCAATCGGCATCTACTCTCAAAGACCAGAACAGCTCACTAATATGCCTGTATCTTCTGATCAGTTTTGTGCTGTTTTTAAGATTATGCCCCCTGTCCACTCACACTTATTAATCCAAACAGCTTTTTTTTGTTAACATCCTCTCTATTTGGGGAGACGCTACAATTTTCTAAATTATACTTAATGGAACTAGCATAAGGAAAAGACCAGTCCCCTAAGCACAGTAATATTTATGTGACAAAACACAGATCATTTAGCAGTGTTGTGCTTTTTGTTTTGTTTTTAAATATGGCCATTCATCAGCCAGAGGTACCCGGGTGTTACAGCTGGCAAATTTCTAGAGCTCTGTCTGCTCTTTAGGTACTTAATACTCTCCTTTAGCCATACCTGACTACCCACAATTCACACACACCAGCACAGAAATAACAGGGCAAACGAAGATGAAAAAGGTCAAGCTATTTTAGCTTAAATATCTACTGTTTTCCTTGCTTTGAATTATAGCAGCCTACAGGCCCCATATATTGCTGTGGTAACTTAACCTATTTTCATCTTTTCTCTTTTATTAGGTTCGGACCTGCAAGGAGAAACAAGGAAAAGAGAGAGAGAGAGAGAGAGAGAGAACACAAGAGCAGTGGTCAAGGGGAAAGGTAGGCAAAAGTACCTTTATTAACCATGTCCCAGGAAATTGTGCTCAGTAGAACTTCATACATTTTCATTTTGCCAATCTGCAAACAAATATTTCTCACAAAGAAATCCCAACCCTGGGGGTCTTGCTTTTCTTCTCAGAAATTACAAAGCACTTGGAAGAGGCTCACGTTACTCTCACTGCTCATTTACCAACTATACTACAGGATCCACTTACTAGCATTACTTATGCTTAAAGACAAAATTTAAAAAAGAAAATATATCCAATATTTTAGTTCCTCTGCCCTAAAACAAAAGAACAGCAAAGACTGGGCAACCTGAATAATACAGAGATTAGAAAAATACTATATACTTATTCAATTTAATTTATACTATATATGCTGGTATTTGTTACCACTTGAAAAATAAAGAAAATCAAGGTATTCTCAGATGTTCTACATTTAGGAAAAAAATAACCAACTTTTACTTACATGTCAACACAGCATTGGGGCTTCACTGCACCAGAAGCATCAACCACCGTGTATTTATTGGGAGTTGTACAAAGAACTGCAATTGGAAAGGAGAATAGTAGTAATAAAACATGAACACCTCACTAATCGTATAAACAGATTTATGGATAGACAAGTTTAGTTTTGCCACCAATATGATTTGTTACACAAGTTATAATTAGGCTCTTCAAGATCACCAACTAACCCTTTAATAGAACTTAACCTAAGAAACCCACCTTTGAATTTTAAGGCAAACTCATAGGGGTTATAAAGAGTCAACACCTGCTTGTGTGTTGACTGGTCATCTGCATAAAATATAAGTTCTGTAGGAAAAACAAAAACAGGAAGATTTCCTTCCACTAACTCTGGCTGTCTTTTTTGCTGCTGCATTGGCACTGAATCCTCCTTGCTGCTTCTTGTGTTCTTATGATTTTGTATCCTTAGAGACTTCAGTTTTTGAATCGTTTAAGAATTCCAAAGCATTTTGGCAATTCTGAAGGGGAAAAAAAAGGAAAAGAGAAAAGGGAAGATTATTTCCATGAATCTATAGCAAACTGGTGCATACAAATACATATAAATACACACACACGTTTATGAATTTATATTTAAGTTCCTTCAAAAATATGAAAATAAACATACAGTCACATCAGATTTCCCTCTAGTTAAAAACACTATTAAGTAAATAGAAAAGCACTCCCTCAGCCTATCACTACAGCACTTTGGGGTCCCAGTCCATTAAAAAAAATTGCTTATGCTGTTATTTGCAAACAAAAAACAAATTCCATCCTCACCTCACAAAACTAACACTAATAGAAGAAAAAGCAGAAACAAGGAAGCCCAAGGCTCCAGCCACAGTGATAATTTAAGCAGGAATCCTGCTGCACAGTGACCTCCTCAGAACATTCCAGGATGAGGTGTAATAACTTACGTAGCTGCTCGCGCAGGCACTCAGGTAGGGCACGTCGCAGATTCAGAACAAAAGAATGGAGAATATCTTCATGCCTTGCTTAAACTAAACTCTTATTACAACTGGAGCACAGTTAAGGGCAATGGATTTAAAAATAGCTGGGATGAATAGTACTAAATAGATTTTGGATTTGTTGTTTGATTGAAAATTAAGAAGGGAATTCTTCCACCACCACCTCTAGTCAAAGTACAGCCATGAGAGTTCTCCTTTCCACCCCCAGTTTTGTTTTATTAAATGTCACTTCAGAACTAAAACCAGAACCCATGACCCGATCAAGCAATAACCATAAATCTAATTCATGAAATAAGGTTAAGACCAGATTCCTGAATATACTCATCACTGACTTTCCATACCACAGACAGAGCAAAGTAAAACAGGTACATGCATCTTTTCCAAGAACATCATATTTTACTGTATCTCTTTTAGGTTTTTAATCAAGCCTCCTTTCTATTCCTCTATCCCACAGTAGAAAATATTAAAAGAATCTCACAACTAGCTTCCTGTTTTTCCTGCTGACTTGCTAGCTGCAAGTTTCACTTTTAATGAAGCTTTATGAAACAAAGGCTATTTCAGGTACTGAGGTACTCACTGCACTAGCAGCACCTGTAGAAATTTACTTTCTAAGATTTCTAGCAGAGCATATCCCTAGCATTACAAACAATGAAAACAATTATTTTTATGTCACAAACATCGTAACATTTACATCTCTGAGCAACAGATGTTTCATGTCTGAGCACACAAATTTAGTTGTTCATTAGAACATGTGGAGACTGTTTTTGTAGTCCCTTTTACAACTTCAAATTTGAAGAATCTGGTTCTAATTCACAATCTAAGCTTTTCAGCTTTGTCGTTTTTAAAAAAGAGAAAATCATCCCTGTAGAATTTAAGAGTATGGTTCTTGCTGGAATCGCTTTCCCCAAGATCCAGTTTCTTTTCAGAGCAGGGATTTATTTCCAGTTCACTGAATTGCTACTAATAATATTCTGAAAACAAATCTCCAGTGCAGGCGTTCCAAGCTGATGTTCTGCTACCTAATTAAGAAGGGTCTAGGAAAAAAAAAAAAAAAAGTCTGTAAATGGCAATTTGGGTTCTAAGTGCTGGAATTTTAGCAAACCCTTTTTGTTCCAGAAGAATTCTGGAATCACTTTGCACAGCCAGTCTAGGTGTTATTTCTTTAACAACGCAATGCACTATTGCTGAGTAAGAACCATTGTTCCATTCAAATATATGAAGATTGTATGAGGATCTATTGTGAAAAAAACTGCCAGCTCACAAAAATATAGAACAATTTAGACTGAAACTTCTTAAAGGCAGAACATTAATAAAAATCCTGTGGAAAGTTAATTCAAGGCAATATATAGTAAGCTTGTATTAGAACCAGAGATTCTCAAACCTATATATACTACAAACATGCCTGCATGTGTGCTGCAATCTTCTGAAGTGATCAAATGTTAGCTTTTCTAATAAATACTTTGGAGCATATTTTAATATGTTCTTCCATGTACCATACAACCAAAGGCAAACTACCACTAGGTGTTTCAGATTATTTTGAATCACCAGCACGATGTTGATGCCTTACGTTTAAGCACTGCTCAACAGCCAGCTCCTTTTCCTACGTACCTACCAGAAAAGCAGTGCATAAACCAGGATTTCCACAAACTTGCAGGCTCAAAACCACTAATCTTAAAATGTATATCCTGCTATTGCTTCCTTTTCTTATTTACCTTGGCTGGAAAAGTTACCACTCAAACTGGCAGAAGGAAAACCTGGCCAACCCAGGCCTATCGCCCACATCTGCTGACACAGCAGTGCCATGCAGGTTATAAATTTGCGTGAAATTCCTATGAAAGCAACAAGCACCCTTTTTGAGACAATTATTTTGTCTTAGAAGTCACCTGGCTGTAATATCTCATCAGTAGAAGCACCTTTCCCAAAGACCATGTTACAAACGACACGTATGCAGAGGAGGCTTGCTGGGGTACTATTATTAATAGCCTCCCTTTCATACAGCACTCGTCAACCTGAAACTTTAAGGACTCTTTAGGAGAAAGTTTGTATTTTCAGAACTCACTTGTGCAGACTGAGCCTAAAGCACCAGTCCTGTAAGCGTTCAGGATAAAGCCACCCAACAGACCACCTTCAAACCTCAGTATCACCATTCTGCACTGCACAAGGCGCTCCTGGCACTGGGACTCAACTGCAGTCAACAGTCACCACGATCACCTGCTCGACGTGACGTTAAGCCCAACCAAACCTTTGCAAAGGGCCTGTGCCCTCACGTGTGCAACGTGAACCGTGCGGAGGGAATCCCCCCGCTGGCAGCCCCGGCGAAACCTGCGCGCTGCAGGGATCCCGCGAGCCCTCCTCCTCCCAGGACGCCTCAACAGCACCGAGCAGCGTTCCAACACGCTGCAGTCCACACAAACAATCGCCACTGGTCATTCTTCTAGCTCAGTAAGGATCTCTCCTCCCTGAAGTTACTAAATATAACACTGCTTGTATCACAACAGCGCAGATCTGCCAGAGTTTGCTTTGAAATCTCTCTCTTCATAAATTTAACTTGACAGGAGAAAAAACACATGAAGTGAAACTTCCCTCTAGGCTCTGAAATAAAAACAAATCTCAGTCAATGTTATTTAACAATATCCACTGAAAAATTAAACCAAATGTGGAAGCTTTTTGTTTCGTTTTGACTTCCAACAGCCTCATCACCATGACTTCTCAATGGTGTTTTTTTTTCTTCTTTCTAACAATTGCAAATAACTCTACAGACTATCATCCTGTAAGCAATTTATCCAAAAATAGCCTCACCAGACTCCTAATCTCCACATTTCTCTTTTTAAAAACTAACGACAGTGCAACCTGTTTTTGTTACAATATCTCATAGTCTACCTCTAAACGCACACCGTAAGTTTTCCAACACTATATACTCCAGCAAATTCATGGATGAAGTCTGTGTGCCTCTTGAGCACGTATTTACAAAATAAGCCACAAACTTCCTCAGAAGCCTTTCCTATGTCAAGCTGAGCAATTGTTTTACCTTTAGACCTCACGCGAATAGAGCGCAACATCTGAAGCGGGTATATTCATATTCTGCTTCTCGAAAGGTTCTGGAGGCCTCAACGCGCGCTTGCACAACCCAATGTTTAAACTGCCTGCAAATGTTTGGGGGAGCCGTGTGACGCCCGGGGCACGGCGCCGGGCCGGGGCAGCCGCGCTCGCTCGTCCCCGCCGCGCGCTGACCTTGAGCCGCTCGGTTAACCTCACCTCAGCGTGCTAATCCATCCAGGCACATGTTCCGCAAAATGTTTAAGTAGGTGGAGAGTCACGTTTGAACTGGCCGGACGACTGGGCCGAACACCCTGTTGTTTACCCCTCTACCGGATGGGGTGAAATGTAATTAATAACCATAATTAATAACCGTTCCCGGGATGCTCCGCGGATGAAGCATTCCTGGAGCGTTACCTATTAGAGCAAATGGCTGTAACACGCACCAGCTGATACCAGCACTAAGGTTTATTGGGCCCACATTAAGTTCTTTGTCTCCTCCTGCTTTCCAAACCCTGGGCGGGTGACGGTAACACAGATTTCACTCCAGAGACAACGGGATTGGCACTGAGACCGGGATAGGTGGGATGACACCCGTGCAGTGCGTGTGCCCCGGGCTACCGCCGCCTCGGGACGACGGACCCCGGGCGGGTTTTCAGGGACACATCTGCTTTTAGGCCGCGCTTCGTCCCTCCCAGGCCGCACTCGGTGTCCCGAAGGGAGCGTTTCCGGGAGGTGACCCGCGTTCCTTGGCGCTGTGCGGCCCTTTCCCCCGCCCCGGTGCCGCGGGGGACAACGACATAACGCCCCCGCCGCCATGGCCGGGCCCTGCCCTCCCTCCCGCCGGCCGCCCCGCGCACTCACCGCTCCGG
>NW_010587595.1:82476-93159 GCF_000705375.1 Tinamus guttatus | reverse complement strand
CTTGCCGCATGCGAGGAGCTGTGTGGAAGGAGCCCTACCCCAGCCGTAGGCACCGTGGGATTTATAAAAACCCTTGAAAACCTGGGCTCGAGCAGGTGCTCGGGGGCTCACGGGGAGCGGCACCGGCTCCATCTCCGCGTCGCCCATCGGAGCCTGCCGGGAATCTCCCTCGTCCCGGGCCCCGCTCCGCGCTGCCTGCGTCCATCTCCTGTAAACACACGGTTATGGGTGTTTCATTAAACCCCTAATGACAGCCCCTATTTCATTTTCCTTCCAAACATGTTTGCTTCAGCACTGACACGTATTCATAATGTCATCTCAAAAGTTAGAGGCTATTCTGTCAGTTTTACAGCTGTTATAAAATATGATGCTATCTGCATACAAATGGATGCTAGCAGCCTTACAGACATTTCTCCTATTATTACTGAGCAAGGCAGCAATAAAAATGTAACATTTACCATTGGGAAACACCTGCAGAGATTAAATTAAAACTAGATTATATGCTTATCAGGCAGATGTTACGAGAGCAAACTCTTCGGAGATTAACATAAAAGTCATTGTTATCAAAATCTTATTAAAGGCCTCACTTAATGCACTCTGTTTTGCTCCTCAGCTGCTCAAGCCTCCGTGTGCAGCGTACGGAGCCTTCGGCGGTGCGAGCGCGGAGGCGGAGCAGCCTCCCTGAGCGCTGCGTGGACGTGCCAAACTCATGTATGGATTTGTCCTTAAAGGTTGGTGTCCTTCTGGTCCTGCCTCCCTCCGAAGGGCTCTCCTCGCGGTGCCTTGTCCCGAGCACCAAGATGAGCTGCATTTCCCTCTGGGAGCACGGCAGGGAATTCCTCTGGAAACCACCTGTTCTCCCTGTTGAACTCGTTCCCGATTCTGGCCAGCAGGGAGAAGAGGAAGGAGTTTTAAGAAGGCCAGAAGTCAGGAGCGAGGAGGCGGCTGCGGCTGCGGGCACTGGGCCTCGCGCGTGGAGCCTTCGGGGAGGTGCAAACACGGCACGGGACGCAGGGAGCGGGAGGCACCTGGCCTGGAGCCCGTCCAGAGGCCTGGGAATGCAGAGAGCCCGTGGGCTTTGCCGGCCCCGGAACCGGAGGAGCTCGCACTGTGCGTGCGCTGATTACAGGAGGGTGCCGGCACCACGGCCGTGCTGGTTTGGTGCCATTAGGGTTTATTTCTCTATCAAGTATTTTAATGATGCCTTTGATCCTCAGACGTTGGGAGCAACCTGCCCATGGCATATGCTGAACTTTATATTGGAGGGCGGAACTCAGCAGTATCCACAGCCCGAATTATCCAAAGGAAGGCCCAGGGCAGAAAAAACAAGCTTTGATTGCAGAGAACCTACAGAGTTTGGCAAGCTGGGGAGGGAGGCACTGACAAGGGATGGTGATCATTAATTAAATGGCTGTAAAATAACTTGAGTCACGTAGCTCAGCAAGGGCCAAATCCAGAGGTGCGGGTGCGAGGCTCAGGACGTGGTTCCACAAACATTTTCCCCGGAGACAGACTGGGTTTAAGGACCCTTTTCTCCCACCCCATGCCACCTGGCTGTGACGTTAGGTGAATCTGTGCAGGGTGGTGCTGCAACCAAAAGCAAACCTGGGGTTCAGAGCGGTACCCAGAAAAGCCCGTGTTGGCTCTGGTGGCCACGGAGGGGGATGCAGAGCAGCAGGGCTCAAGGGTGCAGCTGGCCGAGCCTTGCAGGGCAGAGGAAGGGGGAGCAGCCTGTGGAAGCGGCGGCTGCAGGGTCTGAGCAGGGTTTGCTGGCCCAGCTGCTCCTGAGAGGGGCCAGGGAGCGTCCGAACGGGTCTGTCCACATGGGAGGGGTGGCAGCCGCGCAGGGCACGGGGCAGAGGCCTGGGACAGCAGAGCAGAGCACAGTGCAGCATGGTGCGGCACAGCACGGCACAGCACGGCACGGCATCACACAGCACAGCTCTCCCGCAACTGCCAACACAGCACAGGCACTGTGAACTGCAACTTCACTGAGTTCTTCAGCCAAGAGCTGCAGCAGAGTGATCAGAGAACAAAAACGGATGGATGGAAAGGTCTGGAGGAGGTGAGGAAATTACAGACCAGAGAGGGTTCAGCACAGCACAGAGTGCTGCAGTGCAGCACGGCGCAGTGCAGCACGGCACAGCACAGCATGGCACGGCACAGCACAGTTCAGCACGGCCCGGCCCAGCACAGCACGCTGCAGCGCAGCACGGCAGGGCTGGCAGGGTCCCTTCCAGGACCCGGTCCTGTCCCGGGACAAGGGGCATCCCCCATGGCCGAGCTGCCCCTTGCTGCTCCCACCAGGGCTGGCCATGGGCCCAGCTGCAGGGCGTGAATCCCTGCTCCGTAACTTTATCCCGATGGATTCCAGGATTTAGCTTGGAAAGAGCCATGTGCAGCTCGCGGGTTTTGGCCTCTCGGCCGCGTGCATTGGTGACACGGGGCTTTACGATCCTGTTTCCAAAGCCAACACACGTGTTCCAAACACCCGCACGTCCACCGGGACGCAGACCCTGCTCGCCCAGAGCCCGTTTTCCAGTCGTGCCGCTCCGTCATTCACTGCTGCCGCCGCTAGAGATGGAGCCGCCGAGCGCGGAGCCGGCAAACGCCCCGTTGGCAGCTTTGCCCACATTAATATTTCAGTTTTTGAACGATGCTTTAGATCCGTGTTCTTGGAGGCCTCCTCCTACCCTGCCTCTTCCTGCGGAGCCGTCTTTGACCGAACTCAAATGGACTATTTGTGAGGTGAAAGGCCGTTTTGTGAGGGCCCCGGGCTGAGCCCTCCCTGGAAGCGCACAGAGAGCTCCGTGCTGCCCTCAGTCCTGTCGGTCACCTGGGCCGGGCCCTGCAGCCCGCGTTGGCACCGTGTTCTCCGCGCAGGGCTGCGCTCACCCCGCTCCGAGAGCGGCGGAAAACGGGAAATCCCACGGCTAGTGCCGAGGGGGAGGCCTCGCTCGCAGCGCTTGGGAATGTCACTTGTTATTGGGAGGAAACTGCAAAAACAGAACGTAAAAGGAATAGACTGCAGTTTCGGTTTTGATTTAGAACTTATTGTATTACAACACGGTGTATATACAGTATTTGCAAGCAGTGTGCCACGTATCGCAGCGCTGAAAAATTATTTCAGAGGAAACTATTGAAACAAAACACTGGGTGCTCTCAGAACCATCACTTTTTCCTCTAAAATGAGATTTTACTTAGATTTATTGAAGTGTTTAATTCCAGCCAAGGAGGCTTTCCAAGGGCAGGGTGTTTGCAGCATAAGCGAAGCACAGAGTTCATAGAGGGTCCCAGGCCTTTGGGTTCCTCCAAACCTAGTGTGCACCAGCAGCACCCTCTGATACAGAGAGCATGCAGATAACAGCCGGCTTCTTCCTCATGTGCCCTGGGTTTTGTATTATTCATGTTTTTGTACTTATATTGATAAATTCACTATAGTCTTATACTCAGAAGGACTTTCTGGCTGGGAGAAACAAGGTCTATACATGGGATACCTTGGGTTATATTAGGATAAGAGCAGATTAAATAATGGCACTGAAGTTATAGCAGTGCAAGTTAACAAACGTGATCCATCGCGTTTATTGATAACACAAGAGCAGCGCTCTGGCCTCAGCCTGCCCCTGCACCTTCCTCAGAACACTCTGCCAGGTTATTTACCCCTTCACCGCGTTGTGCGCAGGGTCTCGGGCAGTAAATTCGATTGCAGAGGTGTTTTGAGCACAGTTTGCGGGATCGGTTGTATGTAGATAACGTTACCAACGTGCTGTCTCCCCACAAACAGCTGGAGAATGGCTGCCGACCCTTTCTGCTTTGTCCGTAATTTTGATAACACTTCCAAATGATAAAGTTTAGTGTCGAGCTGACCTTTATGGTTTTCACAGCTACGGGAACAGTTACATAAAAAGGATGAATGAGCAACAACAAAAGAGGAAGGTTGGGATCATATAATCAGAAATCTGGAACCGCTTGCATTTATGCTTCACTGTTTCAGCTCAGGAGGCAGCTACGGAGTGGTTAAATCTCATGATTCTAAGCAAGGAAATAGAGGTTCTGGTCTTATTTCTGCATGCTACTCACTTCATGGTCCTGCATAAGTCATTTAAGTCCAGGCTGCAGCTGTCACCTTATTTAAATTACAAGGACAAAAAGTCTACAGCTTTTGAAAACAAAAGAATTTGGAATAAATGATCACAATTATTCCTTCTTTATTGGTGAAGAAAATGGGCACACAGCAGTCAGCTGTGACTTTCAGAGATAAAAGTGCCTTTGGCTCCTTCTGATTTGACTTTGATTTCTCCATCAGTGAATTGAGAACAAAACACACCATTCTGAGCATCCTGAGTGCAAGCTGATTTATACAGCTACCAGCAGTTGCGATTAATATTTGTTCCCAAACCAAAATATTGGCCAGTATGTGAGAAATACGGAAGGGCCACTGAGTCTCAGGCTTGCTGATAGTTGAGGCTCTCCTGTTTTGCTTTTGCCGAGATACAGACGACTTTGCTTCCGCGTAAAATAACAACTCCATCACCAGAGCACCGTGATGCCCCCGGCTCCGCTGGGCGCCCGGGTCTCCTTCTGTTACAAGCCCAGGCTGGATCTGGGCCCTGATCTAACTGGGCCCTGAAGGCCAGGCCAGGGGCTGCTCCCCTTTCCCTGCTCCACGCGGCATCGGACGCGGCTCCGGCACCGCCTCTGTCCTCTCCGGCAGTACCGGACAGTCCCCACACTTGGAAGTCAAAAATTCCTACGCTTTTTTTTCCCCTGAGTTCTCTGAAAATTGACGTATTTGTCCCGCCCCCACGGAGCAATTCAAAGCAAAGGGGACTCGGCCAGTGCAGCGGCAGCAGGGCAACCCCGGTGCCGCTCGCCCCGCTCCGGTGCTCCCGGTTGTGTTTGGGGCTGCTCCTTGTCATCCCGATCGTCCTGCAGATGTTTGGGGACCAGCAGCACAAGCTGCCTGCGTGCGTGAGGTCGCAGGGCGCTAACGCAGTGTGCTTGGAGCTTCCTTGACCTTGGCAGCAACAAACAATAGTGTTTGCAGAGGGAGGACTGAGCTTCTCTACGTCTGTCGTATTAATTCTTAGTTCAGGATTTTTTCCACTATTGTCTGTTAAAATTTGTTTTATGGCCTGGGAGACACAGTGACTGATGGTGAAATCCTCTGATGTCTTTCAGAATTGCATTAGAAGCAGTTTCCAGTCCACGTCGCAGGAAACCCATATGTTCCAATGAAAAAATTAACATTAAAGCGGAGTCTGTGGAAAGACCCGGCTGTAACAGAATCATTTCTGGCTGCCCCCTTGGCTGGGGAGCGATCCCGAGGCGAGGAGCCGTCCCGCGCTGGCTCAAGTGGATTTGGAGGCGCTGGGACAGGGCTGCGCTGTCGTGGGGCCGTGGTGGCTGCGGGGCGCGGAGCGGAGCTCAATGAGCCGCTGCAGCACGGCCATGGCTGTATCCAACAAATCATTAGAGTGCGATGAAAAAATGAATCTCTGCAGGAAGGAAGAGTGAGCAAAAACCCTACAGCCCGTGAGTCATTTGTTGTCCTCGGAGCGCCCCATTTCTTAGATGGGCTTTCCTTCATTTTAGTGGACTTAGTGAAAAAGTCCAGCTGGAGAGACCAAATCCAGGCGTCTGACTAGAAATCCCCATCTCCCCAGGTGTTGACTCGGCCTCGAAAACCTGAGAGCCCTCTCAGTGCCTCCCGGGAGAGGAGCAGCTCAATACACTGCTTGTGTCCAGGCAGCGCTGTGCAGTGCTTTAAGAAAAGAAAGCTTTGAAAGACAAGATATTCTTTGCTGCTTTAATTTTACCAAATAGTGAATCTATGTGGTACCAATTTCTACATAAATGTTAAATTCTGTCTTGGTGCTCATGTTTTATTGTGTGACTGCGAATGCCCTGGATGTGGTTCAGGTGAGCTCCTGTTATGTGTGTGGATGGGTAATTCATGGCTTCAGTTGAATAATCTATTTATTTCAGGTAATTTTGGCCCTTCCCAAAGAACAACAGGAATCTTGCTAGAACTCTGCCTCCCTCTGCTTGTTTTCCTTTTGAATCAAGACTGCCTTTAAAAAATCTGTTTTCCCCTTTTTGCTTCCGTGCGTCCATCCTGCTGCAATTGTCGTTTCTCTCCCACCTCTGGTCCTTCATACGAGCAGGGATCCAGGAGAGCTGAGGATCGGGGAGCTGCAAAGGGGCTGGTTAGTCCCAGGGGAGATGCCGGAGCATCGGCACGGAGGTGTCGGAGCGGCGGTGCCGGATCGTCGCGTTGTGCCGAGCGGAGAGGTGTTGAGGAACAAACAAGCGTGTTTTGCCGTGGGAATTGGCTGGCACAAACTCCCCATTCAGGAGGATTTTCCTTGTGAACACAATGGATTTATCTGAACAGGGAACAACTGAACTTTGAAAATGTTTCTGACTGTGCCCTGAAATTGTTTGGAAGGGAACTGGCATGATTATAGCTTAAAAGACATCTGGGGCATAACCATAATTGCAAATTCTTGTCTTTTATAAATGTCAAATACAAAAATTTTTATTGAAGTTGCTCTTTTTTTTTGTTGCTGTTACAAAATTTTTTGTTGCAGTTATGAATTGAGTGGCCTTTTTTCCTGGTTTGTTTGTTTTTCATCATTTTGCTGTTTGAAGTAAATTATTACTTTCACTAGATCATTCAAAGCTGCTGTTTGGAAGCCTTAATTGTCTTTTTTTTTTTTAATAGATAGTATCAAATTGGGGCCTGGGGAACTCCTTGAGCAAGAGCGTAGGACAACTGCATCCAACTGCATCCCCCCCGCTTTGGAAAATGCACGTGGAGATGCGGAGGCTCCAAGTAATCGCGGAGGGGAAACGCGGGACGAAGCGGAGCTGAGCCCAGGGACGCGGCCCCGCTGGATGGAGCAGCCGGCCCTGCCAAACACATGGAGAGGAAGAAAACAGGTAGGTCCTGGGGGATCCCGGCTCGTGCGTCCTCCCGGCTTTGGGAAATCATCAGGACAGGGCTCTGGAAACGCACAAGTTTCGTCTAGACTCCTGTGTGCATTTGCCGTTGATGATGCTGTCCCCCATGCACTCGTTTAATGCCTTTAAAATCCATTTTCAGGCTCCACAACCTCTCCAGGCAATGACTGCCGCGATGCAATTAGGGCTGCCTGAGAGAGTCCTTCCTTTTGGGTGTGTTTGTTTTAAACCTGCTGCTTAATGACTTTTTTGGATGCCCCTCGGCTTTTATGCTGTAGGAGAAAGTGAACAACTCTTCGTGTTTACCTTCCCCATTCGGGCTATCACTTCCCCTCCGCAGTCATCTTTTTTTTTTTTCCAACCTGAAGAGCTCTTGTCTATTTAATTGCTTCTTATATGGAAGCTGTTCTGTACCTCAAAAAGATAAATGTAGACTTTCTATTACTCCTTTCTTTTCTCTAAGACAAAAGTGTGAGGGAAACCTTACACAGGAATGGCTCCATACAGGGATTCTTGTGGTTTCTCCTTGTGCCACAATAATTAGTTTCGGCCCTTAGAAATGGTGAAAAGCTGCTGAAAGGAAGTGACAATTTTGTTCTTGTAACCCGGTCCAGCCCGAGGTCACCTCATATCCAACACTAGGTGAGAGGCTGCAGCAAGGACACAGCAGTGTCTGGGCTTGAAGTTCCCCTTCACTGGTGGCAAAGCCTTGAGCTGAATACGCAGGAACTGGGCGAAGTGACAAAACCGGGGCCTGAGAGATCAGGAAGTTCAGCAATTGGGTCTGCGTTGAGCAAGGTCAGCAGCAGAGACAGGAGCAGAGAGCAGCTCTGGAGAGGGCAGGGTGGTTCTTTGCGTTGTGTGGGGTAGGTCAGCATCTTCTGCTGTGGGCAAGCCTGCGGAGACAGAGGAGAAGGAAAGAAATCCAAATCCTGCGTTGCTGCCCCACATGAACACCCCTTTATGAGGACACCTGCGGTGTCACAGCGGTGTCACGCAGGCCCGGAGCGGCCTCAAAGGGTGTCGCGTCATCCCCAACGAAACTCTTCGTGGAAACCCTCTTCTTCCAAACCCCTGAGGTGTCACTTCCTCTTCGTTTATCTGAAAAGCGGCATTAGAAACGGAAGCCTCTTTGCTGCCTTCTCCTGCAGTCGCTTCTCGCCGGGTTTCCTCACCATCTCCGCGATGCTGCCTGGGCCGTTCCCTCCCGGCCGCCTCGCTGCCTTCCTACCACCCACTCGTTAGGTCATATCTGGAATTAGCTCGCGAGAGCTACAGGGCAGGGCTGATTTCTCTTGTCTCTTGGTGAGGGCTCGGCACGGTTCTGGGGGGTATTAACAATAATAACTGCGATGAAAGGAGCCCTTGTGCAGCTGGGGGACCCGAGGCCGGGCGGCCTGGCCCCTGCTCACGTTGGGGACAAGGAGGCAGCTCGTGGCCCCGCGGCTCAGCCCCTGCTCCTGCCTGGATAGCTCTGCCCGCTTTGCAGCTCTCGTTGGGATAAAGCATTGAATTCCTTCAGGGAAAAGAAAATATGCCGTGAAAAATGCTTATGATAAAAATGCCACCCGATTTTATTGCACAATGTTTTCTGCGGCAGCGCTGGGGATTTTTGGCAAGTGAGTGATGATGAGACAAATTTATTGATGCTGTGAAAGAGTTGGGTTTCTGTCAGGTGGTGCCGATGAGCTGTTAAGACGATGCTGGAAATGTTCATATTCAGCTCTAAATAATACACCAGAGTTGTGACCCAGGAGCAGCAGCTCTGGTGTTAGGTGCTCCCAGAGCAGGGTGCAGTGTCCCATGCAGTGACATTCCTCTGCATTTTGGGGGCTGTCCCTCGTGTTGGGGCAATGCCACCCCCTTGCAGTGAGCCGAACGATACTGAGCCAACTCCGAGACTCGTCAGAGCAACTTTCCTAACTGTTTTGGCCCTAGTCTACTTAAAAACCATTGCGTGTTTTAAGGTGTCAGGTCCAGTAATGATACACTGTGTTTATGACTCTTCTTCTCAGAAACCTGTGGAGGAGGGTGTACTTCGCATGAGAAAGGGAAATTCTGAGCCTCTCTCTCTATTTTACCTTGTGTAATGTAATTATAATAACAAAAAATCCCACTACTTTGCACATTCATTTGGTTCATACTGTTGCTTTCCACATGGGTAACACTCCGGATTTTTTTTTTTCAGTAATACCGTTGATCCAAAGATCCCAAGCTGATTTGGCCTGGTTCCCAGCTACGGCTTAGCAACACTTAAGCATAAGAGCAGTAAAAGGAAGTAGCGGGGAGTTTAGCTTTGGTTGTTGGCCAGCTGTCAGCTCAAACACACCTATAGGTTAGAGCATCCCCCGGGCGCCCCCAGCACCAGCCCGTGAGCCCCGACCCCTGCGGTGTCCCCTGTCCCACGGAGGAGACACTGCAAGAGCTGCCTCTGTGTCACCCACAACCCCCTCTTCCCGCTCCTGCCCCAGGATAAGCTCCAATGTCCCCAACATTTGTGACAGACCAATCTTCACATGGGGAAAGCACAGGGAGCCGTCTCGCGTCCCGGGGCCGAGGAAGCGGTGCAAACCCCACGAATCTGACACTATTTGCAGCTCGATCACCAGGACGCGCTCACCCGGAGCACATACTTTCGGTTTTGTGGCTCAGCATATGCATAGGTATGTGCAGTATTTTCATTTCTTTTTTGTCCCCTCTTCATGTGTAAAGCAACTCGTTCCTTGTCTGCTGAATTTACTAAAAGGCTTTCAGTTTCTTTTTTATGGTCAGAAAGTTTTTCAAACTCTTTTTGTATGTGTGTGTGTGTTTTCCTTCTCTGGAGAGACTTTTGGACTTTGAGACCAGCTGTCATATGAAAGGCCTTCCCTGTCTGGAAATTTGTTGCAGCTTGTTTTACCGCTCAGAGTGCTGCTTCATGAATTCAGTTTATGTTTCCTCGGAGACATTTTGTCGGATTTTTACTTATCTGCTATTATTGCAAAACGACCCACCGTCTTTAGCAAGCGATGGTTTCCTCATCCCCTTTTCAGCGGCCTGTGGAGCGGTGCCTGCTGCCGGGTGCGATCCTTCCCCTTGCCTGGGGCAGCCGTGTGGGAGCTCCGGGGAGGACGGTCCCTGCGATGCCCTCGGGCAGCGACCTGGGCGTCCCGGGGCCCTTCCTGACTCGGGAAGCCCGAGGAACGGGCGGTTTCGCTCTCCGTTTTGCAGCGTGCCGTTGCGTGCTCTTGCACCGGGCTGGTGGCTCTCCAGGACGGCTCTGGGGACAGGGGCCCTGCTGGAGCCCTGCTCCTCTCCCCTGGAGGCATCGTGTCACCCGCTGCCCCGTGTCCCCAGAGGGCCACTCGGTCCCTTGGGCGAGGGGGAGAGCCCAGCGCCGGCTGCGCGAGGCGGCCTCGGCTCCTCATGTGCCTGGGGGAGGCGGCAGGACCTACTGGAAGTCGGGGGCTTCCCTCGAGTTATTTTCCTGAGCATACAGTTTTCTTTTCTGTGGTTAAGTATGACAGTTATGGTGCGGTATTTACGCACAGCCAATAAATCAGCACAAAATGTGCTGCAGTCAGGACATGTATGTGGTGCCTCATCCTTACACCTCGGCTGAAAATGGAGCGGTCGGGTTCCCCGGAGCCTGCGAGGAGCTGCAGGTGCCCGTGTCCACGGAGGTGCCCACGCAGGGAGCACGCGGGCCCGCAGCACCGCGGGGCCGGCCACAGCAGT
>NW_010587595.1:61793-78517 GCF_000705375.1 Tinamus guttatus | reverse complement strand
CCGAGCAGGCGGCGACCCCGGCTGTTGGCGGCACCGCGGCCATTCCACCTCCGCGGGGTGAGGACTGAGGGGGAAAAACTAACGTGCTTCACTTCATTTCCACTTCTTTTATTTTTTTCTTCTTCCCCTCTCGCATCTGTTTCGTGTGAGGTACCTGCAGCCCAGGCCGATGTCCTCCTGCACGGCCACAGTGAGCTGGGCTCGCAGGGCTGCTCCCCTCGTCATGTTCCCTCTGCCTCTCCTGCCCATTGCCTCTCCGGTCCCTCAGGATTGAGGCGAGTGGTTATTGTGCTGCCTGTGCAGGGAGCTCGTGGTAAGAGAGGAAAACGGGGGCTCCTTGTGCCTCTTAAGCAGTGGCCTTCGACCTGCTGAGGTACCGGTGTTTCAGTACAACACGCTGCACAGATCACCTTTGCAGCCTAGAGCCTCCCCACATCACCCTGTTGAGCTACACACGCCTGTTCCCTCCTCACTCGCAGACCTGTTCTAGAACCACGCTGGCCAGGACCGGTGTATTTATCATCTGATAACTCTCAGGCCTTACACTGATATGAGGAAGGCCATACAGTTACGTGTGGAAATCTGTTCCTGGTTGTCCCTGAAAAGAATAGATCGCCCCCTTGGATCCCGCGCTGAAGCTGTTGAAGCTGTAAAGATGATTGTGCCATGGCATGTAATGCACGTCCTCAGTGATGAGGAAACTTAATTCATCGAATCTTGGTTCCTTTCATCAGCCCAAACAGTTAGAAAATGGAGTTTGCTTCCAGAAATGACAGAAGTGATTTTTGGGAGTCAGTATTCGTTTGTTACTGTACCATTCCCTTTCATTTTCTCAAAAGAGGGTACAGGGTCATCCTTCTACTGTGGATTGAAGGCATTCCTTTTTTGTCTTGCAGTTACAGAAACCTAGTATGTAAAACAAGAGCAGCTAAAACAAAGCGTGGTTCACACTGGAGAAATTTCTTAAAGATAATGCTAGCATTTCTTTTTCCCCACTATCACCATTTGTGGCTGGATACAAAAATCAAGTCCTTGTGCCAGTGTTAACTAGAAACTTCCTGAGTTTTTTACTTCCTAGTTTAGCTTCAGGTATTTTACAAATAAACCTTTCTTAAGTTAGAGCGATAAACCTTTTTTACTGCAGTGGTAGTGAGCATAATGATGATTTGGTTAAAAAAATACACTTTTGCCTGGAGTTCTGTGTGTTAATGCTACAGGTTATTGACACAAGCTGTACTAGAACTTGCTAAAGAAAATCTATGTCCTTTGAATAATGTACCCGTCAGCATTTGACTGAGTTCCCAATTTTAGCAAATAGTAATTCAGATCAGTGGGACTCTTTGATATCCATTGCAGTATTGAATCATTTGGCATACAGCATGTAGCCAAGGGGAGGGGGAGAAAAAAAAACACTTACTGTGGTACTTATAACATGGTGTTACCTTTTAAGAAACAATTACTTTTTTTTTTCTTTAGCGTGGCTTTTTTATCAGTTCTTAAAATGTTTTTTCAAAACTTAGCAACTTGCGTAGGAGCAGCCTATAGATCCTGTAGATACGCATTGAATACTTATAATCACAGCTTCAGTTGAACTGTTGCATGGGGAGTTTCTAGCACCACAGACATGATGTAGTTACACTGGTGCCCTGGCTTTCACTTGAGCAAGCAGAGCCTTACAGCGACATTGTGATTCCTCTCCCCACTTGAAGACGTGTTCTCAAGACCTTTTACTGGTGTTTATGGTGACCTCCTCTGGTGTTTCTAACTGTGATAGTTAGGCCAGTGAAAGTTTGTAGTGCAGAACAGTTCTGGCAAAACATACTTGGAAATAAAAACTAACTTTTCGTGTGTATGTGTGTGAAAATTTAGTTGGGTATTTTATTATCTTTTTGGATTTATAGGAGAAAACAATTTTGCCAAGGGAATGTATTTTGCAGATTTGCTTTCCAAATACGTGCAGTAGCAGCTGCTCTTGGTTAGTGGCTGCTTTATGTCTTCCTATTATTTATTTAAATACACTGCACAAAAACATGGACCAGCCTGCTTCAGTGTTGCTGACATGCCACCAAACTCACAAAATTCACGGTGACACAAACTCACTGGACAGCCTCTAGTTACAATTTTAATCTGTTGTAGTTTCCCTAAACCTTACAGTATTTTAAATCTGTTTTACAAATGCTACTGGAAGCATGTTTTGTTTCTATTATATAATACCTGCATGTGATTAAAAAAAAATGATGCAGCCATTTACAATTATTACTTAGGCTTCTAAAATATTCTCTCCAGAAGAAAAACAAGTAACTGATATGTTTAAAAGATGAGACGTACAAACGTATTCTACCATTGTCAATTCCATGTCAATGGAATTATACCTGTATGTTCTTTTGAACATTGGATCAGACTCTATAGAGTTGGAGGGGAAAAGAATGTTACTTCATGAAGGAAGAACGGTCAGCTAGACTCTTACAGCATAAACAAGACAGGGTATTTTTTGCACTCTCCAGATCAAAATTTTAACATGTCAGCACACTGAAGCAAACTAGTCCATTCTGAATTGGGCTGTTTAGTAGGTTAGTGATACCTACAGTACAACTTCTTTTGGCCTCTAGCGTGTGGTGGGTGGTTTTTGCAGTTAAAACCCTAGTGCATAATTTTAGGTGTTGAAGGAATTTACTCTCCCGTTCTCTTGCATGAGTAAAATGGTTTAAACCTCACTGGATAGGCCAGATGTCTGTGGCTCAGCAGGCTGCGTTCTTGGTCTTTTAGTTAAGATAGAGTGCGTTATCAGTCCCTTTGAATTTAACACCTGATATGCCCTTGTTTTGAAGACTGGGTATTAATTCATTTTTAAGAGTAGAAGCTTGCTCCATCTCTTTGCTTTGACCTGTCATTTCAGTGCCTTCAAAGTAGTCTGCCAGCCCCACCCTTATGTTTTTTATTTTCCCACAAAAGTGGCTGATACTGAATGTGTAGGGAGGAGAATAAAAATAGGCCAATAATAATTCTGCAAAATACCTCCTGAGCCCTCTCAGTTTGTGACTTATGCTGAGGCTTGGTATGTCTGTAATGGTCTTCTGTAGCTCTTTTTCTTACATGTTTGCCCAGTTGCTTTTTTGAAATCGTACAAACTTTAGCATCCTTTTTTTTATTATTATTATTCTCTGTGCCTAGGTCCATGCCATGGTTTAAAGGGATAGGATCTTAATCTACATTATCTTGTTTTAATGTGCAAGTGGTACTGAAGTAGTGGCACTAGAAGAGAAGCATGGGGAAAGGGAAAAGATGTACTTCATTCTTTTTTTCCTAGCAACAACTTTTGCTCTTTTCCAGTGATGTAGAAAAGTGGGAAGGAGGGAAGCTTTAGCAAGCTGTACCCAGGGTTGTCTGTAAACAGAGCTTATTTGGGATGCTGATGTCAAAATGTCAGAGTTTTTGAAAAGGAGAGCGAGGTTTATCTTTCTGTTCTTCTGTTTGTGTTTTTTTGTCACACCTGCAGTTTGTGGAACCACTTCAGGCTGCTTGTGGATTTGTAAAGCAGGCCTGGCCTTATGTGAAGGTATTCACTAACTGGACTGCCCGTTCCCTTGTGACTGGTTGTGACAATGATACAGCCTTTCTTCACTGTTAATGTTGTTCATGACAGGGTCATAGAAATAGATCTTCTTTTTCTTTTTGATTTCTGTGAGACTCTTGTAGTATATACTTCAAAATGACTTGCTCACAAGTCAGAGTATTGGGAGAGACCTGCACTACACTTATACCACAGCATCTGTGGTATTTCACAAGATCACTATACTCATTTTTAGCATTTTTATTGTGTATTATATTGAGCAAAAGAACCACTTGTGGCTGTACTGGAAGTGGGTTCCCTGAGTTTAGGTGTGGAAAGATGGTGTCGCTGAGACTTGTTTAAAGTTCTTCGTACAATACATGACTGCTCTTTGCAGCACTGTTGGAGAGGCGCCTTCAGCTGGTAGTTGTAGAGCAGTGTCTTGTGTCATTTTGAGGGGAATGCTGCGGCCCTTTTTGGAGAAAGGCAAATTGTGGTGAGTCTTGTAGAGGTGTTTTTTTTTTTTTTATAGATATTGGCATGAGGAGAGCAAGTATTTAGCAGTTCTTGGGTTATCACTGCTTGTGGCTAGAGGTGGTGAGCTGATGCTTTTTGAATCAAGGTCTGCACTCCATGGGAAGACAGAAGTAGAGTGGTAGCCTTAACCTGGAAGTGTGTGCCATGCAGGTAGAAAAAAAAGAAAAGTATGAGAGGATTGGATGAGGTAAAAACTCAGGACAGAGGGGAGAAAAAAAAAAAGGCAAAGGTGAAATAGCACAAAAGCTTTTTGTCTGTGAAGGGGACAACTGCATAGACCGTGCTGCAAAACTGATCTGTGGGATCTACTCGGATGTTTCTGGAAGAAATTAAATGAAGAGTTCCTGACCCTGAGCTGCAGGGGGAAAGAAACCCCACTGCAAAACCCCTTGGTTTGAGGAGGGGATCTTGAGGAAAGCTGTCAAAAATTAAAATGATAGGAAATGCAGTTGTGTGTTTGAAAATTTTGGCAAGGAAGGAAGCCATAAAGATATCTACTGTGGTAGTCTATTGTGAATTCACAGACTATTCTTCAGTGCCCCAAGATTCCTGTAAAGAGTTTATCAACTTAAAATCATTAGTTGTGTGTAAAAGGTCTGTCTTCTGGCCAATACTGATACTGGTCTTAGCGGGGTTGTGGAAAAGGAAGCGCGAAGAGCTGGGAGCGTGGCTGGAGGGTGCAGGCTGGCCGTGGTGGTGCCCGCAGGCGGAACGGTTGTCGCAAGGCCGATTAGCAGCTGCGGGAGCAGGAGGGAGCCTGATAGTGCAGGCAAAGGCCACGGGGCTGAGGTACATGGGAGAGGCCTATCTTCCTCTTCACATATGCTGTAAGTGGCTACAGACTTCGTGAGCTTAATAGCCAAGGATTGTTGGAAGAAGGGAAAAGCCCATGCAAAATACAGTATGAAATGCAGATAGGAGAGACAGTGTCTGCACTTGATAACTAATTTAAGAGACCACTGGAGAGAGATGGCCATCCTTGTTCTCCCCAATTTCCCTGCATAAAAGGTACCTCCATGCATGTTCCCAGCCGTTCATAGCAATATTTCATTTTTTCATGTGTAAGCATTAGCATTTCCCATTACCTGAAGTACCAAGCAGACCTCTTCTCGAATCTTGCAATGCAGCTTATACTGTGCTTGTGTGTGTGTTTATCACTTTTATATTGCTTGAGATTCCACTACTAAGCAGTTTTTACCCTCTTTTTATTTAACTGCTTTATCACTTACGACTTATGAAGGATGTGTGTACTGTGTATACACATGGAAGGCCCCTCTTTAATTTAGTGAAAACCTGGGAATTATCAAATGGGATAAAGGCAATACAGACAATAAAATATTGTAGTACTATTTAGCTTTCAAAAATACTGGATGGATTCCTGTCAAGAGCGTGTTTTAAAAATCACATTTCTTTTCTTGAGGGTTTTGGGGTATTGGGTAGGCTGAAGGTCAAGGCTTAAACCTCAGAGTGCTGTTGTGCCTTCTGACACCCTATCCCACGTGTGTGCTGCTTGCTGTCTGCATTCTCTCCTTTCATTTGTGACTTCTACTCAAAGCCCTTCTGCAGGACCTGAGGTAGGGAGGATATTCTAAGAGATTTTGTGCTAAATAATGTACTTTTTCACCTCTTTTCTTTCCCCTCGCTATAATATTCAAGGTGATTCATTCTTCTAAAAAGTTCTTTCTGATGCTTCAATTCTGGAGTCGAGGTCCTGTGTAGAATTCAGATTCATGCCAAAAGGGGATTTTTTTTTTCTCAAAGCATAGATTTATGTGAAAAAGCAGTTTAAAAGTACATTCTTTCTTGGATAGATAAACCAGTCTCCTTATCTCTCACTTTTGTCACTGGTTTTGGAAGTTTTTTGTCATTACTTTTAGATACTTAATTAAACTTGTGCTTTCACTGGCTACCTTTATTCACTGAAGGGGAGAATCTGTGTTGCTAGTTGGTTCTTAAAAAGAATGTTTTAACCAGTTCTGCTTCTGCAGGAGGTTGCAGACTTAAACCTTACTTTTTTGTCTTAAATGGGTTGCTGATTCTTGCCGTGGGAGAGATGCCGAAGATTTTGGGTGGAAAGTGAACATCTGTTGCTCATAGCCACCATAGCAATTTATTTTTCATCTTTTTATTTGGTTCTTTATTTGATCTTGGACACATTCAAAGATGTAAGCCCTTAAGACTGCAGGATAAACTGGACAACAGTGGATATGTTTGCACTAAGAGGCTTAACTCATCCTCGGTGCAAAGGTTGCTTTTATTTTAAAAATAGAAGCTTAAAATGTGTAAGCAGGCAGTTAAGTGATTTTTCCCTACTTGCATTTTTGCACTAAAATACTCTTTCTGCAAGAGAGAAGGTGCTTGGTGAAACTGGTGGTTCCTGTAGTCTTTACTGGCTGCCTCCTTCCCTTTTGTGTTGTTTGTATCCTGTTTTCACAAGCGTTTTTTCTTTTTCCCCTCAGAGATTTTGGTGCTAGCTATGCAAGAATAACTTGTGGCTAGGTCTTGTACCTGGCTTTACAGTCTACCTTAATATTCCAGTCTAGCAGTACAAAATGCTTGTGTGCGCTCTTGAGTACGGGCATTTGTTATTTTTTATAGTTACAGAGAGCCCGATATTGGGTTAAATCTCGATTTTCACCAATCATGAACAGTGGAAGAAGGTAATTAAGGCTGCAGCCATTCTTCCTCTTGCTTTTAATACTCATTCTTGCGTGTTTTTCAAAAACGCATGCCAAGAAGAGCTCTGATTTACAGCAGTGGTACAAGAATGATGTTTTGAGCCTCTTAAGAACAAGAAAACACAGAATTTTATGCTGTCTGCTATGGTATTTTTGTACTTCAGACAGCTCAAATTAAATAAGAAAAAAAGTTATTTCTCTTCTGTGTAACTTTGAAAAGCAGCTTGTTAGTTGTCCCCTGGATGATCAGTGTTCGGGATGGGGAGTAGTGCTGCTCTATAGACCTTGGAGAAGGTCCTGGATATCTCCATGCTTTAATGATTCTGCTCTTCATTTCCCCCAATTTTGAGTGACTGAATCCTTGATTTTTAGTAACTTGGGCTCTACAACCTAGGGGGAAGGGCAGTTATTGCTCTGCTTAATTTTAAGTGTGGAGTTTTCCTTAGTTAATTCACTGTCAGTTTTGAGGTTTGGAATTTTTTATTCCTTCATGAATGATGTACTACTAAATATGTAATTTTTGTGCTATTAAAAAAAAAGAAAAAGGCAAAGCCTACCAAGACACCATAAGCAACGCTTCCTTCTAGGTTAAAGGTTTTAATGAAATGCCAAGGAAAAAGGCCATTCTTGCAATGGGAGTCGGTTATTGTGCAATTCAGAATTTGTGGTTGCCTCTAGCCTTGTGCATTAACCTATACATTCACTCTGCATAGAATTTGAAGGACACTTTTTTTTCCTTTGGTGTAGTATCTCTGAAACTCAAAACTACTTATCACTAGATAAGTAATCTAAAGCCTCGCTTTCTTTTAGCTAACATATACCTTATTTTCATGCTTTTGAATTGGCAACTGCTCAGTATCAGTAGTTCAAAGGGTCTTTTATAGCTAAAGGTCAGATCCCCCCTTTTTTAAAAACACAGTTACTGTGTTTCTTGCTTGGACTCTGATGTGAGGTAGCGTTAGAAATGTTAAATGTTATTCTAGGATACAAAGTCAATGCTTCAGAACTTCCTAATTCTGCTTTTTAGAGATCGTGACAATTGTTTTTGCTTTATTTTCAGACATGCTTTTAAACTCCGAAAGTCTGAAAAAAAATACAAGCCTTGATAACATGGCTGTTACCTAAAGACGAATTTAACTGAAAACAAAGATCTACAGTGTAGTTAAGCAAATGTTGCTATACTTTGGTTGTAAATGAGAATAATACATTAGCATTGGTGCTTGTGGCATGTTTTAAAAACTACAAGTTATATCACTGACAAAAAAAAAAAAAAAAAAAAAAACCCAAAGCCCCAAACCGCTCTGTTTTGTGGGAATATCTACAAGCCCTGGTAACTTGCAGGTACATATTTTCAGGACAGCCCCTTGCCCAGTGTTGTGGTTGAGATTTCCTAAATTATGCTTCTTCAGGAAATCTATGAATTTAATTGTGATCTAAAGCATCCTGTGTGTCGCAGTAGTGACTTAGATAGGATTTCTGACATATATTGAGTAAACCTCTTGATTAGATAACACCTGTAAGTTGCCCCCCCAGATTGCAATTTTTTAGATTTCCATTTTTTTTTCTTTCCGAAGATCAAAAATACACTTTCAAAGCATGTAAAATATAGTATTATAGTTAATTATGTGGTATACATTGGGAGAAGAGGAATGTAAACATTTTCAAAATGAATGTGGGTTGGTGCTGCATCCTTTCAGTTCTTCACTTCAAACCTAGAGAATCCTGAAGATCTCTAGTCACGGAGGTGGATCACAAGGAGTCCCTTGTGCTGACAGCCTCTGTGCTGATAGCAGTACCCCTATAACCTCTTAGTTAATGTATTGGTTCCTTTGACTAGAAATAACTGTCAGAAAAAAAAAGATGTTTACTCTTCCACAGTGCTTTAGCCTTAAATTTTTAACGTGTTTGCCCCATCTCTAATGTGAGGAAGAGCAAGGGCCTGTCTCAGTCTCTTCATTGTACGTGCGTACTCTGCAGGATTATTGAGGAAAGTTTTAATGGGTAGTAAATCCACAAATGTAAGTATTCTTTAAATGAGAAATACAGACAGTGTCCTGAAAAGATGCTTTTCCTAGGGCAGTCGTCAGTAAACCCCAGTGTGCATACCTGCCTGAGAGAGGAGGGCTCGTTTCGGTTGGGTCTGCAGTGGAGTCGTGTCTAACCTTTACACTGAAACTCTGCTCCCTGCTCTGCTTTGCAAAACCTGCCTTCCCTAGGAAGACCGAAATGCAGGTTCCACTAACCAAGACCTATTTGTCTCACTCTCACAGTTTGTTACAGAGGAGGACTGAAGCAACAGGTTTTTGTGCTTCAAACTTACCTAAGACGAGGACAAGAAAAACAGGAATAAAATTAATAATGATTTACTGTGTGCTGGAGAGCATAAGGCAGGGAGGAATTGCACACAGCTGGCTCGAGCCCATCACATCTTTCTCATCTTGCCACAAGCCTTGCATCAGACCATTAAACCTCCAGCAGCCCTTCCTAGTGCTCCAGATCCAGAACTGTGCAGCTTGGATGTAAGCTGGCTCACAGTGTCCCTGATAATAGGTTGAATTCAGGCCACTTGGACAATATTACCTTCTGGCAGGATTTTAATCTCACATCTAAGAGATGGGTGCTGATGGGTTCTGATGCTGCTCTGTGCCAAGAAAGAAAAGGATTTGCTCTTGTGAGTTTCTTTTGATATTGTGCATCAACATGACTGCTGTATTGCATAAAAGTAATGAGAACACACAGGTACTGGTGCTGGAGAAGAGGTTTTCTGCAGCCAAGGTACAGACAGAGCCTGAGAGCTCTGTTGCCTCAGGAGTGGCATTCGTAACTGTTTGGAGGGCAGTCAGTCTTTGCAAGCGTCCTTGAGAGCTATTTCTCCACCTCCTTCACAGTTCAAACAAATGTATGTGAAAATCAAGAACTTCGGTGATTATGTTGACTTGTTTTAGGATTTTTAAATTGTAAAAAACTGAAAAATTGTACAGGGTGTTTTATAGCATAATAAATATCTCTGTTTTACTGCGAGCTATTTCCAAGTAGTAGATCTCCCTGATCATCAAAAAAAAACAAGTTCAGCAGTGGACATTGGCTGTTCTGTATCCACCAGCAATCTTTCCCTTTTCTTCCCAGGGAAGGGAGGAAAATGGGACTAGGACCATTCCTCCACTCCTCTTTTGCTTTGCTTTGTCATGGTGAAAATGGGCTACCTAATTATGACTCTGTCTTGGAAATGAAGATAAATAGTAATGTGGGTAAATACTATATATATAATACTAAATATTTCTATAAACATTAAGTTACTGAAGCTGGGGCAGGGGTCCTCTAGATAATGTAGGAGTGTGTTCCCTGCTTCACAACTTCTGGAGTAATGTGGAGCAGTTCCATGTTTTGCTTGTATTTTGATAATGAATATAAGATGATTTAAACAAAAAATCCACTAAAATGTTTTGTAAGATAAGCTCTCCCACCTCTTACAAACGAAATCTTTGTTTTTTCCTGAGTCTTAAAGCGTTTTTTAATCTCCTTATTCTGAGTGAGACTGTCATTTGCTGCTTAATTCTACTTCTTTCTGTTAGCCCTGAGACTTGGTGGCATAAATAGAGTTTTTGCTCCACCAGATTCTTCAGCCTGGCTTCAGTCTGAAACTACATGATCCGGGCCCCTCTCCTACTGAAGGAAACTATTGGAACTTACCTGCATTTTGAAGCAGCTGAGATGACTCTAGAGCTGTGTGGTGAAATAGAGCAGATTCAGCTGAAAGCGAAGCCAGCAAAAAATTATGTTACTTTTCAGCTAGATCTAGTTCTCCCTGTATGATTTGTTTGTGAAGGCAAAAGCCAGCAGCCAGGGAGGGGGATGCTGCTGCTTTTGGGGACTTGCAAATCTCAGGCTTTCATAGGATGGTATCAAAACTTGCAGTTATCAACACAGAAGACTAAATGACACTGCATTTTTGCCCATTCTTGGCATAAACAAGAAGGGTGGGACTTCAGCTTATTCTGCTGGCTTCTTTCCATCTGACTTCAAAAATCTGCTGGTATGCATAGAGGAGCTAAAATTACTTGTTCTCCTAAACTATCAAAGGATAAAATAGTAGCACTGTGGCAAGATAGAAGCCCCTCAGATTACTACTAACAAATTCTGCAGGTAAAAGTGACAAGAAAGTAATATTGAAGATGAAAAAATTGACTCTCAGTATTAGAGTTGGTTCATAAACCTCTAAATTAATACTTACTTTTGATTTCATAGTTACCTGGCAGATGTAAGTAGTGCTCTATAGAAGCACTGCTTTTTTCCTAAGCAGTGTTAGTAGCTGTATTTTGTGTTTGGGAAGGATTATTATTTAATCACTTTTTTGAACCTGTCCGTATGCTGTGTTACGTATTTGACTCTCTTTATTTTACCTTAAGAATGATTTTTCTGCTTATATGATTGTTACCGAGGCTTGAGTTTCTGTCCTTGAAGTACACATTTAATTATTCTCAGCTACTCAATTACTAGAATTTGCCTAGGAAGATCTACAAGAATAGACCACTTTATTATTAACTTCAGTATTTTTGATAGAAAAAGGTTGTTTCGAAGATAATTTTTTGAAGATTGTTAACTATATGTTAACTAATATATTAACATTATATGATAACTAATATGATAACAGTAATAATAACTAATACAGAATACGTTAACTAATCGGACCTTTATTTGAACTGAGGTATAGTATTAGGCAAATTCTGCATCTTCTGCCCTTGTTCACTTAATGAGAAATGTTCTGGTACTGTTTTGTTTATTTAAGAAATGTGTACAGGTCTCCTGGGGTTAGTTTTTCTAGGTCCTGTGAGAGTCTAGGATGTAATGGAAAAGTAGTTTTCTTAGAAGTCAAACTAATGGGTGATCAGCTTCTTTTTTTGTATCTTTGGCATACTTTGTTATTCAGCAGAGGAAAAAAGTGCAGCATATTTTGCAGGCAGGCAACTACACTACTGCTAGATCAAACACAGTGGGCATTGGAAGCAAAGCAAACAATTTCAGAACTGAAAAATAGCAAAATCTCAAAATATCAGTGAGAAATTTGACTATTTAATTTGGAAGAAGTACTCCTAGATTCATCAGTTTCAATCAGAGCTATCAGATTGCGAACACAGCAATCTGTTGCGAGTGCTTTGCTCCCCAGTGTGCTTCTGCAATAAGGAAACTCGTAGCAGCAGCCTTCACAGAAAAGCACCATTCGAAGTAGGACCTCGTTATTCCCAGAAAACCTAATTCACTTGATAAGTGTTTTTGCCAGACAAAATGTAGCAGTTTCATTTGTACGTAAGCGTTCATAGAGATCAAAAGTTCTTTGTAATTGTTAACTCCAAGAATACCTTCTGGGTTTTGGGTGGACAAAACCCATAGCAAAGCAAGGGGTTAAGTAATGGGAGCTCTTAAGGCATTAGGTGTGTTCTGAAGTGTCATGCACTTTTATTTTGGAAAAAAATAAAGATAATGAACACATTGGTCTTTCACTCCAAAGCAATGAGTACAAAATAAATCCTGTAAATCCTTTGTATCCCACCACTGGAGCTGGGTGGCTGCTGGTTGAGCTGGGCAGTGGAATGAAGGGGATCCCACCCGTGGTTTCCAGGAGGATGTATCGAGCAAAGCTGTCACCGTTCACTCGCCCTGGGATGGGAGCTCGTGCCGGGGCAGTTGCCATGGCTGAGCTGCCGAGATGCCGTAGTTTGCCAAGCTGGGATTGTGAGGAAGAGGGGGGCCTGAGCCTGCTTTATTGAGATCCAGCTGATCGAACCCGGCATGACGTGGTTTAGTTGGACCATAAAGATAGGCCCGTCCGTTTAATGATGAGCTGTTGCTCTAGGTCTCTTGCCTCTTCTGGCCCCATTGCCAAATTTTCCCTTTTTTCCGTCCTCTGGTTATTAAATCCCGAAGAACTGGTTCAGGGAGCTAAATTTGACCAAAAACTGTTGATTCTCCTTGTAGTGCTTCATTGCTCTAAAGAGAGAAGAAATCCTACTAGCTTAGGCCTGAGAACTCAGCAGGGACATTGCTCATCTTGTGGTGAGGGCTGGAAAACATAATTTCTGTTCCATTCTTGCTCAAAACTTGCTGTATATTCCATTAATATCTACCTAGACCACAGAGCGTACCTACAGTTGCAAGTGGCATGTGACTTTTTAAAAAGTACAGGAAAATCCTGTCCCCCTGGATTCTTGCACAACGTGGTAGGTGATTACTCCGAGAGCAGCGCAGCCAGGGACATGATTTGCTGTTCAGAGGCTGTCCCAGTGAAAGTCAGGCTGTCTGAAATCATTCTGTCCCAGTGTAACTAGGACTCTGTGAAGTGTGGAAAGGTCTTCAGCGCTGTCAGCTGATCGCAAGCCTGGGTGAATAACTGCTTGCTGTCTGTAAGAACAGGTCAGACAGACGTGATAGCAAGGCTGATAATCGTGTGACTATCCGGGGCTGCTCTTTTTGGTTGGGGCAGCTTAAACCATGTCCTGGTTCCCTGCAAGCTGGTGTTTTCCATAACAACCTCCCATTCAAGAGGCATGCCACCTTCTTAGGAGGAGGAAATACGAATCATGGATGCTGAAACACTCCAAACAATTGTTTAAGCACTGGATGATGTGTTTTGTCAGTATCCCGTTATATACATACTGTATGTTTTCCATTAATTGTGCTGTAAGACATGGATTACATGTATGTAGCAAGGAAACAAAGCTGTGTGTCTGCTAATTAGAATATAACCCCACTTCTTATGCAAATGTAGGTTTATGACAACTCAAAGTTCATTAATGACAACTCACAGATTATTACTAAAATAGCTAATAAGATCTTCTTGTTTTCTGTTTCAGGCTGGCTGGAAGGAAAATCACGCAACATTTATGAATGAACTGAAAAACCTGCAAGCGTCAGGGCTAACAACCCTTGGTCAGGCCCTCAGATCGTCATTTGACTTGCTAAATCTCAACAGATTAGTGTCTGGAATAGACAATTATGGACAGGTAACAGATTTGTCTGTAGTCTTTATCTTTTGTAATTTGGTATGCTTTTTTTTTGGTGGAGGGATTTTGATAGCACAAGTTTATCTTTTTGCTTTTTATTTCTTTTATATTGTGTTGGAAAGCTGTGTATAAAACTTGAAAGGCGGTTTATTTTTTTCTCTATTTTCACATGCAGCAGAGAAGCACATCAGGACATCTGTCCTGGATATTCACTAGAATATACTAGTATTCTTTTCGTTGTTAAACTACAGAGAAAGCAGTGATACAAACACTCCAGACTGTACATGTACAGTTGTTGTATGGGAGTATGTACAATGAATGTACAGTGATGTCAGTGAATCTGCTTAGCGTTTTTATTGGTTATGTTTAGTTAACAACCTGCCTAGTCCTCCCTACTCCAGAGGGGGCTGTTAAAATTTTGTTTGTGTCTCACAGTTGTGAAATTCCGAGTTTTCTGTGCTAGTATTAATTTATGTACTGTTTTTGTGGGGTACAGGCGGTTGATCGTGTTGCTGGAGAACAGAGTAGTAATTTTAAAAATGTTTTCAGGCAACCAGCTGGGGGTGTGTGTGAGTGCCCAGTGTAGCACTGGGTAGTTCTGTATACCCCTTTACCTCTCTGTAAAGGAGATTACAGGATGATTTTGAAAGACTGGTCATCTTGCTATTTATTTTGTCATGATAAAAATACATGTTTACGATTGAGTATTACTCTCACTGTTCCTGTGCTTTCATCTCTAGGGAAGGAATCCGTTCTTTTTGGAACCATCTATTTTAATTACCATCACAGATGGAAACAAACTGACAAATACGGCTGGAGTTCAAGAAGAGGTAAATTTGTATTAGAATTGCTCAAATGATGATCTTGCAAGCTGGTGCTATGCTGAGATGAATATCAATTGCATTTTTTCCTTCAATTTCTTGCCACTTATTTCATAGACAAAAGACTGTCTATGTTGTCATTGTGAATCTATCAAATCTGTAGTTAGCATGAATTTTCAGACTAATTTCAGATAAACTAGTGAATAGGAGAGAAAATCAGGCCCTTCAGTTCATAAAGTAATTAAAATTTCGACTGTGTTTTCAGATGGCTTGTCAAATACTTAACAATATTTCTCAAATGTTGCCTTCTTAGCTTCATCTTCCTCTGAACTCTCCTTTGCCTGGAAGTGAACTCACCAAAGAGCCGTTCCGCTGGGATCAAAGGCTGTTTGCTCTGGTGCTGCGCCTGCCGGGAGCCGCGTCCGCGGAGCCGGAGCAGCTCGGGAGCGTGCCCACCGATGAGTCCGCCATCACGCAGATGTGCGAAGTCACGGGAGGTAACTCGCTGTTGCTGGCTCTCCTTTACATCTGGTATCTGACTTAAAATATTCCTTTCCTTTGATTCAGCTTTCTCTCTTGTTATTCTGTATGTGAGAATCTTTATATCGCCGTGTACAGATTAGTCAGGTTCCATGTGGGCCTACATGGTACTGTGTGAATTTGGTTTCCAGTAGCACAGAAGAAATCTAAAATAAATGATGGGATTGGAGCATTAGATTGTCCTTGTGGAGCCTGGCTTTGCTCAGCCATGAAATTTGCTATTTAAATGTTGAGTGAGTGGGATAGGTAATTCTGCTGCACAGCTAATAAGCTAGATACAATTTTAAAGGAGTTGATTCTAGAGTTTGTTCCTCTATATCTTCATCAGAATACTTCCTTAATTGTTGCTTGAAAAACAGTGTTCCTGGAGGGGATGTTAAGGGTTGTATTAGAGTTGGTTAGGTTTGGAGAAACAAAAGCAGATGAATTATGAAGTTTTGCTGAAATCAGAGGTTCTTAAGGCTATTTAAGCCCAGGCTGGACCAACCTCATACTGCCTTCAAAGCTTATTTTGCTAATGAGAATTCATGAGGTTAGAAACATCAGCTTGGTTTACATTTGAAAAGAACTTTGCTTTTTACATTAGCTTTTATTAAGTTTGCTATTATTTTAGGTAAGGTTGAAAGCCTTAACAAGGTGATTTGTGTAACAAAATGTCTTCCTTAATTAAGATTGCCCAAAGTTTGCTTTCTTATTTCTCCTGTATTGGTTTTCTCTTGTCTAGGTCGTTCCTACTGTGTTCGGACACAAAGAATGTTGAATCAGTGTTTAGAGTCTTTAGTTCAGAAAGTTCAAAGTGGAGTTGTTATTAACTTTGAAAAGTCAGGACCAGATCCCGCTCCTATCGGAGAAGGTATAGTAACTATGGTGTTCTTGCTTGTTTGTTTTTTTCCCTTTGGTACTCAAAAAGATATATTTTGTATGCATGCAAATATCCTTAAATGTCTTAAATTTACTTCCTACCTTTCCCTGCAATGTACAGGATGCACCAGGGGTTTAATATATTCCCCCCAAAAGTGATTAGCCATATAACTCTAACCTGCATCAGTGATTGAGCTGTAGTATCTCTCTGAATAGCCAAATCATCATGGATATTCTTTTCATAACAGTTGCATGCATGTGTTTGTTTAGTCTTGTTTTTGCTGAATTTTTATTAGTGTTAGTTTAGCACTGAATAAGTTGAGTGATGCCATATGTCTGTATGGCTGATCTTTTACCTGCCTGCTCGCTTTCCAGGCACTTCCTCAGCTCTGAAGGAAGCAACAAGGGGCAGTGAATGTTTGCAGGAAATGGGGGAGTTTGTATTCTGATGCTGTCAAAATTTATTTCTTAATTAAATTCAGGGCTAGCATATTTAAATCCTTAAATATCTCTGATTCTTTTTTAGTTTCTAGGCATTTTTGTTCTGCTACTTAATCACAAAACAATTAGTTTAAATAAAATGTTCCTAGTTGCAAATTAAAAAAAAAAAGTGCAAAGAACAGTCATTACTTTGCTCACTGCAAGCAGAGTGCATAATAAGGAAAAAGCATTATGCATTCTTAATGTGGAACAGTTTTTGAGATTTGCAGAATTTCATGATTGAAAGGAAGGAAAGAGT
>NW_010587595.1:40083-61758 GCF_000705375.1 Tinamus guttatus | reverse complement strand
GATGTTACGTAAGAGGAATAACAGCTTTTAGGCTCCTCTGAGCATCCTAGCAAAGTTAGTTTTATCCCTGTTTTCATTTTTAATCACCTTTCTTGCCTTATGTACATTTTTTCCTCATTATTTTGCTTCCATTTTTTGGAAGTATGTTTAAGGCTTGCCTCTAATGCAGTCCCCTTAGCAAAGTCCCGTCTCCCCGTTGGCACAAACGTTCACCTACATGGCAGAACAGCTGGGGGAATCGTTTCTTACCTCTTACCACATTTACGTGATGACACACTGTGGACATGTGTGCTGTGGACAAGAATATTGAGAAATTCCAACTTCATGTGGACCAAGGAGGTTCTAAACTAGAGATGAATGTGGTGGGACTCACCAAAGCTATAAAGATCACTTTGTATATAATGCAGTGAACTATACCAAAAGGTTGCTTGCACAGTATTGGCTAGCTGTCTCTAAAGCAGGACAAATTAGTAGTGTAAAATGTTCATAAAATAAAAGAAAGATTCTGTGGGTGATGCCATTTGCCTTGAAAAATAGTGTTCAGAAGCCAGTTCTGCAATTCTGCATTGCTGCACGGCTGCTCTCCCCTCAGTGTGAAGGGGCCTGACTATGTGCTGGTGCATGCAGAGAACTGGCAGAAAACAGTCACGTTTGGAGTAGACAGCAGGGTGTTTGAGCAGTGGCATTTGTAATGAGTAGTGTGACAAAAGCTGCTCCTGCAAGATGCATCTGGCTTTTCTACAAAACTTGTCTCCACTCTCAGTTTCCATGAGTGGCAGCATTGCTTAGGGAGTTTTGCATCCGCTATAGAAAGACTGTAAATGCAAATGATCAGTTTCACGAGTGCAGCAAAGCTAAAAACAAAACACTTGTTATGGTATATCAGATCCATGTCAAAGTGCTGAACTTAAGTAAATAGCTTTTCCACAGGGTGTGAGTATGGCGTGATGTGATTGTCATTTAACTGCTGTGCCACAGAAGCAGGAGGGTAGGTGTGGGCAGATATTACCATTGTTACTCTGATGATGCTGTTTTCCACATTAATATTAAGCTTTTTTAGCCACTGGTGTAAAGATCTGCATGTAGATCTTTGAAAAATAGTGTAATGGAACACTGTATTGGTGGCTAATACAGAAATTTTGCTGGGAAGCAAATGCATGCCATGTTCTTTGTTTTCTTTTTTGTTGTTGTTATTTTGCTTTGCTTAAATTTTAGATGGACTTGTTGATTCATCCAGGCCCATCAATTCATTTGTTTCTCAACCGTGGCATAGTTGTCATAAGCTCATTTATGTACGGCCTAATCCTAAAACTGGTGTTCCTGTGGGACATTGGCCAATTCCAGAATCTTTTTGGCCTGATCAGAATTCACCAACACTGGTAAGTAAAATAAGAACTGAAAAAAGAATTCTACGTCTAACTAAACTGACTGAAAATTAGTAATAATACAATCTTTGACTCTGTTTAAGATCTAACTTTGCTCGGAAGGAGTATTTCAAACTGTTGTAAAGCAGGATGTTGTAATCTACTGTAGATATTGTATGCTGTGATACTTTCTGGATCTGAAAAGCTTATTGCCGTATATCTGGTTAGCTAATTTGGTAAAGAGTTTTTACAGCTCAATTTTGTAAGCTTTTAAAGTACTACTTGCACCACAAACTCTAGTGAGCCTTTTAAATGTTAATCAGAAGCTTAATAAAAAGTACTCAAATGGAGCAAGGAAGATACATCTTTATTCAGGAGGGTAGAAAACCTAATGTGTTTCTCTGTTTAGCAGAACTTCATATCCAGACTTTTCTGTCACTAGCAGGAAGAATTAGAACTGTTAGGGAAGATTTGCATCATTTACAAAATGAGGAAATACCAACATTCATTTCTCCTTCTAAACTGGTCATGCTTCAGGCATATCCTCCAGCATTTTTAAGTATTTCTCTCTTGTTGGGTGTATTCTGTTTCTGCGCTTTACAAATGCTCAAGAAACTTTCCCCTGCCACCACTTTCCTCCCACCGTAATTCAAGATGAAGAACTCAAAATTGTCAACATTCATTTCTAATACTCATCTTGAATACTCATCTTGAAGTGTGCACGATTTCGTGTGTGTGGCTCTGTGAGCATCGAGCTGTGAAGCAGAGCTGCAATTTTATTTAAATCATTTGTCGTTTTATGGATTGCTTGAGAAGGAGGCTTTTAAATATAAATAGTTAAATTTTAACCCTATTACTCTCATGGTGGGAAGAATGTGTGTGCTAGTGTTGTGGGTTTTTTTGTTTCTTTGTTTGAAGTCAAAGAAATACTCAGGTAATTGGTCTATATCATGTCGTGGGAGCTTATATCATATTTTTGTTTTTAAAGGAAATTATGAAAACAGAGTTTAGGCTTACTAAATGTTAAAATGCATGCTTATGAAGTCGGTCTGCCTCTTGTAATAAAAGACTTACTCATGGCTTGTTCCGGACAATTGATCTGTTGCGTTTCTCCTCTTCCTTCTAGCCTCCACGCACAGCTCACCCTGTTGTGAGGTTTTCCTGTGTCGATTGTGAACCAATGGTCATAGACAAACTTCCTTTTGACAAGTATGAGCTGGAGCCTTCGCCATTAACACAGTACATCTTGGAACGAAAGTCTCCCCATACCTGCTGGCAGGTACTTGGCCCTCAATTGATTCTGGAAATGTAATGGGTATCATAGAGGAGCAGGATCATAGACGTGGTGTGACTCTAGACAAGGTCTGACATCAGACCTGTGACAGATGACAAGAAACATGTCATGGCCTCAGTTACCTGCTTTCTAGTAGAATTATCAGAAGTTCAAAGGCTTTTTTTCTCTATAGGCTTTTTAAGTTCATGTAATTCTGTTTCTACATCAGTCACGTTTTGGTAAGAAATTTGTACCTTGGGTTCCATTTTTGGCTAAATTGAAATTCTCTTGCAGAAGAGAATTTGCTTACGGGGAGAACGTGGCACTGGTTTCCATCATAGCTGTAAACACTGTTTGGTTAACAATTTCCAGTAGGCAGTTGATACTGCTAATGGGAACTGCATGGAAGCTGCTTTGTTCACTAGCCTGGCAGCTGGCTTGGCCTTGGAGATGTTAAGTTCTGTTGCTGAAGTCCTTTGCCACGTGCTGTTTCAGTGGTTTTGGACAAGTGACTTTTTTCTGCATCCTCTATAGAAAAAAGTTTCTAGTTCCTTTCTCTGTGGTGTTCCTGTAAAGGATAGCTCCATATATACACCAGGAGTTTGCCTAGTGTAATCTGGAAAGGGTTTGTGGAGTGTGTCTTTTTATTTTTAGTTCCATCCCACCTCCAGTAAATATTAAATCTTAACAGGAAGCATAACAACCATTATTAGAAGAAAAATTGAAGACAGCAAGTTAATTGCAAAAATGGCTTGAACGCATTGATAAATTTCATTTGCCTAAGTCCTACAAACAGTTTTAGTTCTTAAAATTTCTCTGCTGTTTCTTAAAAAATGGCTTTTTTGAAAAAAAAAAAATCCCACCCTCACAAACTAGAGAAATAGGCTAATGAACATATACACCATTTAATAAAACTGATTCCTTATGAATCAAGTCGGCGGGAAAGGGGCAGTGAAAAAAGGGAAAATTTATAGGGTTTTTTTTTCAAGGTCTAACACTCTTATGCATGATTTTAAAAAAAAAGGAGAAAAAAAAAGGAAAATCAATAATGGGATATGTGGTATAATTAATAGTATTTTCTTGAATGTGTTTTATTTTTATGTTTAAAAAGTTTTATATATCAATTTTGTAAATTCTGATTGTACTATTTTATGTACAAATCAGAGGGTTCATTTTAAATCTGTTGTTTTTTATAATGCCCTTAACAGATGCACCTTTAATCTGTTTTCAATAGTTAGAAGAGTATTCAGAGCATTAATTAAAAGTAGGCTCGCTAAAGATTATATTGTGAAAAGCTTTTCCACACTGGGATGTTGCATTTCTCTATTTCATGGCTGAGGAATACAAGTGTGTGCTCACTCAGGGTGCGCAAGCTTCAGCTTGGCCATCCTTGATAATCTGTTGTTCTAATGGAGTTGGATTCAGGCTGTTTTTAATTTTAAATGCTCTCTGCTTAATGTGCTCTGTGTTCTTATGATACAGTGATACCTCTTATTCTTTATCAGGTATTTGTGAGTAGCAGTGGAAAATACAGCGAACTTGGCCATCCGTTTGGGTATTTAAAAGCAAGCACTACTTTAACCTGTGTAAACCTCTTTGTGATGCCTTACAACTATCCTGTTTTACTTCCATTGCTAGGTAGGTACAACATTTACCTTGGTCTGCTGATATAACTACTTCAAAATGAAATAAAAACAGTAACGGTTAGTGCTCTGCCTTAGTTTGAGACATGATAAAATAATGGAGATCAGAGAGTAGAGAATGTTGCAAACTCTTTAATATAATTTGGGAGGAGAGGATTTTCATACCCCCTCTCCCTTTTTTTCTCTCCAGCAGAGGAGGAGAGCTACCTGCTTCCAGTGCATGTTTGATGCTGTTCACCTCCTAGACACGTAGCCTCTTCCTTAACCTGGAGTAAGCTTCAACCTCCATTCTTTTCCCTCATTTAGGGTGTGGTGTATCCAGGTTTTGTAGCTGCTCTTGCAGCAGCTTGTTTTTGACTGGAAGATCAGATGCAGGGTTTCTTATGGGTGTTGGGAAAAGGGAAATTCCCTGATGCAGTTCAGAATAGTGAGGAGAAACTGAGTAATGAAACAGCCCATGTTTCTTCCCTGCCCAAAGGACCAAAGTTCTTCATTCCCACAATGAACTTTTTTTTTTTTTTTTTGAACAGGAAAGACAATATAAAAAGATGTTGTATGAATAGATGCCATGGTAATTGTGGCTGTAAAGGTTCTGGTTCCTGTGTCAAAAGGATAGCTGCAGCGAGAATAGGTTCCTGGGTGCTGTTCAACCTGTTACCTGTAGATGACGTAGGCCTTTTGTTTTTTTTTTTTTTTTTGTGGGTGTGCCTTAGTGATACAGAATAACAGCAAAAATATAAGAGAAATAACATTGAATCTCCTTTTATTTTTTAAAAAACCATTGCATTCAGTTCTAGGTGAAACAGTTCGGGAATGCTTTTTCACAATCTCACAATCACAATTTGGTCATAACCAAAAGGAGCATACATTCTTGTTGGTAATGTGAATTTGTCTCAAGTAATCATCCACACAGCCTAATAATAGTCCCAAAGTGTGCAAGTAGGATATTTCTAGGCTAAATTACAATTTCTGTGAGCCTGCTGCTGAGTTACTGATGGAGATCTACTAGTTAAGTAGTCATCGTTGATACCAGATAATTCCCATACTCATTTTGGTGTGGTTCTGATGCTGACATTAGTGATTCTGCCATGGCTTTCTGGGCAGTCCGTGTCCTCTCCCCCTGCTTTTCTTAACAGAGGTTTCTGCTTTATGGACAGAGGCACCTCGTCAGTATTTGTAGTGCTGTTCTGCAGGTCACTCGCATCCACCTGGTATCCCACATCAGAAATTTCTGAAGCTGGTTTAAAGGAGAGTGTGAAGCTTCCATGTTGTCCGAATACGAATACAAATTCTAGTATACAAATTCCATATTGGTAGCAAAGACATAGGTAAAGGGTTGCATTCAGCTGCAGTGGATCTGCTGTTGGAATCCAGAGCTTTTTAAGGAGCCCCTTAATGTGGCTGTTGGTAAAACAAGGAAGCTGCAGAGCTCAGTGGTGCCCTGCGCAGCCCTGCTCGCCAGCTCTCGCAGAGCTCGGGCACAGCCCGTGGGACGCGTGGGTGCAGCTGAGCTGCCCTCAGCTGCTCATGAAGCCTCGAGAGCCGTCCTGGCCCGTTCTGGTAGTGACATGACTCGAGACTCGAGGAGACAGACGTGCGGGGTGTTCTCTGCAGTGCCGTGAGGTGCAGGAAGCTTCCAAGGACAAAGCTCCTGCAGATGAACAACGGTGTGCTTTGATGCTGAGCATGTGGCTGGGATTATAGAAGCTTCTTCCTGAAGGACTGTTGCCTTTGATATTAGCAAAGCCGGTGTACTTTAAGGTATCTTGCTATTTAAAAACAATTTTACAGCCAGATTCATAAAACAGAAGTCTGTTGAGGGGTTAGAGATCAACGTAGCAAAGATGAGTATGATGCCACGTGCTACTGCCTTTCCTAAGATTAATTTTTTCAGCCGATCTTCCTGGTTCTGTTAGTGAAAGGCCAAGCACTGATGGACAGAGGGAGAGCTTATTCTCTGCCAGTATCAGCAGAAGCAGCAGTGAAACAGCAGTGATGCAAAAACCATGAGGTGATTATACCCTTTTGCCATGAGACTAAATATGCAGAAGGATGAGCGTGTAGAAGATGCCTACCCATGAAAGACTGCAACACGGACAGCTGCTTTGATGCTTTTATAGGCTTCTGCAGAGAGCCTGTAAATACGTTTTTAATGTTATTTTGAAAACTAAGGGCAAAGCAGAAATGCACACATAATCTGCTGTTGCACTGGGGAAGTGAAGACCAAATACTTTGTACCAAAGCAAGGAGAGAATAATGCCTTACCCCTCTGGTAGTTAGATGCTGTTTTACCTTGTAGCTCCTTGTTTTTGGCTAGGTGGCTGCAGGGAAGGTTATTACTTCCGTGAATGTACAATGATGAGACTCTACTGCTTAAAATGAAGGATCTTATCTATTAGAGGCATTGGAAAGCTCAGAGAAATCCAGGAATTGGCAGGGAATAGTATTGTACTTGGCTAGGTGGAGTTTGATGTGGGTTGTAATTTAAAAAATGGTTAAATTTTAACTCCAGGTTACATGACGCAGACTTGTTTTGAACTAGACTTGTCGCTTTTGTTACTTTGGTAATCAGGCTTCGAGAAAACTACGGTTTGCCTTTTATTATTATTTTAATACACCTATTCACTAAGACTGAAAGTACATCAAATCCCCTAAGGTGGTACAGAATTTTAAAGATATTAGGATCATGTTTGTCACCATTTGGTGGTTATCGGTAAAGGCTGTTTGTGGTGCATGCAGATTAACTGCCCTGTCTGTAGCTGTACCTGTGTTGTCTTGAACTGTTACAGCTTGTTGCTCTCCCTAATGGCTTCTGATCCTATCTTCCAAATTACCAGTGCTTTTGAGCCCTTTGAGTTTAGCAGCTGTGAAAAGAATTTTATTTAAATGGTTTTTGGGCTGTGCAGAGAGCAGCATCTGGAAATCAATAGGTTGGATCAAAGGTACTCTGTGAAAGAATTCTTTCAGTACTTTTGCATTTTATTTACAAAGGTAAAAAGATTTAATCTACAAAAGAAATAGTTAAGCAAGTTATCAGTTGTTTGATTAATTAAATAAATGCTCATATGCAACCCAGAGCACAGTGGAAAAAGTACATTTCAATCTGCTGTGTTGCAATCTGCTGGAAAGTGTGTGTCTGTCTGGAACGCTTGCGACAGAGGCAGGTAAGGTGTTGCTGGCAATGTGTTCATTAAAAGCCGTGGCTGTGTTTCCCACCATGACCTTCTCCCTCCTGGAAGGCTGGGGTTCTGCACCGAGCTCGCGCTGCGCTCGTCGTAAGGAGGATGGGTCTGTGCTGAAGTTCTACTTGCATTTCAGAACTTCTTTTTTTGGATAGCAAAGATCAGGGAGGCGCCTCTGCGTCTGCCTCCCCAGACCACAGTCATGCTGTGGATTAGGGATTACGGCTGGTTGGAGGCAATGTGTACTGTGAACGTGTAGGCCCGAGTGCGGCTGCTCTGTCGAAAAATCAGATAGTAATAAATCACCAGGACAGCATCTGAGGCTTAAGCTACACTCGTAACCCGTTTACAGACTTCAAAATATTGGTGCATATCTAACAAAATATTGCAGGGATTTAATGCTTTTCATTGAATTTTGGGAGAGGGTTGTGTAGTTTAACTTCATTTTGCTGCAATATGCTAATAGGCTTATAAGATAAGAATGGATATTATTTTGCATTTGCCATATGTCAGAATATTATCACAGGTTTTCTTGCACAATAGCACTAAGCGTGTGGTGTATTGAGATATAAAATGGAGTTCTAAGTTGTTCTTGCAAGCTCCACCCCACTTCCTTCAGGCCAGGAAAGAGAATAATTAGAGCAGCTGTAGTGCAGTTTTTGTATGTGATATGGAATTCATTTGGATTGGAAAATACCTGTAATTAAGTGTGGTTTGATGATGAGAACTTGGAAAATCCTATCTTAACATCTGTTCTATTTATGCAGAATGCTATGCAAGTCAAATTTTTCTTCTCCAAATATATCTTCCTGAAAGCTCAATCTGGAGAAAATAGTTTCATTGCTGCATCTGTCTTTCTCGCACTCTTCTTTGCACCTCCCTGTCTCCTGCAGCTCTTCCTGGTTAATTTTTGGAGATCCCTTTTTTCAGTCCTGTATTTACCTCCACTAGCCTCCCTTTGCCAGCATATTACAGGCCTAATAAGAAGCAACTTGATCTCAATCGATAGATTATAGTCTCGAAAGATAAATAGCAGGATGTTGTGTTCCCTTCTGACGTTTGGGGATCACTTACAATGCTCATGTGCACAGCAAGCAGGTACCTGCTCCGAGCCAGTGCCTCCTGCCCGGGCACGCAGCCCTGTAGCACGAGCCAGGCGTTTCCAGAGCAGCATCCGCAGGAGCAACGCGCTGCTCCCCTCCTCGTAGCCGCATCCAGCACTCGGTGCAGCTAATTCCGCGTCTCGTCCTCTCCGGGGGAGGCTGCGGCTCGGCAGGGCGCAGGCCGGGGCTGCAGCCTGCCCGTCCTGCCGCTGCTGCCAGCCGCGGCCAGCAAAGCTCCCCGCGAGGATTCCCTGCTCTCACTATTACTTTTTTTTCCCCTTTTCTTCCCCTCTGATACCTAACGATGTTTTCATTGGAAGCCAGGATTGAATTCATCATTCAGGTGGAACAAAAAGTGGTATTGAAACTGGAAATTGAACCAAATGAGTGTGGTTTGGTTTAATCAGATGCAGAGAGTCCCTGATGATGCGAAAGAGCTGAGGGAGGTGAAACTCTCTAGCAGGTGGATGTCACACCTTCCGTGGTACTAGTGCTTGTGTGCAGTATTTAAGATTCTGACATACACTGTAAGTTTATTATACAGAGGAGCTGTAAGTTTATTATACCGTGAAAGTTTGCCTGTAATGAGGAATCATTCCAGAGTATCTATTGCAGCTAGGACTGAGGATTCCAAATTCTTCAGACCTAAGGTTAAGGAGTCCTTTTGTGGGGAAGCCCCATTGGGAGATGGGGGAGTGGGAATAAAAGGGGAGAAACTTGACGTGTTGAATTTCGAATAGTGCTAATGGTCTGGGACTAAATAAATAAAACCTTGTTTTGTTGTTTTCCTTGTTGCAGATGATTTGTTTAAGGTTCACAAACTTAAACCAAATCTGAAGTGGCGACAGGCTTTTGACAACTACTTAAAAACCATGCCTCCTTACTACCTACTGGTATGTTCCTTTCTCATCTTGTTCCTGGGTACAATGATGGCTAGTGCAACCAGAGTCCTGCACGCTATACCTCTTTCCAGTAAACTTTGCTTACGTAATTCTGATGCAATTTCAGATGGCAAACATTTTGCTTTGCAGAGGTATATAGATTAGGAATCACACATTTAAGAAATAAATACCTTTAATAATGTTTAGTAATTGTTTCAAGATAATTAATGTGTGTTCAGTTCATTAAATATTTAGTAAACTTTGATTTAATATACTCTAGATTGTTCAGAGAAACCAAATTTGGCATTATTTTTATAGCTTGGTAAGGAAAGTGTGGGTTTCCTTAGCATTAACTTGGGTGAACCGCCAGAACTTGGGAAGCTGCTGCCAAGGGAATTGGCCTCGGCGGGCGGGGGGCGGCGCGGTCACCGTCACCGGAGCTTGGACAATGCACCTCAATACGGACTTGCATCATCCCGGCTGTCCTGGTCCTGAGCCTCGGAGTGGAAACGGCCAGAGGCGCCGCAGTGCGCGGGGCCTTGGTAACGTGCCATACGGTCCATTGCGAGCTAGGTAGACTGCCAAACCCGTGACACGTGTTATCTGAATAGACTTGGATTTTAGTTGCCAAAAGTGGAAAAGCTAGAGCACTAATCCATGTGCCTTAGCTTCCTATAATTGATCTTATAAATTTTTTTTAAAGACTTACTCTCTTACTATTGTGTATTTTGTTTTCCTTATAGCCATTAAAGAAAGCCCTAAGGATGATGGGAGCTCCAAATCTGATATCAGATAATTTAGATTGTGGACTTAGTTACAGTGTTATCTCTTACCTTAAAAAACTCAGCCAACAGGTAGTATTGATAAAACCTTTGCAATTAGAAGTGCGTTGATTATTTAGTTTGTGGTAATCTCATTATAAAGCAGTTGATCCCTGTGGGAGTTCATATGGGTGTGCAACATATGTTATAATTGAAGACTGGTGAGCATTTCCACTGCAAATATGGATGAATCTGGATTGGTTCTAGAACCAGTGATTGTGCCTTCTGTAAGTGGTGGAGGGGAGTGAGGAGGAGACCTCTTCTGCTACATTTTGAACATCTACCAGACCTTTAAAGTCCAAAGATTATCGGTAATTGGATTTGTGGCTGCTCTTGCCAATATTTATCACCGCTTAAGTCGGGTTGTTCTCAGCTTCATGTTTATTTTTGAGGGTGACTTTGCAATGAGCACATTCCAAAAAAGTGTACCACCTTTTCCAGGAGGTGTAAGATCCTTGTTTGAGTTTACATCTGAGCTTCTTGCTTCCTTCAGGTCAAATCCACCAGGTTTGTTAAGCGTGACCTGATGGGAAGGTCTTGCACATCTTTTCTTTCTGTCAAGAAAGCCTTTTCAGGTGTAACTGAAAGCCATGCCTCCTTAGCATGAGTGCTTCTGGAACAGCAGTTCAACTCCTAGAAATCTAGTCAGTGGGGAAGGGCAGCCTTTCCAAATTACAAATTAAAAATCCTCCCCCTTAAAGAACGCACAAATACAAATGCTCAAAAAGCCTCTGACATGAGTGAGCATCTGTTAGATGTAAAACTTCCTTTGCTGTTTCAGTAGCTTAATGATACAGAGATTTTTATTATTTACCTGCAATATAGAGTTAGAATGGCTTGAGATGGCCATGGGGTTCACAGACCTTCTCAGCACATGAAGTAGTTCAAGTGTGTTGCATGCCTTGTAAGGCACAGGGGCGTGCAACTCCCCAAGTCTGGTGGCCTCCTGCTGTCTTCCAGCTCAGAGCTTCTCAGAACAAGCCCTGCAGAGGATGAGATCTGGGGGAAGCGGGTTGCAGTTAGTGTGGTTTGGGTGTTGTGTGGGGTTTTTTGTATGTTTTTTTTCTTAATTTTGGTGGTTGGTTTTTGAAAGTATTGCAAGTGGGTGAAAATCTTACACTGAATAGACTTAACAGTGTGAACAGTAGAGAACGGCCTTATACTTGGGTGTATATTCTTCTTAATCAGTAAAACTATCTGTAGCTATAGTAAAAAGTTTATGCTAATTGGAGAAGCAATATGGTTTAGAATCTCACTGAAGCAAACCACGGAGGTTCTGCTACTTATCTTTTTGCAAGCGTCATGCGTCTTAGTTCTTGGGTTGATCCAAACATGAAATCTGAAGTGATGTCATTGTATCTGAATAATACTGTTGCTTTAGATGTTACTTTTAAAATAAGCTAAGGCATCCCACCTTCTGTTATTCTTTTTCTCTTTAAAGACGAGTCTTCAGGGGCACAAAAAGAAATTCACAGACTTTGCAGCAAAACCAGCAATATTCACAGACCTGGCCATATAAAATGAGATATACTGGCTAAATATTTTTCCATAAGATAGCACAGCAGGGTGTTTTTTTTTTTTTTTTTTAAATCTTCGTTAGAATCCAACATATCCCTGAATAGGTAGTTCTCCCATTTCTTGAGTACCTGGGAGCCAAATTTATAGTTTTAGTTTGTAAATGTACTGAGTGTTTAATACGTGAGATATGCAATGCTTGCTGATCCTTTAACTCACGATGTGATTCCATTTTAGACAAAAATAGAGTCGGAGCGGATTATAGGTTCAGTGGGTAAGAAAGTTCCACAAGAAATTGGAATAAAAGTGAAAAATCACTCCAGTGGCCTCTCCTTGGTGCACAGTAGGGATTTTAAGCAACTGCTGCAAGGGATCACTGGGGAATCTCCACTGAGACTGGCAGAAATGAATGTTAAAGAATTTGCTGGCTTCCACATAGGACTCTTAAACAAGGTAAACACCAGAGTAATCTTGCATGATTAAGCAGTTATCTGATCTGTTTTAATGGGTAATTTTTATAGACTTAATCTAGAAGAAGGAAGGAAGGATTTCCTCTGAATTGTGGCAAGTGAAGAATAGACTTAAAGAGAAGGTTAAATGCATTTTTTTTTTTTGCACATGCTTCTTGGACATGCCTTGAAAATAGCATAATAGTAAAATACATAGTACATAGTCATGAACAGATTATTATGTTTTAAGTGTCTCTACAAGAGTCAGCTAATGTTGCTAGTCTGGGGATTAACATGCTTAGTTTTAATGGAGCTGAAAGTGCTAGTGATGAGTAGAGTCTTGCTGAAAAGACTGAGCAGACACCGAGGCAGCTGTATCCACTTACGAAGATCTGAAGTAACTTCAAGATATGTATATATATTCTTTAACATTGCTACAATATACAGAGGATTTTCCATGCCTGAGAATTGGTAGGCTAACCTGCAAGTTGTTTGTTTTGTTTTGAAATTAGGATTTAAAACCACAGGCATTCAGAAATGCGTATGATATTCCTCGTCACAGTCTTCTAGACCAGCTAACTAGAATGAGAACCAATCTTCTGAAAAATCAGAGGCTCATTTTGGGGCAGGATGAGGGTAAGTAGCCCCTATTCTTCATTAACAGTTTAGAAATGGAAGAGCTATTTCATTATTCGTGGTGTCTTCTGCCCCAGGCTTGGGAGAGGACTGGACTGTGTATCATTTGTTAGGGGTCAGTATCATGGAATCATAGAATGCTTAAGGCTGGAAGGGACCTCTAGAGGTCCCTTTACTTCCAAGAGGAAAGGAGGAGAATTTTGCCTTCTGTCATGGAGTGTCGTGCTTGCTCTGAATTTTCCAAATCATCTTCATGAGAGGGCAGTCCCGTTTGATAAGATGCAGTAGGCAGATGTATTTGTAGTGACAGTAGCTTAAGCAGAAATTAGCTTATTTCCAGTTTGCCCTTGTTAGGTCTGAGACAGTTGTTAGAATAGCAATTAAATTTACTTATTTTCCATCCTGCTTGTGCAAATTAAGCTTAGCTCTTGCCAGCATTATTTCTAAAGTTGTAGTCTTCAGCTCTTTCTCCGCAGTGGAAAGAAATATTCATTTCTAGTTCTTAAAATGCCAGCACCTGTAATTGGAGAGTGTATGTGAAGTTAGTATGCTTTGGTTTAAAGCAGACTAAATAAGATCTTCTGTTCTGCTTCAGATTGCCTTCATAGTGTCCCTGTTGCTCAAATGGGAAATTACCAGGAATACCTGAAAATGATGCCATCACCCCTCCGGGAGATCGATCCAGATCAACCGAAAAGGCTTCACACGTTTGGCAATCCTTTTAAACAGGATAAGAAGGTAGGAGGAGTCATGCTGTCTGCTGTATAGTTATACTTAACACGATTTGACACACTTAATTCATGAGTAGAATTTCTTATCTAGCCGAAGGATATTCCTAACCAGTAGAGTGCTCTAATACGCAGAAAGATATTTTTCATGTGCTTTAAGAGAAAGGTCTAAAGATTGTGTTCAGTTAGAGTGGTGCTGGTCAGCCTCTGGTTACCGTGTGTTGGACATATTTGTATTCTGAGAGCTGTAAAGGGCTTCCGAAAGCACCTGAATTGTAACATGGAGGGACTTACTCTAGTAATGAACTGATAAAATGGTTTCAAATCCTGTATTTTACTCACGGAAAACAAATGCTTTTCAGGGTATGATGATAGATGAAGCAGACGAGTTTGTGACCGGGCCCCAGAACAAGGTGAAACGTCCCGGGGAGCCCAACACCCCCGCGTCGCTGAAGAGGAGGCGCAGCATGTCCCCGCTGCTGCGGCGCCCGCAAGCGCCGCCCGCCACAGCCAACCACGTCGGGGGAAAGGGGCCGCCCGCTGCGCCCGGCTCCCCGGCGCTCCTCGGCCTCAAGGGCATCTCTGCAAACAAAGGTAAAGGGGTCTGCGGGACACGCCTGGTGTCATCACAAAGGGAAACACATGCCAAAAAAGGATCCGCTTACTCCCTAAGCTAACTCAAGAGGATGTCAGCATTTGTACGCGCTAACTAGTATTGGTTATAACTGAATTTCCCTTTTGCTGGACTAGATGAACAGGCTGCTGTCACAGCTGAAGTTTTGAGTGAAAAGCAATTTTGATGAAAAAACAACAACAACAACAAAACCTTGAGACCTTGCATCAGGATGCTTAGATCTCATTAGTATATTCTGCATTTTGAGGGAGGGAAAGTTAAGGTTAGGTTTAACCTTAAAGTTAGGTTAGGTTTTCATTTCCTGCGGAACCCAATTTTCTTACTAACTTGTTCCAGCAAATGGAATTGGAAGTGTTTTTTTTTTTTTTTTTTTTAAGAGTTGTATGGAAGGAAGGAAAGCATTAGTTTAGCTAGAAATGTTAGCACTAAAATAGCGATACAGAAGATGATGACTTCATGACAGCAATTTGAGTTGGTACCAGTTCAAAGGAGAGTGTTCCTAGATCACTTCAGAGGCTGAAGTATTGTAGAGAGTTACTCTTTCAGCACATACTGCTTCAAATGAGAAAGGGGCTTCCTGCGTGTGGTAGGGGGTTGATGTGCACTAGTAATGTGCATCTTTATGCTTTGTAGATACCAACAGCAGTACTGTCCAAGATGGCAATGGAGAGAAGAAAGCAGAAAATTGTCAGTCGGTGGAAAAGCAAATTGATGGTTTACCTGGGCAAATGGCACCCTCAGTTCCAGCTGTCATGGGAGAGGATGAGATGCTGCCGAATGACGTAGATTCTCTACCAGATGAGTTCAGTTGCTTAAGTGAAGATGGGTTGGATCATAAACCTGGAACCAACGCACTTGTTCGAGGGCCTCTAAATTACAATGCGTCTGGAGATGACCAAAAACGGGTTATGGAGTCCACTTCTGGATCTGTGCCAAACTCATTGAAGATAACACCCACGATGCTGGAGGGAAACAATGCTGATATCAAGATTAAAGTGATGAAGGAGGTTCGCAAACCTGGAAGAAGTAAGTACTTAAATCTCGTCAGTATATTAAACACAGTCTAGAGATAGAGAAGACTTTATTATATGAAGCTATCTTTAAAAGGTATTCGTCTTAGATTTGAAATTATTTCTGATTCTATGTGAGCAATAGAGAGACAATAAAGGAGGAAAGTTCTTGCATGCAGGACAGGTGAGCTGAAGTTCAGAAACTAGAGCTTGAGAGGACAAGTGACAAGTGACCTTGTTTGCCCTTGAACATAGGTTGACTGGTTTAAAGTTACCCTGTAAAGCAGCTTTCAAAAATTTTATCTTTGTAGCTCTAGAAAGGTGTTACTGATCTAATAAAAGTATATATTTCTGTGCTGAAGGGGTGCTTCAAAGAGCTCAGCAATGCCTTTCTTAAGAGTTCCCTTTATGTTGCACTGCTCTTTGTGTGTGTGTGTGGTGCTCCTCATTGCTGTGTGTCCTTCAGAGCTTCCCCTGGCTGCACAGAGGCACACGTAGCTGCAAGGATGCGCCGTGGAATGCCCTGGAAGGGGAATCTCACAGTTAATAGGGCTGTGGCATTTTATTATTGTGAAAGGCAGTATAACTGGTGGTTGGAATACTGCCATAAGCACTCATGGGCAAAGGACAAAAAAAAAAAAACATCCTTCCCTTTTTCCTGTAACAGTCAATAACCCCAGTATCTTAAATATTCCAGGGAAAAAGAAATTGCCCCCTCAGCTTTTGCTGTATGTTTTGCCTGTACCTGCATATAGCAACAAACACAAAATGCTAGCCAGACTTCAACCAGTGTACATTTTAGGTGCCTATGGTTATGTATAGACATCTAAGATCATGCCTATTTCATAGGCATAATCTTTCCATTTTTCCTGAACAGTAGATATCCCTAAAATGGTCTTGTGTCTGAGTGAATTATTTCTACAAATTAAACTAAGGCATTTTTTCTGATGCATTGTCAGATGCCATAAAATAGTAATTAGTGTAATGGAGTTTTCTTAACTCTTCAATCTTTCTGATCTCATGTTCTTTTCCTCAAAATTAATGTTATACTGAGACATAATCACTGTGGCAGACTGAGGTTATTGGGAGAGGAAACAATTCTTATGCAGCATATGTATTTTATTTTAAAGATACTTTAAAATTCCTACTTGGTTATGTGTTAGCTTCTTGTTTTGCTAGTCTAGTCTTGGATCAAATTTGTGTGCAGTAAATGATGATACCGAATAAAATAGTAGTATGTTCAGTATAAATCATCTGTCTTCACAGTTCAGGCAGTCATCAAAGAAAAAGGCTGCACACAACGTGTGTAAATGTAAATATACTCACAGCTCAGACCGAATATCCTCGTTCTTTAGCTGCTGCATTACTGTAAATGGGCTCTTAGTCACATCACCATAAATAGCTTCCTATTGGGATCAAATAGGAAAAATATTGATACTTTGATTTTTTTTGTTTGTTTATTTCTGATCTGCAGAAATAGCTTCCTATTGGGATCAAATAGGGAAAATATACCATGATTTTTTTGTTCGTATATTTCTGATCTGCTCTGTCCAAATCATTATTTTGTGATGCATATATTTACTTTATACTATTAAAACAGCGATACTAACAATGCTCAGACTGAGCATTAATAACTTGTCTGTTAAGACAACTAGTCTTAACCTCTGCTTCCAGCCGTGGTGGCTGTAGGTTACAGCAGGGCTTTGTGGCTCTTGGCATGTGTGAACTGTTAGCGACGGTGCTTGTTCATGGGGATGAACTCCTCCAGTGAGCCAGCCCAGCCTGTGCTTCCTGAGCACGGATGCTCCTCGCTGTAACTCCTAAACAGAACCTACTCCAATAGCAGGTTTTCAGGATCGCTTCTAGTTGTTGGTATCAACTGATTTCTGTACATAAAGCTGCTGTTGGCTTTTTTCCTGGTTTTATACCAAATGTCTGAGTGTGGAACACAGGGCTTCGTTTCTTCTTTTGGCTGTAGAGCTCTATTGAAAATATTAAAAGTAGGTTTTGCAAACATGTTTGTCTGATTTATTTATTTATTTATTTTAGATTATGAAAAAATCTTCTCTCTTCTTGAAGAGGTGCAAGGACCTATGGAAATTCAGAAGTATTTCATTGAATTTGCTATCAAGGAAGCAGCAAGGTTTGTATAGAATTAAAATGGCTGGGAATCCTAAATGTTAGTTTTGAACATGATAGCAAATGCTAAGCGTTAAGTGTTCCCAGTTCCCACTTTGTTTTGTATGCTTTTCTCTTTTAATGGATTTAAATTATTATAGTTGCTTTAGCAGTCAAACTGGCATTATATTTTATGAAGTAAATAGTCTGGCAGTAAATCCTGGCAGTATAAGTGTGAATTAGAGAGATGGGTCATTTCTGAAGAAGGACCTAAAATTTGGCTGGGTTGGGGGAACGGCAGCTCTGTTAAATTAGAGGTGCAGTTATAATGCCAGGAATAAAGAAAGCTCTTCCATATTGGAATCAGAGCCTTTGGAAATATCATTTGTTGTGGCTGAATAATCTTAAATTGTTTGTGTGTTTTCAAAAGAAAAAAATTAAATTACTCCCCTCTCTTTCTTAGGTTTAAAAAACGGGTCTTAATACAACACTTAGAGAGAATACTAGAGGAACTAGAGTTCAACAGTCTACCCAACAGAGTTAATCATGTCAACAGTAGATAATAGTGTACCGCCCAGACCTGTATGGACCAGGATTGAGTTTGCTGTGCCACAGAAGAGTGCAAGAGGATGCAGCTGCTGCCCTCACCATCTTGGCAGTCAAGTGATTTTACTGTCCGAATCCGAGAAGAAGCAGTGGAGCTTAAACTTTAAGAACCTCTATCGGCAGAAGCTGGGCTATAACCTTAAGGATTTGCCATGAAAGGTGTGGCTTTTTTCCTGTGGAGGGTGCTATTTGCTCAACAGGCTGAAGAAAATAACCATTGCTGCCCCTCCTGCAGGTGATGAGAATTTACTCATTTGAACACTGTCATTAGACATTTTACGTGCTGTAGGCAGCAGGTTGCACTAAAATGGGGCACTGTCAAATGCACGCACTGTCTGCATCATGGAGAGATCCCGTGTGTTCCCAAAAAACCCTCCCAGAAACACCTGCACTGGTAATATTGCATGTTGCCACCACAGAGACAAGGGTCTTGTTCCCAAGAACTGCTAGCCATGCCTTTAAACTTGAGATTCAGTGTAGATTGAGAGTAAAGAAACTGCTATTGTGTTAATGAAAGCTAAAGACAGCCCTGTGACTGTTACCACCTGATGGTCACTAAACAATCTACCTCAGACTCTCTTCTGTTTTGTCTACAGACATTATGAAAGTGCACCTGAGGCTTCCCAGGTCCCCGACTTCAGTTCTCTTTCATCCTGTGAGGAGGACGGAGATTCTTCAGGTGGCCTTGGCACACGCTGTGCTTTGGAAGCACTAAAAGGAAACGCTTTTAAAAACGTGTATTTTAATGTTCATACAAAAGAGATTATTTTGAACAGTATTGTTACCAGATCACTAATTTGATATTTTAACTGTATAAATTTTTTGGAACATATGTATATATAAAATAAACCATTTTATTAATTTTTAATAAGCGCTAATCTGAGGAGTCTGTAGCGGGCAGCACCGAGTTCCTCTGATTGTCTGTTCCCAACAGACTCGGCATATTTTTGTAAAAGCAGCAGGTAGCACAGCTCCCCTGCACGCGAGTGTGCCCTGCCTGCCCCGAGCAGGGTCTGCAGGTGTTGGTAGGTGCTGCCCTGCCTGCCCCGAGCAGGGTCTGCAGGTGTTGGTAGGTGCTGCCCTGGGTTCCTGGTGCCCAGGTGAGCCCTCCTGCCCGGGCTGGAGGCACCAAGCTCCCGCTCAGCAAACCCTCCGTTGCCCAAGCCGGTGTCCTCTCCTCCTGCTGGTTTTCCAAAGGTAACGTTATCTTCCACAAAGCATATGAACCTCAGAAGACTGAAGGACCTGTGTGTAATTCAATTTTTGTTTTAATACAGTGACAATAATTTTCCTGTAGTGGCTCTTCTGATAATTATTTGTTTTCAGATGGTCAGTTATGTACAAACAGCCTTTATAACCAAAGACAGGTTGAAGTTCTGATTTTAAACGGCTCCTTTCATAGTACTGCAAATGCACTGGGGATTCAGTTGACCAGCCAGCACACAAGATTGTCACTACCGGCCACCTGTGAGGCATCTTTGCAGTCCCCTCTGAAGCAGCAGCCTCATTTCTCAGATGGATGCAGTTTGACCATTGGAATTACACCAGTAAAATGCAAGAAGGAAATAAAATCCATCAGGACGTCTCCACTACGGTGTTATATGCATGAAGCGACGGGGGTAAAACTTGCTATAAACCTGCCCTAGCTCTTCTGCTGGCACTGATGCTGCGTACTACCGATCAAGTGTACGTTTTGAACACGGAAAAAATGCAGTGAAACCTTGGAATGATGTGAAGTAGGATTCATCCCTTTGGACTCCTTATGCGGAAGCTACTTTCATCGTGATCTCCCAAGCCTAGTGCTGGACTCTGAGGGGAATGTGTTGACAGTAGGTCCGATGCATTGCAACAGCTGGTTTTAAAATGGATGTATGTGTCGCATTGTTTTTGAAAAATTAGGTGGTTGGAGGAGATAGCTTCCTTCTGTATAAAGATTGTTTAACTTTCTGTTCTGATTTGAGAAGCACTGATGTGGTTGTAATGAGTCTCAGCAGAGTTGCCAAGGAGTGATTTGAACTGGTGCCGTTGTTAGTTTCTAGACCTGCTCCTTTGGTGTGATACTGTTGGCCACCAAATTAGCTAGCGGAGGCTGACGACTCCTTAGGCTTTCTCACATGGAATCTCACACTTCAAAAGATGTATCCAAACTACAGAATAATCTGTTCAGGTTCAGACAGCAAGAATTTTCCCGTCCTTCACCATTATTCTGAATAGATTGAATGTGGATCAGAATATCAGCAGGGAAGAAACTTGCAGCGAACTGGGCATTAATCTCCAGAAGGAGGAAGCAAGACACTGTGTTCCATAGGTTGTGTCAATGAAGAGATGAAGAAAAAACGGGGAAAGTTGATCCAGTTAAGAGGGCGGTCTCGAGTGTTTCCCAAACAAAACAAACGTGGCTCGCTTAGGAAAACAGTGAATGCTTCGGGATGGGTTTGACAGGGAGGATAAACAGAGGTGGCTCTTCTGAGCCTGCCAGCTGTGCTGGATGAGGGTGGTGAAGGTGTCGGACCTGCAGAACCACAAGGCCCGGCTCGCACTGACGTGTGGCCGGGATGGGCAGGAGGGTCCAGGCTCGAGTCCAGCCTCGTTGCTGGGCGAGAACTGAGCCCGGAGCAGCAGCCGCGCCGTGGGGACCAGACCTGTTGGTTTGACAAGGAGTCTGTGCGGCCGGGTCGCTCCCGAACGGGATCGGGAGAACGCACGGGTGTTTGTGGAGGCTGGAATGCTGTTCCGAGCGGGTGAGGAGGGCCCTGGCCTCCGGATTAGCAGTCCGGATTAACGAGTGCTGCTGCTCGGCTGCGAAAGGCTCCGGGTGCCCGCGGGTGTCCTGCCTTTGGCACTGCCGACCCTCTCCTGGCCGTGGGTGTTCAGAGCGCGGGTGTCTCCCCTTTCTCTCCTGTCAGTTCCGTGGAGTTTGGCTGTTTCCAGCTGGGCTGGTAGGTGTGCGGGTGGCCGCGAAGGCTGCTGGGTGTCCCCGTCCCTTGGTTGTGTGCTGGTTGACAGGAACGGGTTCTTGCTTGGTCTGACCACCTGAACCTGGTTGTCATCTTCCAAGGTGAAGTCCCTGGAGGCTGTTGCTGTCCTACGCTTGGCTTTGCGGTGGCTGAACGTTGTTGCCCCTCTCTTCATAGGAAAGAGCATGTGGAAAAAAGCTGCTTTCCCCCCCAGCAATTTTCTGCTGGTTCCGTCTCTAAACTGGCTGGCTGAAACGGCAGCAGTGTAGGGGAATCTAATTTATTTTCATTTAATTTCTTGCCTACTAAGAAACTTCTGATGGAAAATGTGAGTGAAAATACGTTTGTTACAGAAACGATTTTTGAAGCGAAGCTGCATGTTTCGTACCAGCCGACGCGGCAGCATCGCACCTTGGGCAAACGGATCCGGAACTCTTGGAGACCCTGCGATGCAGTGAAGCCGAACACGAGGCCAAGGACACCCCCGGAACGTGGCAGAGACGAGGCCTTGCAGGCGGCTGCGGGAGGTTTGTTCCGTCCTGGGCTTGAAAGAAGCTTCTGACTGAAACGTCTGCAGGAACTGGGTGTCCGCGTGAAGAGGACGAGGCTGCAGAGGAGCCCCCAAGCCGGGAGGCGGCAGGAGCCCCGCGGCCTGCAGGAACTGCCCGGCTGCGCTCCGGGATCGCCGGGGCAGCGCGGGGTTCAGGGAGCCGTTTCGGAGAGGAAGGGCCAAACGGAGGGGCCGGGGCGGGGCA
>NW_010587595.1:2696-17564 GCF_000705375.1 Tinamus guttatus | reverse complement strand
GCTGGTGAATTAGCTCATTCATGAGAGACATCGCGAAATACGTCCCTTATGCAAATTCATGATGTTCAGGAAAGAACATAAAAGCTGGGAGCATTTTACATATTATTCTAGGCGGCACTGAATTCTGGCTCCAAGATTATTTTTGCCATCTGGGTGCTAGTAATAAAAGACACAGCTTCAAAGATAAAAGCAGTATGAAGGGGCTGGTGATTCTTGTATCTCCCAGGCTAAGAAAACAGAGAGTGTTAGATTTTCTTTTCTTTTTTTTTTTCCCCTCTATGGCTGCTGCTTTTCTTTTGCTGAATAATCCACGGGAAATGAACTTGCCTTAAAGCTTCAAACCCGTTTGTGAAGTGCGGCGTGCTGGGAAATGGGGTGGCCCTGGTAGCTGAGATAACCTGAGCTTCGCGAAGGACAGATAATCCTGTGGAAAATGAGCACCGTGGGGAGAATGCAGAGCGGAAAGTGGAGGTTGATCTCACCTCCCTCCTGCCTAACCTGTTCCGTCGCCCTTTTTTGTGCTTTTCTCAGTGTGTTTCTCTGCACACATTCCTGCATTGCCTGCTGTCCCCACGCTGCTCTCGTGCTCGGAGCTGCTCCCTTTGCATGGAAAGGTCCAACGTGTTTCCCGATGTTTGTGCTGTGCAGGAGGAGCTGGCTGTGTGTGCAGAGGGGAGGGTACAAGGGGAGACATAAGAAGAGCCGTTTCCTTAACACGTGCAAATGTAGCTTGCCATCTTTCTAGGAAGATTTTTTCCCATTTTCTTTTCTACTGAATCTGGGGAGGAGAAATAAGATTGGAACAAATTTGCAGCATATGATGATGTTTGCTGGTATGTTAGTGTGTCCTTGTCTCCAAACACAGGGTCCCTCTGCCCTTCCTCACCTCTCTGGTGGGAGATTTCCTCCTCCTCCTCATCCTCTTTCAATGTGAGGTCTTTTGGGGAAAGAGGCTGGGCAAGGACGGGCTCCTTTTGGCTTTGTTCGTGCCCTGGTTTGGAGATGTAATCATGGCATCTTCTGGCCTTGTGCTTGAGTGAGCAGTGGGCAGTGGCAGCGGGGGAGAGTTGGCCTCTTTGGGCATGTTTAGGTGGAAAATCATGGTGTGGGGCCAGGGGCAGCGGGCCAGGCGTGCTGGGCAGCGCTGGGAATGTCCGTGTTGGGAAGCCCATGCGGGTGGAGGTGTCACCCGCCCCGGGGACTAACGGAGCTCGTTGCTGCTGCCGTCCCCGCGCAGGGCTGCGAGGAGCCATGGCGTTCGCCCTGGCCATCCGCGACACGGCCACCTACGCGCGGCAGATGATGTTCAGCACCACGCTGCTCATCGTGTTCTTCACGGTGTGGGTGTTCGGCGGGGGCACCACGGCCATGCTCTCGTGCCTCAACGTGCGGTGAGTGCGCTCGGCCGGCGCGGTGCCGCCTGCCCGCGGCCGGGCTGCTCCCCCTTCGCGTTCTCCTTGCTCCTGGGTTGCTCCCGGCACGCGGCCGCTGCTCTCGGTGCGCCCCGCGTGTGCCCGCGGGCAAGGGGCGAGCAGCAGCAGGGCTCGGCTGGCCCCCAAAGCAGCGGGTTGCTCCGTGCCCGGCGCGACGTGTCCGTGCAGCAGCGGGTCCTCACCGTGTGCTGGTTTCTCCTCCGCAGGGTCGGCGTGGATGCAGACCAGGAGAACGTGGTGAGTCCCAGGCGCCCTTTGGAGAGGGTTTTGCGCTCGCGCTGGGGTGGGGAGCCCAGCAGAGGCCTCTGAATGCTCCTCTGTGCTTGTCGCCCTTCCAGCTGTAGCAGGGTCCTCAGTCCCCTCCGTGGGAGAGTTTGCAGTCAGCAGGAGCCGTTTCTTTTCTGTGCCCTCTGTAGTCGGAACTGAGGCCTTCTTTTATTCAGCTGGAGACTGTGGAAATAACACCGCGCTGTTCAGTCAGTCCAGATTACTGCCCCAGTGCATCTGCTCATTTAGCTCTCCTAATAAAAACGTGAAAGCAAGGAGATATGATGTGCTACCGAAATGAAAAACTGTACGTGACATGGAGGATTCGGGTGTGAAGTTATCGCTGTAGCCTCCCTGCTGCTGAGGTTGCAGTTTGAGGACTGCAGTTCGAGCCTGCTCTCTGCCGCATCCCCGCACGTGATGCAGTACAGAAATGCCATTTACTGTGACACCTTTGGTCCCGTTTTCACCCAGAGGTTTTTCCTAAACCTCCGCTCTGCCTTGCTGTCCCCTGCATGCAGTTACTTGGTGCAGTGGGAAATGCTGGCCGTGGCGACACGAGGGCTGCGCCCGCTCTCATCGTGGCTGAGGCTCTCGCTGATTTCCACGTGAGCTCGGCCCCTTGGAGGTTTCTTTAATTCAGAGCCGTTTACCGGGCTGTTCACTTCTTGGCGAGGAAGCTGGAGGCAGCCCAGAGCCCTAAGTCCGAAAGCCAGATTTCTATGAAATATGTGATTGCATTCTTAGTTGCCTTCAGCCAGTTTTCTGTTTTCCCCTAACCGCAAGGAAGGCAGGAATCCCCATGACACAGGATTATTTGCAAACACGGTCTCAGGCGGGATCGATGGAGCTTGAACCTGTCAGTCCCTATTAAATGCAATGTCTGGATGCAGCTGCCGGCTCCACGGCTGCATCCAGACATCACGTTGGATGGTGGTGTCTGCTGCCACACGCTGCTACATGCACAATGCGGGGCTGGAAGGGCCTTAGCCCAACGTGTCGTGACCCTCCCCGTTGCTCCCTGCAGCCCAGAGGTTTCCTCTGGAAAGGCAGGCGGATGGGGATGCGCGGGTGCCGCGGAGGCTCTGGTGCTCCGAGCACCCCGGAGCATCGTCCTGCCCGGCCTAACGCTTTGCTGTCCCGCAGGGCGTCCCGGAGAGCGAGCGGAGGAGCACCAAGGCCGAGAGCGCCTGGCTCTTCCGCATATGGTACAACTTCGACCACAAGTATCCTTGACCGGCAGCCGACTCGGGGGGTTTGGGTATCCCCGCTGGTTCCGAGCGGGTCTCGCTCGCTCCGCGGTGGAGGAGCCCGCGTTTGCTGTCCCCTCGGGCTGTCCGTTTTTGCTTGGCGTGTTCTCATGCTGCAGCTGTGAGAGCTGCAGTTTAGCAGAGGAGCAGCAGAGCTGCAGGCCCCTCTGCAGCGCCCGGCACCCTCCCGAATTGGTGAAATCCCCCCTGTCCTCGCGGGTCTCCACCGCCCGGCGCCCTCGCGGTCCTCCGGCTCCTTCCTTAGCCGTCCGCGCAGCTACCTGAAGCCGCTGCTGACGCACAGCGGCCCCCCGCTCACCACGACGCTGCCCGCGTGCTGCGGGCCCGTCGCGCGGTGCCTCACGAGTCCCCAGGCCTACGAGGTGAGTCCGGGGCCGCCTCGCGGCGCTTTCTGTCCCAGCCCCGGGGCGGTTTGGCACGTTTGTGTCCCTGAAGCCTTTGGATGCGAAACGCGCTCAGAGAGCCGGGTTTGCTGCCTGGGCTCGGGGCCCTTCCTGGTGCTGGGGCTGGAGCCGGCGCTGAGGGATCGCGGTGCCGGATCGCGGTGCCGGGCAGCCCCGTGCGGTGGGAGCTCTGTGGCCGCAGGTGCTCTGTCCTGCTTGCAAAGCGCTGGCATCCCGCCACTGCCCAAAACAGGGGTGTCTGGTGGGTTCCCAACTCAATCCCTAGAGCCATGTGATTTTTGTATCCGGTTAAAGCCCATCAGAGCTGTATTCTCCATACGTCTGAATATAGCATCAGGGAGGAGAGCCAAAGGAACCTTTTCAAATAGCCTGCAGAGAAGTTAACGTTACACAAGTCTGCTGGGCTCGAAGAGGTATTTGCAGCACGTCTGGTTATGGTCACGGCGAGGGAGAGCCTGTGATCCAGACTTGTCGCCTGCGGCCGGGTCGTTACAAACGTTCTCGCCCAGGAAGCGCCAACCAAAGTTTTCTTTCTGTTTGCCACCCAGAATCAGGAGCAGCTGAAGGACGACGACTCCGATCTCATTCTGAACGACGGGGACATCAGCCTGACGTACGGGGATTCCACCGTCAACACCGACTCGGTCGCCTCCAGCAGCGCGTCGCGGCGCTTCGTGGGAAACAGCTCCGAGGACGCGCTGGACCGGGAGCTCGCTTTCGGGGACCATGAACTCGTGATCCGGGGAACGCGCCTGGTTCTTCCCATGGATGACTCGGAGCCGCCGTCAAACATCCTGGATAACGCAAGGCATGGTCCAGCATAAGGTTGCTCGGTTAAATGACAGTAATATTTGCATATATGATCAAGAAATATGTACTACCTACAGTCTAATGCATGTCTCAAAATGTCTAAGCTGTATAAATATTATTTATATGGTGTCAGAAGAATATAAATATTCTCTGCCAAGCACTTGTAAAGAACAAGCTGCAAATTTAAGTTAAAAACTGTGTTGACTGCACTGTGTAGGGTGGAACTGTTTTAGCGTAAGAATCTTTTGCACACAGTGAGCTTCTTTTATGGCGTGATTTGATGAAGGGTTTAGGTTCCAGCTGGGTAAGTAAAGGAGCTGCCTCCCCGCTTGTCCTTGTACCTGGCGGAGCGGGGTCGGCAGGCGGCGGTGAGCAGTGTAAATTGCTTTCTATTCAGATGGGGAATTTTGTCTCTGACCTTTGGGTAATCACATTAAAACGTCAGTGGAACGTCTGCCGACAGCCCGTCGCGCCGGGCAGCGGCCAGCAATAACCTCTGTTTTGTGGGAACCGGAGCCGGGATCGTTGTCCCAGCGGAGGGACGGAGGGAGCGTGTTTCTTTTTTTGGGCGAGCCGCCTCCTCTGCCCCGGCCTCGGCAGCCGTGCAGGGTGCCGGGCTGCTCCCCCGGAGCCGGGGCTGGCGCAGGGAGAAGGGGACCATCCTGTCCCAGCCACACGGTGGTCCCGGGGTTTTGTGGCCCAGCCTTTCAGCTGCTGCTCGAGCAGCTCTCCGGGAACACCATCGAAACCCCCCGTTGGCACCCAAATTCCGTGCGCGGGCAGCAACCTGTCCCTGCGCAAGGGGAGCCATCCCGATGGAGCCGCGGCGGATCCGCGCCGTGCCGGCACCATCTGCGCTCCGGTTTGGAGCCCCGTGGTGCCGAAGGGGAGTTGTCCGTCCGTCCGTCCGTCCCGCTGCGCAGTCCCATCACGGCCTTTGTGTAGCACCCCGTCACGTAGCATGTGTGTCTGTATCCTGCTCGCTCTCGTGGCGCTTACCGTTCACCGGGAGACGCCTGCTCTGTTTGGGGCGTTTCTACCTGTTTGGTTGTTGTTTTCCCAAGGAAGAGCGCAGAACAATTTGCGATTTCGCACTAGTGTTATGGGATTTGTTCCGTAGTTACAGAAACGGCAAAAGGTGCAGTGAGATCCTTAGCCCTGGCATCTTTTCCCCCGGAGAAGGGGAAAGCACAGAAATTTGCTATATGCAGTTTTATTGCCTATTTTAGCCATAGTTTTGCTCTACAGGACGTTCAGTGTTTCAAGCCTGCTCTGGGCTTGTCCTGCTCTCAATTCTGCTAAAAAGCAGACATTGGGCACAAGGGCGCAGCGCGGCCGAGCGCTCCGCGCCCCTGCGGAGCCGCTGCCGCATCCCGCGGGATCGGCCCCGCTCTCCGAGCGCCTTCCCTGCAGCTGCAGCCCAGGGCCAGCTGCCGTGGAGGAGACGGGAAACGCGGGAATTTTGCATGTTCGTTTGTAGTTGAGAAGCTAAATTATTTTTTTGTTTGTTTGTTTTTCATTTTCTCAGGTCTAAGTAACATTGCCTTAAATGTTCTGGAGTGAAACTAATAATTTTGGCAGTTTATCCCCAAGAAAGTCCATTCTTTTTCCGTGTGAACAAACCGCGGGTGTTGCCGCCGGGCTCGCGCGTCCCCGGCGCAGGCTCTGCCGCGCCGAGCGGCGGCCGCTCTCGCTGTTAACGTAGCCGTCGGGTTAGCGCTAGCCTCTTCGTTCCTGCTATGCAGGATTTCCATAAAGTGTGCGTTTTATATGATGTCTATAACTTAACTTCATGTGTTTAAAAAAAGAAAAAAAGGAAAAAAAAAAACGTCGGTACCTATTGACTTTATGTTTACTGCATCAGTGCATCACTTCTCCATCCTTTTTCCTTTTTTTTTCCTCACTAACTTTGCATTTTGAAGAGATGTGATAAATAACGACCTCTTTTTTTTTTAACCTTTTTTTTTTTTCTGGTATGATCTGACTATGGATTCAATTTACAAAATATTCCCAGGGTACAGGCAGGCTCCTGCTGCCGTGTCCCTTCCGGGGTCACTGTCCCTGTCCCCGTTGCTGAAACCTCTCCAGGAGCTGGGAACGGTAAATCCAGGTGTCACCACTTGCACTGAGGGCCACGTCAAGGCCCTGGTTAACTCCTTTTTAAAAATTAAACCATTAGGAATGCCTTCGGCTCTTGCTTTCGCCCTCTGACTTTAATAATTTATCCAATGTCTTTCCAGCTTGCCCACATATTACTGCAAACCTCAGCTTTTGATGCCAGTGTCAGCTCAACTTCATATTTAAAAGAAATATTTGCAAATGATGCTTTGATGGGGTGCCTGTGAATGCTGTTTTGTTTCACAATATAGCCAGGACTGTTTTGAATACTGCTGGTAAATGAATAAATCCAAGCTGAAATTCAGGAGTGATTTAATAAATGACTCGAGTTAATCCTCAGCTGATCCTTTTCCTTGTCCTGCAGCAGTAGTGAGCACAAGAGGGGCTGGTTTTCCCAGGCGGATGGTTCCTGTGAAACCAAGGGGACTCAGCACTTTGGAAAACCAGCCCATGGGCACCTTTTGCCACTCGGATTAGGCAGCCCCAAGCAGGTGGTTTGTAGCTTGCTTGAAGCTTTACAGAAGGTGCCATCCTTCCTCTGTAAATTGAATTTACATGTTTTTTTTTTGCACATGAAAAAGCATCGTAGGTTAAAGTTATGGTTTGTACTAGTATTGTCAACTCGTGCGGTAACGGCATTAACTCTGTAGCTGTGGTGTTTGTGCAGCTGATCTGTGATAGCTGATGATCACTGTTGGACCCTCTGTTTACACTGACCGAACCCCTCCCTGTTGCGTTGTACTGTGAAAGAAGGATTATGGGCCTATAAAAGATCTTTTTTTGTTTTTCTGGATGTGTGTGTGCTGTTTCATTAATTCCCACGGGAATAAGGCCCCTGTCTGACCTTCTTGGATGGAGTTTGCAAGGGAAAAGCTGTGCACAGGGCCCTGGAAAAGTAGGTTTTGGGGTTGGTGTTGCTTGGACAAGAGCAACCCCCCTCCCAGGACATTGGGTATCGCCCTTGTCTGTACTCGACTGCATAAAATCACAGCTGCATAAAGGCAAGGGAGAAATCTGCACTGTTGCAGGAAAACCTTCACCCATCTGGACCGAGGAGGATGATGAATATGTGCAAAGAGCCCTTGCATGCAAAAGCTGGGCAGGGACTTTACTGTTTTTTGTTGTTTTTGTTTTAAAACAGGGCTTTCACAACGGAATTATTCCACCGAGAACTCCATGTTTTTATTTTTTTTCTCAAACCCAGGACCACCTGCTCGTCCTCTCCGCGATCCCGCAGGTCCCGCCAGGCCGTGCCGCGGTGCCGCTCGCTGACGCAGCGCGGGACGGGCACGGAGCGCCCGTGGGGCCGCAGTGCAGGTCCCGACGTGGGGCAGGATGGGGATGGTTTTTGCCTCGGGAATAGCGCTGTTCCCCCGGGAGCCGTCACACCTGGAGCCTCCTGACAGCCGGGATAAACGGTGCCGATCCCGCTGTGCGCGGGCCGTGCCCGGGCCCGTAGCTGAAGCAAAGGAGGACACACACGAGCAGCCGAGCAAATGTCCTGGGCAGCTCTTTGCCCGCAGGAGGAACGCGCGGGCTCCTCGGGAAGGGACGGCGCCGTGCGGGAACACAGCTAAGGATAAGGGGGCAGCTGATCCGCAGCGGGAGAAGGCGCTCGGAGGGACTCGGAGCCGCTTGTGGCCTCTTGGTGCACCCGGGTTGGCCTGGACCGAGGCTTGAGCCGCGGCCTCAAAGGCAGGACCGTTTTTTAGCGGTCGCCTGAAGGGCCCCTTGCTGCTGCCCAAGGTGAGGACACCGCGCGCGCGGCCTCCGTCTCCGTGTGGTGCAGGGAGAGCCCTGCTGTGCCCCACAACAGCAGCAGCTTCTGCATCTCCCTCCTTAGCTCCTCGCGGCCCGCGGGCTCCTCCTGTCCTGGGTGGGTCCTCTAGATGGCAATATTGGAAAGGCTGGGAGCTGTGGGCCACCACCGTGTCCCTGCAGGCCACCCCAGCCCTGCACAAGGCCCGCGCCTGCTCATGGGCGGTTATGGATCTCCTCTGCTCTTACCGGGTCCTCCCAACGTGCTCCTGACAGCCTCGTGGCCACCATCGTGGTTTGCTCTGTGCAGGAGGACGTGCTCTCTGCTTGGCTGCTGTCGGACAGCCCCAGCACAGCGTCTGCCACCAGATACGAGGAATATTCTGCAGGATGTGTCTTGGCAAGAGAAGAGGTGGAGGCAGAAGCACCTTCCAGGTGCATGTGATCCCAACTATTAAACCAAAGAAAAGATCTCTTGGCCATACATGTCTGTGACTGGTGAATAACTAGGAGACAAGGCGAGGAGTGGGGACAGGGAAAATTGGTGTTTTTGGTGGCCATATCGCAATAAAAGATGCCAAGGCCGTGAGGGAACGCAGGAGGGAGTATTTGTGTATGCCCCATGGCCAACGCCATCACAGCAGCACTGCCCAGAGCCGCCCCGCTCCGACGGCCCTTCCGCGGCCGCGACGCGAGGACGGCCCTGCTGGTGCCTTCGAGCTCGGGGACAGCAGAGCTGCAGCGGGTCCCGGGCTCCGGAATCCATCCCATGGGGACCCGCAGCCCTCGCGCGGTGCTCGTCCCCCATCTGGATCCTGCCGTCCATGAGGGGCAGCTCGAGCCCGGCCCGGGGCCACCCGGGCCCGTAGTGACTGCGGGAGGCTCCGGGCTCCGGGGTAGCAGAGCCTTGAATTTGTTGTCCAATATTTAGACAGGCGTATATATACACAAGGATTTGGGCTCTCTTAGCCGGCCTTTCGTAGGAAATTCCGCCGGCCATCCTCCTCCGAGGGGTGCCAGCCCCGCTCCGGGCACCGCTCCAGCCCCGAGGAGGCCATATATGGCTGCAATCGCCTAACCCTGGGTGTTTTGCAGAATAGTGTGGCCGCAGCCACTTCTAAGGATATGTGTGAACACTGCTGCCTTTCCTGCTTGCATCACCTCCCGGGAACGCAGGCAAAGATATAAAAGTGCATAAATGAAGGCTGCCGTTTTTCTGCAGTGTGTCAGCTCTGCACCGCAGCAGCAGGGTTGGCTGCTGGCGCCTGCCCCAGGGCTGGGAGCAGAGGATGCTTCGTGCACGGGACAGCAGCAGCCCAACCAGCACCAAAGCACTTTGCAGTGTGAAAGCTGCCTAGGTCGAAAGAGCAACAGGAATATTTCCCCTTGTCCTTCCTGGTCCTAGGAGCTAAAGCGGGATCAAGAGCTTCACGTAGCCAGCAGCAACCCTTGAGCATCCCTGTCCACAGGAACTTAGCCACAATATCCTGATTGCTGCTGGATGCTTCCTCCCATCATCCTCATCCTCCGCCTCCAGTCCAGCATCTGTCCCCGCTGACCAAACCCCAACGTGGCACTAGGGGCTATTGCTGCTCTTAGCAGCATCCTTTTCCTTTCTCACCTCCTTATTTAATATTAATTGCTGCTGCTCTTTATGATGCACTGTATAAACGCTCTCAGTCTCCAGGGTGCTGCAGGATCAGCAAGAAGAAACACTTGAAAATGCCTGATGGGGAAAGGGTCTCCTCTGGTCCTGCAGCAAACAGACCAGAACTTCCCTTCTCCAGATGCTTTGCTGCATTTGAGAGCTTTGTGGTAACGAAGAGTGAATATCCCACAGCTCCCTAGCTAAATCAGCTGCCCGTGCTCACTGTTTGCATCTGTCCCTGTTTTTGAGGGAGCGAAGCCCCGGAGCAGCCGCAGGAGCGATTCCTGCACCGGGCGCAGGGCTGCGGGAGCGCGAGGAGCCGGCACCAGCCGAGCCCCGGCCCTCCGGTAAATATTTACGAGGCGTTTCCAGGTTTCGGCCTTGGCCGGTCCCCCTGGCTCCGAGCTCCGAGCGCTCCGGATCCTGCCCGGGTCCCGGCGCCCCTTCCCGCCTGCGGACAGGGACACGCGGCCTCGGGGACGGTGATTCCCGTGGGATGTGATGGGGAGGAGGCTTCTCCCTGCGCGGCCGCGTCCCCCTCCAGCCCCAGCATCGCGCTGAAGAGCTCCGGGTAGCGAGAGGAGCCCGGCCGCTCCTCACGCAGAGCGCAGGAAATCGCACTCATGATTTCCTCAGAGCCAAAGAGTTTGCAATTTTCCCATGACTTTTTCTTTTTGTGTTGTTGCGTGTGAAACAAAGCCTTGGAGAGCAGGCAACAGTTTACTCCTTGCTTATGTATTAATGCGAAGGACACGGTTCAAGAGGACACAGCTGACGATTTGTGTGGCATAGGGAGGGAAAAATGAATGCAACCTTGTTTGTAGCTCAACCTTCTGCAAATAGCCTGGGAATTTGCATGCAGGCTGGAAGAAGGATTGAATCGATGGGGAAGGTAAAATTGATTGCAAAGCTGATGCTGTCAGACACGCGGAACAAGCAGGAAAGGCAGAAGGATGTGACCTGAGGTTTCTTCCTCATTATCACCCTAGGACTCAGTAGTAACTATAACTCAGATGTTATTTTTCTTCTTCAAGAACAAAGCCTAAAGTTAAAATAAATGGAGGGGTCTGGTTGTGGCATGACACGTAGGAATCGTCTTCAATGTAAGGGGAAACTTCTGGTGAGTTCCCCAACACCAGGGAGAAAGAGCACGATTAGGGTAACGACGCATACTAAGATAAAAACAGGTTTTAGGTGGCCATACACCTAGGCTTTCACAAATCCCTTTGTTACATTAAAAATAAAACCTTGTTTTATCTATCTTATCAGTTTCTTTTGTTGCTAATCCAATTCTTTGCTTGGTAAATCCCTCTCTGCACACTCATCCACCCAGTAACTGATAACAGGTATGAACCAAAACTATCAACGGATAAAAACCCAGGACCAAATCCCGTCTCAAGTTTTAGCTCTTTTGCCTATGCAAACATTTGATGGATTTCAGTGCTTATTAAAGGGTGGGCTGAGGAAGGACCAAAGCCTGGAAACCCTTGCGCAAAGCCTGACCCAGCCATAGTGGAAGTTCATGGAAACTCCTTGTCCTCAGTAGCTGGTGGCAGAAATATTCTAACAGTGTCGGTGGTTTCATGGCAGAGGAATTGCTCGCTTGCCCAGGCTGTTGCCCACGCCTCAGGCTGCAGGACTGGATGAGGGTCAGCACCCGGATGGGGCTGCTCGGCAGGTCGAGGATGCAGCTGGAAATCCTGGGATTCCATCAACCATGCAGTAAAAACCTCAGCCCCTACCCCGGGCACACAAGCTGGCACAGTCTGAAGAGCCCCTGCAGGAAAGGAGACCTTTGTGTGCTGCCAACATTTCTTGGAAATTCATATTGCTGCTGGAAAGAGAGGTGGAAACCTCAGTGCGTGTGTTGCAACTGCAGCCTTGGGAGGGAATCAACAGCTGGGCCCCTTTTTGCTGGAGCCACATGCATCATCCTTTATAAATGGGAGTCACCTGCACAATTTTCCATGTGCAGAAGGAGCAACTTGTACTGGGAGCAGCGGTTTGGCCTTTGCCAAGCGGCCACGTGCAGGATGACAGGGCCCAGCAGTTGTTTTCTCACCCATCTCTGGCTGAGGTCTGCTCCCAATGTGGAGATTCAGGTGTCACTCAGGGAGATCTGAGTAGGGTCCCTGGTTAAACAACAGGGTCCCTGTAATTGCTCACAGGTTGTTCTGATATTGGTCTTTCGGCAGGAATTTGTCCTGTTTTTGAATACTTCTTTGTTTATTTGCCCTGGTGAGCTGGGTCTACATGATCACACTGTATCGCTATGCCATGGCCATAGTTAGACATAAAAAAAAAGATAAAATGGGAAGCTAAATTTTACTTATGCACCTTATTCCTTTGCCTGCTAAGTTCAGGAGAGGATTCTGCTCCTTCCCATGTGGTTTGTACACTGCTGAAGAGCCCCACAAATCCCTTCTCCACCAAGAGCCACCTGCAATTAATGCTCTGAGCAGGTCACAAGGACCCACCCAGGCCCCCAGGTCCAAAATCCACGGGCCCTTTTGCTGCACAGGCCTGCTCAGAGCCTGCAGAAGAAGCCTTCATGTCACCCGTGTTTAACCACACAGTTACAGAAACCGAAGAGGCCATGCCCGGCCTCCCTGGGAGGAACAGCTGGACTTGAGGGTCTTGAAGATCTTTTCCAACCATAATGATTCCATAAACGACTCTTAGGCGGTTGAGCTTTTCCACTGCTTCACCTGCCTTGAAGTTTCCTTAATGAGCAGCTAATTAGCCTCTTGCAAGGGGGAACACCTGGGCCCATGAGGGCCCCATCCATCACCTCTCGGTACAGCAGAGATCCAAAACACGACAAGGTTGGTGAGAAGAAGGCTGTGTATTGCTTCGCTGCACCGACAAGCCCTTTGCCTTCAGGTAAGGTTTGGGGTAACATGTGGCTCTTTTGGGTCTCTGGCCAAGCGCTCTGAGTCAAGCAGCCTCCCTCCCCAACAGCTCCAGTATTTCCAAATAAAGTTTCCTTGCAGTCAGCCTTGAGTGACTAATTCAACTGACTCAGTTTTAAGTGCCTCTGCTTATAGTTCATTTTGTTTAGATAACTAGTCAAGGATACATCAGACATTTTTGTGTGTTTGCCCCAAAACTGATGAGTGTGGTGACTGATGGTATTCCTCAGCAAGCACTAGGGATGGCTCTGGGCTGACACAGAGTTGTCTCAGCCCTTTGAAATGAGCCATGTCATTCTTGCAGTTTATTCTTGTTTAATGCAGCATTTTGGCAGAGGTTTTTATGGCGCTGTGTTGTAGCTGTAATACGAGGATGCTTGAGTGCCTTTTTCTGGACTCTCGCTGGGTGCTGTCTTCGCTCTCTAAATCATCTCCTGTTTTTTCCAGCCCGGGCTGGGCCGTCGCTCCGAGGTGCGCGAGGCTGCGGGCGCCCGTCCTGCCGCTTCCCTCGGGATGCGATGCCGTGTCCGTGGGGCTGCCGTGGGGCTACGGAAGGGGAGCGAGCGGAGGATCTAGCCTTTAGCTGTAACCTAAGGAGCTGGGAAAGAAAAAAGAACTTAATAACATGTATTAGAGCTATTCTGCAGCCATCGGTGGGGTGCGCGTGGGTTCAGTGCCCGGGTGCTGCTCCCTTGGGCTCCCAGAGCTCTTGGCTGGCTCTGGGCACCTGGTGGCACCTCCAGCTGGTGCCGCGTGCGGAAGGTGCCCTGTGTTTTACCGGGGAGGTTGTGGGTCCTGCCCCGTGGTGTTTGCTCGGTGCAGGGTGCCCATGGGCTGCGGTGCCCATGGGCTTGTGCCCTCCAAGCTGCATCCGCAGAGGCATCGGGCGGAAACCCACCGGAGCGGCTCCGTATCGGGACACGGGTTGCGCCCAGCGGTTCCTCGCGGGATGGGAGCCGGCCCGGAGCAGGAACCAGGCTGCTGCAGCAGCCTCCAAGGAAGGAAGCCCAGAGCGCCCCAGGGAGGCGCTCCCGGTGGGATCTCGTCTGCCTTTCCAGCCGGCAGTCTGAAGTCCGGGATCCTTCCAGCCCTCTTGGCTGGGTGCGCCCGGCTGGGAATGTTCTGGCCGTGTCCTGCCCCAGCAGGACGCGGTGTCTCTGCCGTCCCGCAGTCCCGCGCGCTGCAGCCGCAGCCGCACAGCGCTCTGCCCTGGGGACAGGAGGCTTTGCCAACGTTTCCATTGCTCTGGGGGATGGTTACAGGCACCCCCTGGAGAACAGCTCTTTGCTGGTGGTTATTAAGTTTTATGCTTGTTGGAAGAGCTGCTGGCACAGCCAGCTGGAAATGTGTATTTGGATTCCTCCGAAAGCTGAATATAAACTATGATCTGTAATAGTAAATAACACTGGTATTTCCCCTCTGTATTTTATGAGTGCCTGAAGCCGCTCTTGGTGAGCGGTGACAGTTGGAGCCTGGAGCTCCAGGACAACACGACCAACAAACATCCTCTGACCTGCAGCACTGCCCGCGTGGCATGAGGAACGCTGCAGAATCCGTGGGACTCACCTGTCTGCAGGAAAGGATGGAGAGAAGCCCAGAAAGGCAAACGCCTCTGTGAAAAGGGTGTATTTGCACTTATGCAATGTTTGTTCCTTCTTGCTAAACAAACAAATTCCTTGGCTCAGAGCACTGCGATCTGCTCCCTGGGGACACCAGGAGTGTATCCGGGACACCCACCCCGATGCCTGTGCTGCTGTTGCCCAGAAGTTCTGCAGCTCCCTGAGGCACCATTAATTTTGTTTTAATGCAAGAGCCCCAACTGGGTATTTCTTGCATCAAAACTTGCTGGACCATGTATCCAGAGCAGGAGCATGGAAGAAGTGGGACTAACTTGGCAGACAAATGCATGGAAAATGAACAGGATAAGGGATGGGGAAAGGAGGGGTCTGGAGAACAACAGCAAGTATCCTCAGATTTGCCTGATGTGATGCAGCACAAATGGGCAGATTCATTAAAACATAGAATTTCTTTTTCTTCTGCCTGCTAGTACTTTCTCTTGTCTTTTCCGAGAAAAATACCTATCTTTTGGCATCCTCTGCGCTGCGCTCTTTAGTGCGGCTCATTCCTTCCCTGCAGGCTTCTCCCTTGAAACAGTTCTTCCCTTTTATTTATTTTCTGCCCTGGAAACTCGTGTCTGTGTGCGTGATCCTGACACGGATCGGGAGCTGCCGGCAGGAGCTCCGGCTC
>NW_010587594.1:137871-233751 GCF_000705375.1 Tinamus guttatus | reverse complement strand
CGTCCCGCTGCTCGGCGGAGGGCCCCGGGCGAGCCCCGCGAATGGCCCGCCGCTGGCGCCTCTGAGGAGACGGCGCCTGGGCGGGACGCGGGGGCTGCGGGAGGGCGGAAATAAAAATAAATTTAAGTTTAAAAAGCTGTCCCTGCGCCCTCTGCGGCGTTTTAGCGCGCTTGTCTAACACGAGGTACCCGACTCCTGTGTTAGGCACAGAAAGAGGGTAACCAAGAGAGGGATTTGGGCCTGAGCATCGTGGAGTCTTCATGGGTGTTGGGAACCTGTTTCAAGGGAGTGCTGCTCACAGTCAGCATTTGCCCCAGCCCTGGGGATTTTGTAGGTAGCCATGAAAGAAGCTGTTTGCACCTGTGCACTTCCCCATATCCACTATTATTTCTGTAATCCCTGCTTTTCCTTATTCTGCAGGTTAGAGCAGACGTTTTCGGATGTTGCTGAGAGGGAGCGTTTGGTGGTTTTCACCAGCACACAGATGTGTGATTGTGGCCAAGGCAGAGCTACAGAAGGGAAAAGCAATCATGTACCACAGGTGAGGCAGGCTTGCTCAGGCAAAGTAAGGTCAGGACCTAGAGATGTTGAGGAAAACTTTTTTTTTTTTTTTTTTTAAACTAGTAGCACTTAGTGCATGGTCAGAGAACAGCTCAGCAGCTCAGTCTGCAAGAAACATGGCGAGAGAGAGGGAACTGACAAAAGTGCACCCAGCAAATGAGGCTTTTGCTTTATATAGGGTTTGGAAAAAGTAAGCCCTTTTTCCGAAAGTCTGCTAAGAGACTATTTAGTCCTGCTGTAAGGTAATTATTTTGCAAAGAGGATTGGGAACAGCCAGATTTTTGAGAAGGTGGAGGTACAGGCCTCTTCAGCTTCTAGGACACAAATGACGGGTACACATCATGCAGGTCCTTCTGCTTCAAAAGCTTTGGGATTGCTTCTCTGTGATTCTAGAAGGAGAATAAAATCTACATGGCTGTTTCCTTCCAGAGCTGTGGCTTTTTTTTTTTTTTTCTATTTCTGCCCTGCTCTTATTTTTGTTTTTTCATCTTAGTGAGGAAAGAACTTACTGTCCCTTACATAGTCAAACCATCTTGCATTAGCAATACATTGCAATTGTAGGATTAGAGGTCAGAAATTTCTCCTTAAAAGTCACTTGAAAAGAGGTAAATTTTAGTATTTTGGAGCTTTTATATTTTAAATAGAAAAAGCTCAAAGGAACTTTTTTCATTATATATTCCCTTTATTTCCGGGAATGCTCCAATAGTTGGGCAATTATACAATTTAAACAGATTATACAATTAACTAAGAGAAGGGATTTTTTCTCAAGGCTGCTTAAAATTCTGTGCCTTATTTGTTTCTTTTTCCTTCTTTTTTCTTTTTTTTTCCTCCTGTTGCCCTTATCTGAGGCCTGAAAGAGCTCTTCGGAAAAAATAAATGCTGCTCTGAAGGAATTTGAAAGACACACTCCTTTAGCTAAGTATAGCAGAAGCTCACAAAAACAACCTTTGCCAACAAAGATTTGACACTTAGAATGAGAGCATAAAAATATCAGACAGGAAGAGAAAAAGAAGAAATCTAGCTCATTCAGATGACCTGATTTGCAGGGTGAACAGAAGCTGGTGCCATCAGGAGCTGTAGTTGCTAGCTTGCATGATTTTTATGTTGTGCGAGTCTTATGTCATATGCTGATTTTCTTAGTGTTCCAGCTCTGGAAAAAAAAAAGTGTTCAGGAGAAATTTTAGATCAAAGGTATTCTTTTTAGCTCTCATGATGACAGATAAAGTTCTGAAAGTGACCTGAATATAAAATCTAAAAAAGGGAAGGGAAATAAAAATAACCCCCAAACTTCCTTTTCTTTTTTTTAATGGTTTTTTTTTTAAGCCAGACTCTCTTCTGGGGGAGAGATTTAAGCACGTTTTAAACGCGTGGCCTCAAAAGCAATTTTGAATTCTTATGCTGGAAAAATAGACTTAACTAATTGGCTTTTTATCATAGGAGGAATATCTTTTGTGTTCCTAAACTTTCTTGCTGTAGTCAGCTCACATTGCCACTCAGAAGTTGTGGGTGTCATGTCTTTATGTACACATTCTTTAATGTTGCATCTTGATTGTCAGCCTGAAATCAAAATACTGGGAATGGGAGGGACTCTCCTCATGAGAAAGGGACTGGGTGATGAGAAATGTCTGAATGGACCACTGTGTTCTGCTCATGTCAAAGTGCTGTCCAGGTCCTAAATACAGTAGAAAAGTTAGGACTACTTCATATAAAGAAATCTCTACAAAGTACAGTGGCAGGATAAATGAACATTGCTCTCAACTTTATACATACTTCTACAATGTTCATTGTTTTATGCTTTGAATAAACTCATTTTGACCGTGTTAATGCCAAAATACAAGAAAGGAGAAAAAAAAAAAACATATTCTATGTTGTACCAGAGCAGGTTTATTCTCTAAAGGCTGTTAGGATGATGAAGGGTACAAACAGCCTCCTTGGGGTTTCTGAGATGTCTGTGCTCTGAATGCTGCCCCAGCACAGTTACTCTACTTCATTCACCCATCCTTGGCTTTGATTTGGCAGCTCCCACAGTCGATTGTTTACCTTTGCATCCGCCCCCCTCTTACTTAACATGTCAAAAGTCATGTCAATTGCTCTCCAAAAAGCCATGAAGCCTGCAAAATCCATGCTAGAAAGACTCTCAGTGTTGCTGGTGAGCTAACAGCTGAACCTGTGATTGCACAGGGCCGCAGGTGTGATTTGCTGAGAGGAAATGACCCATTATCAGCAAACTAAGGAAGAGTGATAGAATTTGCTTTACCCATCATAAAGTATGGTTTGCATAGGGCATCCTTCTATCCCAGGGAGATCACTTCCGGTAAAGGAAGAACAGAAAAGTGGGTTTGCTTCATGAACTCAGGTAAGAAAATACCTTTGGAGAAAGTCCGTTTGCTAGAGCATGCTTCAGAAAAACAGTATTAGACTTTGATTCTTCAAACACTTCTGGAGAACTTTTCCAGCTCAGACATGTCCCACTGAGCAGAGCCAGGTTGATTAAATGAATGAAGTTACTCAATATTAGAATAAGTTAGAGCGTAGTTTACCTACTGTGACGTTCAACAGAGCTCACTAGTGGGGTAATAGTGGTACATTTAGAAACATGTTATTAGTCAAGTCTTGCTTTGGTCAGAAGATGACAGAACTTTGATGTAAGGCTTGAGATTGACCTCAGTGTACGCATTTTGAAATAGCCCTCACAAGTAAGCTGTGTTTAATGTTATATTAGCTATTGTGAGCTAACGTTTATTCCATCACAGAGTGTCTTAAGGATAATTATCCTCGATTTGTTGAGTTTTGTCTCATGTTCCCTTATGTTCTTGGAGACACCAAGAAATGTAGCATGTTGGTGATGAGTCTATGGTGGACAGTCAGAAATGGCTGGCTGGGTCAAGATGCTTTTTGCTACCTAGTGATGTCTTCTGCTCAGGGTTCCTGGTTCCTCTAACGTAACACCTTACCTTCATGCAGAAATTTTCCAACACTTCTCAATGATCTCTGAGGAATCCTCTAGAAGAAAAATGTCTCGTTAACCCTTTGAAGAACTTTTTGTCACACTTGATTCCATTGGGAACAGGGCCCCAGCACTTGATAAATTTGGGCCCTAGGTTGTCCTGACTCTTTGCAGTTAGGAGATTTTTCACAGTAAACAAACCATTTTCTAAGTAATCTTATGTTCCACATAATAACCATTCCTAGTATTTCTACAGCAAGCTGTGGCATTTCATGCAATAAACAAACAGCCTAATTCACTGTTTCAGTTCCATTGTAAGTAAAATATTGACACATTTTCCAGATCAGGTAACTGAGAAGGAAGGAATAAGTTACTGCCTAAAGCAAAATAAAAAACACAAGCAGTGTTACTGAGGCTAAATGGCTTGTAATTTCCAACTCCACCTTATTCTCTGCAGCTAATAGCTCTTAGTTAATGGCTTGTGGCTGTGCAGACTTTGAAAAATGCATTCGTAATATTACTTTTCTGTAGAAATTACTGCTATGTTAATTTTACCTTTATTTGTGAAAGGAGTTATAGCTGCAAAACTGACATACAGGGATAGGACAGAGAAAAGTGAGTTTCAGGAGTGGAGGTAGGAGAAATATGTCCAGAAGATAACATGTCTGTTACAGTTTGATATATACAGACTGGGAGATAATTCTCCCAGCTGGAGAGAGGACACCCCTGGCAGCAGAAGATACCATCACTCTTGGCCACCTCCACAGGAGCCTCTCCCACAGGAGCTTCATTATTCCAGAGGAGAACTGGGCATTCTCTGATCCCATCTGACTACATCAGATCAGACAAAAGCTTTTTCCAGCTTGAGATCATGGCTCTGAGAGTGGCCAACTGCAAATAGGTAAGAAAGACTGTAAGATCAGGACAAATATATGTGAAATTGTTGGTTTCCAAACATTAACAGTTGAGAGAATTACTGAGATGGATGGGGTAGAAGAAGTAGGGAGAAATAGGGAAAAGTTCGGAACAAACAGGATAGGATGCCCCCCACATCTCTCTCTTTGGGAGAGATGTGAATCATTTCATTATAATACACAATGTAGTGAATGCACTTTGATTTTGCATAGGCACCTTTTCACCATGTGAGTCTATTGGTTAGATTTAGTGGAAACAGGACTGATGAGGTGCCACGCATCTGCTATATGTGCTTTCCCCTGCTTGTTGTGCATGGGTTTCTTTTTGTCTCTGAAATTCAGATCTATTTCATCATCCTGCTGCTCATTGGCCCTTTGCTGGTGTTCTTCATAATTAGACTCATTTCTTAGCATTAGCAATTAAAATACATATTTATTTTCCATTGTCCTTGGGTGGTGACTGCTGTTTGTGATTTTAAAGGAACAGTAAATGGAAGAAGGAAGGTGCCTAATTAGACTGTTCTGGAAAAACAGATCATTATTTAAAAGGAGTGTAAAAGGGGTGGGTGCACAAACAATTGAGGTATCTGATTGTTTTTTTACTCTGAGCAGTATCAACACAAGAGAGCTTGCTATAATCTTGTTCCACACTCATTTATAGCATTAACAACAGAAAACCTTTTGTGGAACAATCTTGACAAAAGCCTGTATGTGTGTGCAGATCTCGCGCCTCACGTGCACTGCAAACCCTTCTATCCCAGAACTTTGTCATCTTTCAGCCCAACTGATCACATTTTTTTTCCCTTTTACCTAAAAGCAGTGCAATTTGTCTGGTATTTTAAAACAAAAACTGCTTGGTTTATAAATGAGGCAGAACCTGGCAGAGGCAGCAGATTCAGAGGCACATTGCTAATGTTTGCCGTGGAGCTATGGAATGTGTCTCTTCTCATATGGTCAGCTGTGTTAGGGAAGAACAGTGGCGACTCATCTCATACGTCTACAGAGCCTTTCTGTCTCTTCTACATGTCTCTGGGAGAAACATTTCTCAAAAGAACAGCGAGGGTTGCCTGTGTCTACTACAGTGCAATGTGTCTGTGTTTTCCATCTCATAAACCAGCTTGAGATCTGATTAGAAAGTTTCTTCCATGAAATGACCTGTCCTTGGCTCCTGTTTCCCCTAGCTAGAAATAATCCAGTAGGGCAGACAAATGTTTTGCCAACCTACTGTCAGCTGTAGTTGGTGAAAAGCAAATTGGGGGCCTTTCTGGTCTCTCATCTCCAGGCACTGTTTTGAAGCAAAGTGCCCAGGAACCCTAGGGAAGAGACAATGACTGAAGCCTGGCCGGGCCATGGGAATGCTGCTTTCCTGGCTGCCCCAGGCTCCAACAGGGCACACTGACATCTCAAGCAGGAACAGTTTCATACCGGAGTCCTGGACAATTTGGATTTTTTGAAAGAAAATCTGATTTCAAGACAGCACTATCTTCAACTATTCTGATGAGTAAAGAGGCTCATGTATCACACAGGTAGAGAGGAGGAACAGAGAGGAGGTGTCTTGCTCACCACCTCACTTGGTGCTTTTCATTTGGGACAGAGATTCTGCTTCTTGCTGCCGATGATTTTGAAAGAGTCTGAACTCAGTGCACGACAGATATATGCATCAAATGACAGTCTGTACATGTGCAAACTTGTTGTTGGAACTAGGAAAACCCAGAAGATTGAGGGAACTTTGGAGGATCATTGGCAATTTTTGCTGTACTTTTAGGTGACAGATGATCCAGATGCGATTGCAATATTCTCCCATCTGTCTCTTTCCTCGGAGCTATACAGCTCTGCCTAAGAAGATGACACTAACGAAGGAGTGAGTTTCCATTGATGCAGTGATAAATGTACTGGGGGCTGATGGATGTGAGACTAGTTTGCTGTAAAAACTGTCATATTTGGCTTTAGCTTTCCTTTATTTAAAATTTAGAGTGTTTGAAGCCTTGTTGGTGGGAGTCCTTTTCAGGGATTTTATGGGAATATCACTCAGCTGGCTATTTCATGCCCATTCACCAGTCAGTGTGAATGCTCCAGATTGGAAAGACAAACATAGGAACCTGTATGTAGTGTTCTCCATGGTTATTACTATAGCTGGAGGCTGAGGGGGGATGAGGTAATATGTGAGGGAATTGGATGTTGTGGGCAAAATTCAGGTGTCCATCCATACCTAAGGAAGACAGGACTTTTCTCTGGAGTTCTTAGCACACTACCTACATGGAGACTGCAATTGCACGTGAGGAATTTGCATTTGTGTTCCCTCCAGAAGCATAGATTGAAAATATCTGAGACATTTCTGTCATCATCTCTTTGTAACAGTGGTTCTTGATCTTAGTTTAGACAGGTCGTGATGGTGCTTTCTTCTCAGTCCTGGCCTGCTGCCTATAGGTTCAACTGTCCTGTCTCCTGCTTTGCCATCTCCCCTATTATTGTTGCTTCCTCCCCTTTCCTCTGCTATTGCCTCGTTGAACCCCTTCCTTTCCCTGTATTGTGCCCTCTGCTCTGTCCACATTTCACACTTGTCTCTATGCTGAGACAGACCTTATATCTAGGAACCAATGAGCCAAACGGAATAATTGGCAAGACCACTGTATGTTCAAATTCCTAGAAAGCTCCTGTTCCTCTTAGTGCTGCTTGGAAGAGTATTTGGACTGGTCAGGGAAACATAACTTGTTTTACCAAGAGTTTTGCCTATCAGCTGAGAGTAACTTTTGTGCTTTTCAGCCACAGGCGCTCATCTTGAATCCTTAAATACTTAAATGCAGTAGATGTCCTGAAGGGGCAAAAGTCTCATGGAGTTTGCAAGTCCTTAGACAGAGGAAATCTCTCCTGCATCAGCCTTCTGAGGTGAATTAATGAATTTTGTGATAAGGACTACGTAAGTACCACCTTTCTTTTTGTGGAAAGTGTCTATCGTTTGCTTCTTTAAAACTTCACACTTTTTAAACGGTGTTTTTTCTTAGAAATCTAGGGCATTGTTAGTTTTCTTTTGCTGAGCTGTGTTACAGTGAGGTCTCTTAGCAGAAAGGAAATAGGCTGAAATGAACCTAACCTGATTAATTTTTAATCAAGAATTCACTAAAGACTTTGTACTCTCTTGTCAAGCACCCGGTGAGATGTAGCATTTCTGGTGGGAGGAATGGGGATTTCATGAAGGCAGGTGTGAAACGCTGCCCATTGTAGTTCATAAGACACGAAGTTATGTCCTATGCCCATAAATGAATCTCCTTCAAATACTTTTTTAAGGCAGGATAAAGAAGGCTGAAATTCATGCTGCCATTTAATCTGGACCTGCCTAAAACTGCAGGCTTATTTGGTTTTTGCTGTCACAGTACCATAGTATGTGTAACCATTTAGGATTCTGGTATTTCTGTTACTGTGGTATATACTATGTGAAATTCCAGTCCACTGAAGTCAGTGGCAATTTTGCCATTTGCTTTACAATGATATCAGTGCCTCCTGTTATCACAATTGATGCAATACCCATGTGATACAAACGTCACAATATGGGTGCTTGACCTTGTGGCCCAAAAACAAACAGACAGTAACACTAGCAATCAGCCAAGGAAAATAAAGAATTACCATTAATGATTAGTGGTTAAGTTGCTAAAGATTTTTACAACTTTTAAAGATTTTTCTGTATGTGCACAACATTCTGTTCTTGCTGTTAGTTTGCTTCAAAGAACAATCAGTATTTTTTTTTTCAAATAGTGAAGGACTTTTCAATATAGCAGCAGTCCAAAGTAAATGCTTTTCACAGAGCAGGAATAGACATCAATACTTTTTTTTCTTAGTGCTGTATACATTTTATAAAGAGTTCCTTTAAGATCAGTCTGTGAGGTCTAGATTGGAGTAGCTGTCAGCCACTGGTCCCCTTGGGCTAAGCGCCTCTGAAATCCAAGGGGCAGCCAAAAGCAAACACTTAATATTTAAATAAGTTTTAGATTGTCTGAACATGACCTGCTCAGATACAGCAGGTCCTGTGCCCTGTACCTGTGGAGTGGAGCACTATGTGAAAATCAGCACAGAGCAGAAGGGACATTTCAAGCTGCTGATGAATGTCACAAGCTCAGTCCCTCAGGGCTGTTCCACAAACCCCCAACAGCTGTAATTAAATAATCCTGAAAAATTGTCTTGGTAAAAAGCAGCACTACCAGCCCTGAAGAGGATAGGGAGCAGTGGGTGTTAATGGAGCCTTTTCCTGCACTCCCTCATGACAAGTGTCAGTGACAGCACATGCTGAAGTCACTCAGAAAGTGGACGAGTCCCCAGTGACCAATGTGCTCCCCTGCTTGGCCAGACACTGTTTTGCCTGAGGCCTTAGGAGCTTTATAGACATTTTCATGCCCTTGGTTCTAGTTGGAAAGTGACAGTTAGTTATGGAAAAGCATTGATGAGATCTCCCAGGTCAATCTCTTCCCTGTAAATCATCTTTTCAAGATTTTTTTTTTTGCAGCACGATATTCCACAAGTGGAAACATAGTCAAGAGTGTTCCTTGGAGGAGTCTGGATACTTTTATTTTTAGAGGGGTGGAAAATCAGAAGTCTTCTATGACATCAAAAGAAAAAGAATAGATATATATAAAAAAGGAAGACATTGAGTTGAACTTAACAGTCCTGTGAATTAAGCACAGAACTGCCACCCAAACTTGTTTTATGAATATTTGCAGTATTCATTACCTTGAGCAGGAACTGCACAAGTCTAGCAGTGTTTTCTCTTCCCAGTACCAAAACCATTTCTGGAATAAACCTAGTAAAACTCAAAGTGGTAGAAGACAAAACAGTGTCTCCCTGTGCCCAGAGCAACAACAGGAGAGTGAAAGCAGCCTGCAGAGTGTTTTTGTTGCTGTGTGACCTGCCTTTGGATTTCTTCTTAAAACTCCTGGAACAGCTGCAAAACTGAAACAAGCTACAGACATTTCTATCTGACTGCGCCAGTTACTGTGTTTTCATTACAACACGTAGTACATATGGTCCATTGTACACCAAGTTTAGTGAGTACTTTGCTGATTTATGCTGGAATCAGGAGGACCAGACCTAAGATAGACTGCACAGAAATAGTGCAGCTCTTATTCATACATTTGACGCTAAGGGGTGCTCTTGTAACAGGAAAGCAAGCTGTGAAGCCTTTGTGGACTGTGGGAAGGAAAGACAGTGTCGTGTGTAAGGCTGGTAGTGGCATCAGATTGGGCTCGTGGCCCTGCTTTGCTAAGCTTGAGCCTTTCTCTTCCCTGATGGCGAGGGGCCCTGTTCATGCTGGCAGTGACAGTTCACACAGTCAGTGAAACAACTGAACAGATTGTGCCTGTATTCCCTGAGCTGCTGCTCAAAGGGTTTGAAGGCAAACCTTTATTTATTTATTCATTTATCAACCATTCCTAATATTTTAGGTTTCAGTCATGATTCTAGTGTCTAAAAATCAGCTTAGACAAGGAAATACAATAGAGTATCTTACCTTGAGATGAACCAAAATAAGTCTCATGCATTAGCAGAGGTAACTACCTATAGCAAGATTAGTTGGGCTGTTTTCAAACCCTGGTCTCCCAGAACAAGTGTGTGTTCTGATACATTTGCTTGTATCACAATTTCACTGATTTCCTTTCTTGTTGGGTAGTTGACTCCTCTGTTAGATTATTATCAGATTATTTTAAAATTATCAGATTTTTTAAAAGCACCGGTAGACCAGCAGTTTTCTTGTAGAAGAGAGAAAATTTTTGTTAGCTGAGAGACCGATATTCCTTTGCAGGACAAAAAGAACATGGAATATTTGTAGCTGCCTTGCTGTTTCCCTGGCAAGCATATCGTAATAGATATTATGTTCAGACAGGTCAGGGATGGTGCAACTCAGCACATAAAAATGACAATGAATTTAGGATACCTATTAAATAAAGACACAATGCTATGCTATGACACTGGTCAAATTTATCCAAAAACAGCCAGGAAATAACTGGGAGCAACTGACTAGATTTTGAATTCTGTGCTAAATAGATTAAGATTTCAGAATAATTGTAGTAGTGTTGGCAGATTCATACTAGACATAATAAGAATAGGCACTTCGTTACCCGAGGGCAATACCAAGCCTATCTAACAAATGCCCAGACTGGATTTCATTAGGTTTCACTCCAATGATTGCACCAAGGAAAAAGCAAATAGGTGGTGGTAGAGAAAACCTCTATTAAGGATCTTTCTCTCTTTTTTTTTATTTTTATTTTTATTTTTTTTTAAAAAAAAGGTTTCATACCCATACCTAACCATGGTTTCTCAAGGAAGCTTTTTAAAAATGAAACTCTGATTAGTTAAAGTACATTTCTCCTACTTCTGACACCTGTTTCCATGAGAACAGGAGCAACAACTAGAAATCACGTCATCAGAGGTCTTGTTGGTTGCAGAAAACTGTGAGGAGAGGACATGCAAGCATTAGGACTGGTCTGCATAGCCTTATCAGAATACTATCAATTTATTGTGTTTTAAAATCTCTTCATATACTCGTAGAAGAACTCCTTACCATTGATATTATTGTTATTTTTTAACAAAAAATACTTTTATAAGTATTTTTCAAATTAAATCAAATTTTAGTAGTCAGGAATGAGCTTTGCTTTGGAAAACTGCACCATTCAGGCAGTAGCAACATGACACCAAACTTGAAAAGAATTGAATGCAACTGCTTTATATCACATCTCTTCCTGCACGATATTCCGTTGCATATAATTTGTGTGTGTGACGACAAAACTTCTTTCTATGAGTTGCTGAACCATATGGTTACTTTGGGTAAGTTGCAAGGAATGGTCTTAGTCTTTTGTGTGATCTTCTTGAATGCCATGTTGGACCACAGGAGTTTTGCAATAGAAATTCAAGCACATGGGTTTCCTGCTTTTTGAGGGATTAATACTGTAAAATCTGAGAAGAGATAGCTTCTTGTCAAGGTTTTCTCTTCATTTTTAAGAATGATGAAAGAATGGAAGCCAGTGGTTTACCTTCTCCCAAGGAACATAATCCTCATACCTGATCATTCTTACATTTCTGTGAAAGTTGTTTTTCATGAAAAATGGAGGCATGACCATATGACTGTAGCCAGTCATATTAAAAAAAATGAGAGTCATGGGCAGAGAACATGACCCTAAAGTGCAGGCAGAAGCCTCGTGACTGCAGTGGCCTGTGGGTACATGTGAAACCTCTGCGTCAGAATGTGAAGCCATCAAAACTCACCTATTTTAAAGTTTCATTATGAAATACACATTTCTGAAACTTCGAACTCATCTGCAGAATGTCAGTGAACCTTTTCAAAACGTACAGGTTTGAATAGCCCTGAACTAAGTACGACAGCTTCCTCCTCCTTCCACAAATTGACATTTTTTTTCCTAATAAACATAGGACCTTTCCTTCATCCAGAAAGTGGAGAAAAAAATCATAATTTGTGAAACATAAATTGCCATGTGTTGTGTGCAAAACCTCCTTGACTTAGGAAATTTTACTGAATGTATTGCCAAGGTACATTAACTTTTGATTGCTGGTTCACATATTGAGAGACAAAGAAGCCACAGAAACCACTGCCCCCGTGTGGGTCCACCATGGGCTGCAGTCCCTCGAGCGGTAACTCCTCCTATGTCTCCTGCCTCTGTGGCTGATGCTTTTTCTTAAATGTGTTTCGAGCAGAAGTGCCGAAAGCTCCTTTAGTTGGTTTAAGTTTTGGCGTGTGGCAGGGAGGCATTTTCATCCCTTTCAGAGCTCACTGGAGCTGTCTGTGGCTGGCGGGGGGCAGCTCGTGGTTTCCTCCCACACAGATCTCCCTGCTTCCAAATCCTGCCATTTATGCCACATAAAGCGCATAATTTAGAGCGAAGTTGTGCTTTGAATAAATCCAGTTCCTAGCAGTAGTCTGTAGCAGATATTCAGGGAAGAGTAGGAGAGTCGTGTATAAGAGTGGTTCTTCCTGGCTATGCCTACCCCATTCCTGGCGAGTGGTAATTTAGCTTTAGATTTGTAGTATAAAGACTTTTTTTTTCTGTATCTGGAAGTAGGGTCATACGTGTGCAATCTGCTTTTTAAGCATGTTTTGCAATAACTTGTTGCATGCCATGTCCAAAAGTATGTATTTAATTGATCGTATTGATTGTATTGAATTGATTTAGTTGACAAATGGCAACTTTTTCAACTTTTTTTTCTCTTTATTTTTTTCAGGGGGGAAAAAAAGGAAAGAAAATAAGGAACAAAGCCTGGAGGGTGCAGGTAACTCCTGTGTATGTTACTTTTGCAGAGAGCGACTGGACAGCTTGTAATTGATGCAATTTGTTGCAATAACAAAATGTTCCTGACCTGTTGTTGATCACAAAGCATACTTTTAGTATGTCAAGTAAAATCAAATATCATTCCTTTTCCCCCTCCTGCTAGTTCTCAAGGATGTGTTATATAGTAAGCTGCTTAATAAGAAATTTGAACGACATAGACGAGAACAGAATGTTATAGCTGAAGACCTTAATGGCCACCAAACTGCTACCTCAAAATTCCTTGTTCAGTAATTTCTGTATTTACTCAGAGAAAAGCAAGTAGAACATATATGTAAGCATGTGAGAGTATAACAATTTAATAAAGGGGGACAAAGTCTAGAGTTTCAATAGAAGAGAGCTTGGCAAGGGGTAGAAGTCAGAGGAGTGGAAGGGCTCACGGTAGAGGTCACTTCTGCTCTGTGCTCTCCTCCCACCTGGCAGATCAATACAGTAAGTTTTATAATAGGGACTAGCTTTCCTGCTTTGACCCTGGCATACTGTTGGTGTAGTTCTCAGATCAAAAGGAGGAGACAGATGTGAGCAGGCTGAGACAGTTTTGTTTCAAATGTAAATTCTGTAGCTTTACCCCAAACCAAACCATGGATTACACAGAGAACTAAGCAGCTGATTAACTTGTTTTTGCAATGTGCTCTAAGGAAGTCAGTACTAACATTCAGTGGGTTTGGGGAAAACTGTACTTGTTGGAGAGGAACTGAACATGTCAGTTTTGTTTGAAAGTTCTTTCAAACCACTAGACTTTAGCCACTATAGAAATTATTTTAAAAGGTACTGAGTTTTGTAGCTGTCATCTATAATCGTGATGTGATTTCACTGCTTTTTTTGCAGTTAACCTCACATGGAATGTAGTAATATCCAGTAGAAAAAGACTTTCATTTCTGAGCTGCCTTTCTCTCTGAGATGATAGATATTGAGCCAAGTTGACCATGAGAAATTGAATTCTAGGATGCTGAGAAGTGGGAACAAGGCAAATAGCAGGATCACAGCCCGGGACTTTAGCAGGACTTTGGCCTGTTCATGGACCTGCTTGGAAAGATCCTAAGCATTCCTGGAAGGATGCAGACCTGTAAAGAAGAAAAGTCCAGGAGAGCTGATTGATACCCAAAGATCACTTCCTATTGCAAGCTCAAAATTGGTTGATCACAACTGGCAGAAAATTAAGCAAAGGCTGCAGGAGGCCTTTCTCCATCCTTAGAGATACTCTAAACCTGACTGGACATGGCCCTGAGCAACCTCTTTAGCTGATGCTCTTCTGCTCTGTATGGAGTAGTTGCACTCAACCATTCTGAGATTCTCTTGCAAGTGCAGGACATATTCTTCTTTTCTATCACGTTTCTGGAATTCAGTATCTCCAAAGCCAGCTGGTAACCAAAAAGCCACCTTTGCAAGGGATGAAGTCAGAGTTAGAAATCTACAGAAAAAAAGATCATTCTACACAGTCTTCTCACTTTCAATCCTTGAAAGCTCATGTCAAGTAGCTGAAAGAAATTGCTGCCTCTGTGTACAGGCACAGACAAACACCAGCCTGAGAATTAAAGAAGTGTCTGAAGTAGAATTCCCAAACCTTTTGAAAATTGTTAGTTTTACAACTATGGCAGTTGTTAACAGTTTGACTGTGACATTATAAAAGATGCTCCCCTAAATGAAAGGCAAACGTGACAGCCTGGCTGTCCCAGGAGGGTCACCTGTGATGCATTTCTGCAAGGAGTTAGAGGAGAGTTCAGGACTTGCTTGGCCTTGTGCCTATGTAGCTTGACTTGGGCATGTGTTATGGGACTGCATGTAATCACTCAGGGAGGTGAGTGATTTGGAATGTGCTTCTTTCTAGTGCCATGGCTGGTAGTTATAGAGGGGTGATATTTTTATTCTCTCATGATAGACAGAGTCACAGTGCTGTTAAGCAGGGCTTGGTGGGGTTTCAGAGAAGGTGATAATGGGTTGGAGAGCCTCATAGGAGGTGTCTGGAGCTCTTCCTGGGGACTTAATCCTCTACTGAAGGTTGCACAGTAAAATAGGTATAAGGGCACTGGAACACCGTCCACAATTTCCTTGTGGTTCAGTATCCTTTACATGATGAAGCCTCTCTTGTTCCTCTCCCCATGAATCATGCTGGCATCATCTGGAGAGGAGGATTTTTGAACAGACAGTAGCACTGGGTAGTACCGAGCAGAGCAGGCTAAGCCATGGAGGGCAGCACAGTTGGTGCACAAGGATATTCTTTCAAATGCCCTCACAGAATGGATACATCTTGATTTTTGGTATGAATTGCCGTCATTTAGGGATCATGATGCTACCAAAATATCAGTGGATTGCTTCTCACTAGTAGTAACAACTGTGAGAGCCATATGTGAATAATATAATTCACAGCTTTCTCTTGAGGTTTAAATACCACAGTTGAAACCTGCATTGAAGCCATGTCTCAAGCATTTTCAATTAATGAAAAAATAATTATAGTGGATAGTTCTTCGTACGATATGCCAAGATGCTTTTGTGTCAATCTATCTGAAAATATGTTCTAGCCATCATATATAGACTGTGTTGTAGCTCATTTTAAACAGAGGTAACTTCCTTTGTTTAAGGAAGTTACTTTCCTAACTTAAAGCAGCTTTCCTACCCATGAAAAGCCAAGAAATGTCCAAGAGATATGTGCAGTCTTAAGCTTTTTGATATGTGCTTATCCCTAAATACCATTTTCAGCCAATTTTGTTCTGAAGAGTGCTTATTAATATTTTTTTTCTAGAATGTCTCTACAGAGAGAAAGAAGAGCAGAAATATTTAGAGAAGCCAAGAAGCCAGAGTTAGGTTATCCTCCTATATGACTAAAAGATCTTCTGAGATTTTTACTAATAAATGTGAGAGTATTTGACTGCCTTTTTATTTGCAGAGGTTTTGAGGGGAATAATCAGAGTCACTTGCCATGACAGTTTTCATGGCTACACTCCTCTTCTTCAAAGGAAAGAATCTTCTGCCAGTTATTTCTCTTATTTAGGATCTGACCAAATGAGACTCTTTCAGGAAAGTATGCTCACTTTTGTTGTTGTTTCTGGTTAGATCCACTGATGTTGATTAAAAGGAGATGGTGAGGGGGCTTTTGTTCTCTACTTTCATCGTGTGTGGAGCAGGATGGCATGTGTCTGTGCCACTGGATGCAATTGAACTTCAGCTGAAAAAATATTGCTTTAGAGTAGCAAAGATTGAGCATATGCTGTCTGCTGTATGATTGGGAAGACTAAAGGCTTAGCTAAAAGTTACCCCTTTCAGGTGAGATGTGATATGCAACTGTGAGTGATGTTCAGGTAAAGTCACTGGCAAATTTAAACTCATATGTTCCAGTTTTGCACTGAGGAAGGATAAATATAATCCATAGTTGGTAACACCTGAATGGAGATTTGAAAAGATTCTCCTAATCACCTCTCAGCTGTTACTACCATCTCACACCTGAGACCAATGAGTGGGCAAACACAGTGCATCTGTGTGCACATGCAGCATATTAGCCAGCTGTGCTGTGTCTGGGACCCACAGCAGATGTAACTAGAGTCAGAAACCCCTCTTGAAAATAACTAGTAGTGTTTATTCTATAGATTTAGAACCACTTTCTCTTATTTTTTACCTGATAAGGTAGACTCTAGATAAATGAGATAGTGATAGAGCACTGCTGGCACAGTATCTATGCTCGAAGAAAAGGTTCTAGGAAGGTATGCTGCTTTCTTTGAATAGTTATGTGTTTGGGTTGCTCATTGATGGGTTGCTCATGTTCCTGTGTGGTGATTTTTGAGCTGGTGAAGTGTCCTTAGGAGAAACATCTTTATCATCTTCCCCAGGTTAGAATAACGAAAAGCAGTTTGAAGGTGCAAAATGACTTCTTTGTTGACTCGCTTTTCATTTGATAAGTCCATAGGTGCATTGGTGATTATTTACACAAACTTTTCTAATGTAATGTATTTGTTATTGAATGAAACTGATGCTCCTGTACTGCCTTATTAACTCCTCATTACTGCTTTCAATCCCTTGCTAGGGTTGTTAAGTAAGACAGCAAGATATAAGTACTTTCCTTGGGCAGCAGCTTTATAAAATACGCTATTCACAATGCCTTGGAAGAGCATTGCCTGGGGGAGACAAGCATTTCACTCTTGAAAAAGCATTAACTGCTCAGGAAATGAAATTTAAAATTAGTAGAGAAACTATAATCACTTTCCTCTAAGAAATATATAAATGAGAGCAACCAGCAGGACCCGGTTTCATTGAACTGAGTGATACCAAGGTGAGGAATACTCCTTATATCTCTTCTGGCACCTATCAGTTGGCTACCATCACTGTGAAGAGCTGTGTTATCCTGCAAGAAAGAACAGGCAAGTGTCCTGCTCACCTTGTGAGAGAAACAGCATTACCTTATTGCACCACAGACTGTTTACCCATTGATGCTAAGCACAGCACAGTATTGCTATTGTCACTTCAACATGAGATCACTTTTCCTTGTTGTTGGGCTTTAGCACATAGACTTTTCTTGATTATGAAGTTATGGGGTTGCTGGATGATGCAGGTGGGTCTTGAAACAAATTCTAATTTGGGCAAAGTACAAGTGCTATCAGATATAAGCAGAATATTCTAGCTTTAGCCATGTTTAAAAAAAAAATAGTCAAAAGATACTGAAATATAACATGGTAAAAATGCTTCTTTTCTAACCAGAGATGAACAACTAGCAAGGAAAAGGAATGCCTTCCTTTGAAAAGAGTATCCCAGGAATACTGATATTCTGTCATAATGGGATTTAGCAGAATGTAGCGAAGGCACAATGCTTCTCCTAGAAAACACTAGCAACAGAGAGACACTATTTGTTGGCAGGAAAAGAAATATTTGAAGGTGGTTCCTCCCCGCCCTTCCCCCCGCTCCCCCAGAGTGCAGTGGTGATAGTTCAGCCTGACTATCTTCATAGTGCCAGAAAAAATGCCATGATAGAATCTGTGTACCCTTGAAAGGAGGTTGTTCTTATGATGCAGAATATTGAAAAGGACAATAATATTTTCCTAAAGCCATGCAGCATGTTTGCCAAGGTCCAATCCCACATAAAGAGGGGAGGAAGAAAAAGGAACTAAGTTTAAAAATTCTACTTGCCTCCAAGTGCAAGACTAAAACTACCCAGAGCCCTACCTCAACTGGCTGAGCTTCTGAGCAACAGCTGCATGACCAGGCAAAAGCAGTCCCCAGAAAGATGCATTATATCTTTAGCAATGAGAATTCATGAAATGTGCAAGCATGGGACTGTCTAAGGTGTAATTTAAATGGTCATTTGTTCTGGGATTTATTACAAGATCTCCTTATTACAAGATACAAAGTAAAGCTTTGTATCTTCTGTTTTAACAGCAAGTACCTTGCTTTTCATTAAATTCTGCAGTGTAAATTATGTTCGAGAGGAGGATTTAAAGTTCTGGAGTTACTCTGTTGGTAAAGTATAGCATGCAGAATTGCATGTGTCTGTTTTTTGTGTTTTTTTTTTTTTTTCTTTTTTCTCCTGTTACTTGTTTCCTGTCAGTATCGTGAAAATTCTGAGGCATTTGAATAGATTTAGGCTGCCTTTTAGCTCTGTACTCATGAGAAAATCTAAGGGAGAGTCTGAGTGGAATATGCAAGGTTTACTTCAGTGATGCTTTCTTCCTGTAAAGTCTTCTCTGTCACCTGCTACAGCACTTCATAATGACTTTGCATAGATGTGGCAGACTTTCCTGCTGCTTTCCACTCTTTCTGATAGATCTGAAAGCAATATATTCTGCATGATTTATGAGTATATTGAGAAATCTTATTCTGCAAGTGTCTGTTCTATACTTTTAGGAATAAAAATGTCAATGGGCTAAGCTTATCTATGGTGAAACTTTGCACGTCATGAAGGAAATATTTCCTGAATGGTAAAAATATTCTAAAAGTGTTATTTGGACATATACTATCTGTATTTTGGAAATATCACCAAAAAAGGACAAATCAATGCAATTTATAGCAAAATTTTAATAAAAAACTTCCACAGTCTCTACCACACATTTTTTTTTTTTATGAGCTAATTGTATTATGGGAAGAGATCTCATTTTAAAGAGACTCTCTTCATTAGCAGATACTTCCAGTGGATAGAGAAGTGAGAGAGTGTTTCTTTGGGGACAAGGAGAAGGCAGGAAATTTCCTTTCTCTTGCTTTCTACCATCAGTCTTTCCCTTTCTGTTGCTTTTCTGTGATGTTCTCAATGTCCTTATTTCATTTTCTTGCAGTTTTGTGGACTGGAAGCATCTTGTAGAATATGATCATAGGATCAAACTTGACCAGTACAAATCTTATGTTTCCGTTCAAAATAACATTTCTTTTAGATGATGGAAGTGAATGTCGGGTGACCTGTCCCATTTGCTGAAATTGCACCATATGTTAGTAAAATGTCCTTATTCCAGACTCGTGTCCTCCCTTCACTGGGGATGAGGCAAACTGAAATAAAGCTGATGACTTGAGAGTCAAGGTGCTGTGGGCTTCTGACACCCACATATGGGCTGAGAATGGAGTGAGTTTAGGAAATTGGTTCTAGGAGGAAAAAAAAGTACTCTAGTTAACTGATTTTAAAAGAGCTTTTCTGAAAATAACTGTGTTACAGAGAATTAATTAAAAATAATGTGATACAAATATTGCATGGGGAAAACACCCAGGAGTCTAATTATATAAATTCAACAAAAATAAAAAGAAATCTTAATATTGACATTTTAATAAATTCTTAAGAAGCTATGAAACACTAGTAAATGGCTCATTTATTTTCTGTATTAGAAATAAATCTTGCCAAGATTCAGATTTTCAGGAAAATTGGGGTCTTTTTATATAGCAGAAGGTGAGAAACTTGGCATTCCAACCATTCCACAAAGAGCCCTTCTGTTTTCCAATCACTAGCACAAAGCTGCATTGTTTCAGATATAAGTTTGTTAACGCTGCTCCTACTCAGGCTAAAAAACTTCAGCTGGTGCCACTAATAGATGGTTTTTGCCAAAGCCTGACCTAGTTTTATGGCTGGTTCTAGCTGTGAACCTGAAAAGTTTTTCTTTTAGCTGTGTTTCGTTTCTGGCCATTTCCTTTGTTCCAGGGCCTTAACGCTCCAGAACCAAAGGACCATTTCAAACCTGCCCATATAAATGTTTCTTGCTTATATATTTTGCTTTTGTGTTTGGCTTTTTCACTTACGTTGGGTTTGAGCATTGGAATAGCTTGGTAAAACTAAACATCATGCTACATCTTATGGCAAACCTTTGAAATACCATCTCAAGATTGTTGAGGTTTTTCTGCCCATTTTTCCTGCACTGACAAAGCACGTCTAGGAAAATTCCTAACACGCACGAAGTGGCAGGTTAGGACCTGCAGGCAGTGGGCGCAGAGAAGGGGCGTGCAAAGCCTGCTTAGAGATCTTGGGATGGCTTGGAGGGGACCAGCCAAGTTCTGCATGTGCACGAGTCACCCATCAGTCAACCCCCCTGGCCTGCTCCGGGCTTAGGCCAGCGTGTCAGCTAACGCAGGCAGCCTGAGCAGTCAGAGAATCGAACCTGGTGGGCCTGGAAAACTGCAGCCTCAGATCTATCTTCTTCTTAAATTCTGTCCAGGGCTGGGCAGAAAAAAATTAGCGGGCTGTTTATGAGAATGGAGCTTAACTGCTCCATTTGCAACTGCTTGATTTTGAGTTTTTTTGCCAGTAGCTCAAGCCTATCTCTTATACATAAGTACATCATGGGATCACCTTGCTCCAAGTTAGAAAAGTTGTTTTAAAAAATATTTTTGCTTTGTGATTAGAGCAATGAAGTTCACGCTTGGTGAAATGTTGTTGATTTTATTTTAGTTCTATTAGATTATGAAAACTTCCCTTCGTTAGTTATATTTTACCCAAAAGTACACAAATGACATTTTTGTTAATGTTTTTCAGAGATTTTTCTTCTTCCCCATTCCGTTATAAAACAAGCAAATGAGTAATTATTTAATATAATTTTGATGGAACTATAATAGCGCTAATAATATATTTAGCAATATTTCTGCCATTTAATCTGTTTCTTTATTCCTGTTCTAAAAAAAATAAAATTAAAACAAACTCCTGGCCACTTTTCAGTGGAACTTTAAAATATAATGCACTCCTACACAAATTAGCATAGCATCTGTTGTCGCCTTATTAAATATAATCATACAATCTTCAGAATTTACTATGTAAGGGACTGGTATCCAGAAAGATACTGGCCATGCTGTTTAATGTTGGACACGTGGGCTGAAGCATTATGGAAGGTTTTTATTTTCCTCAGGGTTTGTCTGCATTGCAGATGGCAGCCTCTTGTAGGCCCTACTGGAAGCCAACTAACTTTGGCATCAGAGAGGTAAGGAACTTAGCAGAGAAGTGGAGGCCCCAGGAAATGCCAGGTTGCCATGGTTAGCTGCTCCTCGTAGTGCTGCTTTGTCAAGTTATCTCTTCCGTACAGACATTCTGATGCTTGAGAAATGTTTTGACAGGAAGCAGGATCATGTACAAAGACGAGCCACTGATTTGCCTGTGTGCTCTCCCTGAATTACTGCTTCTGGAGCAGCATGGCATTGCTGCTGGCCTCGCTGCCCCTGCTGCAAAGGCAGAGCAATAGAGGCCGAGCGCAGCTCCTCTGGGCAGTATTTTCATGGGCCAACATCCTTGCTTTGCTGCTAACCAAGAGTCCAGAAGCAAATGGATTCCAGGTTGGCTAGTGAAATACAGGTGGGGTGTGATGAGTTGACTGGCCAGTGTGGCAAATTGTTAGTGAGCTTTCTTGTTTTATAAGCATAAACTGGATGGAGACGCACAGGGATTAGTTCTACCATGTCAGGAACGTTATTTATGGTGTCAGAGAGCTCCCGCTGTAGCTACTGCTGACTCTTCCTGCAAGGATTTGATTACAAGGAAGACAGCCTGTAGGTGCTTCGAGAGATGAACAGTATGAGAGGGATTCCAGGAAGGAATCGGTGTGTCAAAGTACCAGAGCAAAATGCTAAATTTTGACTGTCCTCTAGCGACCCTGGAGAGAGCTCAGCAAACAGTCATCAGGATGCATCAGGATGGTGAGGTAGGAGGAGTGTAGGATGTGTCAGAAGAGGCTGATTGAGCTGGGAGGGGCTTCCCCTCCCCCCCCCAAATCTTGAAGAGAAAGGAATGATCTGATTGCTTTCAAATAGCTCTATAAATACCCAGGAAAACAGAACCAGACTCTCTATGCTCATGCACAACAAAAGGACAAGAAGGAACAGAAACAGGTTTTAGGGAGAGAAATTCCAACAGGATGTTAAGTGAAAAATCCTTCACTTGGAGGGGTGAGCAAGCACAGGCACAAATAGCCCAGCAAGATGTGGAATCTGACTGCTGAAGGCCCTGAACAGCTTCATGTAACTCCAAAGGGCCCTGCTGTGAGCAGAGGAGTTGGAGTGAACGATCTCCAGAGGTTCCTTTTTGACCTAAATTATTCTGTGATGCTAAAAAATGACCCTTTGCTCTGCAACATATAGGATATACAGATGCACATATGCATCTGTGTGCACAGGTGCCTCTCTAACATGATTTAACTGAAGAAACAAGAAGAATCAGAGTGCTTCATTTCTGGTGTAATGTGTTGGGGTTAAGGATTTGATGACATTTCTTACTGATATGCCTTACACTATCATTGTATTAGCATAAAGTGTATTTGAGATAATATTATTTAAAGACAAAGAATATTCACAAAGGAAGAAAAATGCTAAGCAAATTTATAAAGGTAGGCACTCTTACATGATTTCTTAGTAATCTTCGCTAAAACAGTGATAAAATTAATTTAATTCTGTTTCCTGCCATGTTTCTTATACAGCGTTCCTAGAAGAAAGGAGAGAGATGCTGAAGAGTTGATTTTAACAAAAGTCTGGACTTCATGTATTTTTGGATGAAGGGCTTGTCCAGTGAACAGTACCAGACTCTCTTCACCAGTACAAGTTGGATATTTAATCTACGGGAAAGGTCATTTTCACATTTAAAATCTACTCTGATTGATTCTTCCTATTCAGAGGGCAGTTAATCAATATTACCAGGGGGCAGTAGCCTTGTGTCGGTTTTGGTGATCTCTGCAGGAAGCCATGTAGGAACTGGATGAGACAAAAAAATATAATGGATTATTTAACCTAATGGGACACTAATTATTTAAGATTGAAAATAGAAAAGTATTAAAACTGCAGACCTTTCTACAACGTACAGAAATCTGAAATTTTGCTGTGCAAGTGCCTCTGATACAATACTGGGAGGCAAGAGTACTATTTAAAAAGACAACAATATGTTGTGAAGCAAACTTCAGCTGAAAAATCTGGCAGAATGGTTTAAAGCAAAACAAACAACAAAAAAATCAAAAAAAAATCTGCTTTTTGCAATCTTACGTGAGGGAGGTGGGGAGCACATAGCAAATGAATCTCGCACAGGCCTTCAAGAAAAAATTCATCCTGGTGTGAACTTCTTCATGGAGAAAAGCTGGATGTTTTCTTGCTATTTTTACAAGAGCAACAGACCTTTTTTTTTCTTTTTATTTTTTTCTTCCTTCCTGCATATTGCTAGAACACTAGCAATTTGAAATCTTTTGTTTAAAAGAAAAATCAGGTTTACATCCCAAACATATATAAGCCATTGATTGTTACGTGGCAAACTGATAAATGCATGAAAGCACTTTGGAAAAATATTATATATATGCTAGAAACAACTATGTCATCCTGCCCTTTTATTCAGACCTGTTCATCAGGATGTCTTTATTTTATGGAATAAGAAATGTCAGATGTCAATATCAGGATTGAAAGTCTTTCATATCATATAAAATTAATTTTCTCAACATGGGTGAGGTTTCCAAAGGGAGAAAAATACACACACAGGAGAGCAGATGAACAAATACAAGAGGGGATTTAAAGGGCATAAGAAAGAGAATGAGCAACAAGTTTGAAGTATCTCAGGACCTCAGTACTCAGGCTGATGCTGGGAAAGTTTAGGAACAGCATAGCAGGGAGAAAAATACCAAATCCACAGCTATGGGTTCAGTTTACAAAGTGAACATTAAGTAGAGCACTTCTATTTTACTGACCAGGAAGGAGACATCATTGCAGAATTTAACAACACAGTAGCCATGAGGCAGACAGTCTTAGGCAGCTGTTCTCAAGCCTGAGCAAGACGGCTGAGTTACAGCAGAGAGCACAAGCAGCCAGCAAGTGCAGTTTTCATCTCTCAACCTGTCTGTATTAGCTAGAACAAATGTCTCCATTTGCCTGTGGTGCTTTAAGCACATTAGTAGGTATGTGTCTATTTCTTTTAGCACTTCTTTCTCAAAAAGTAGAGAGCTATTTGAAATTTACCCCAGATTATTCTTTCCTCTTTAGTATGTTGGGTTAGTTACACCAAAGATATGGCTGTCAAAAGTACAGCATGGGGAATTCAGTTCTGTACTCCAATTCTCAATGTATTAAGGCAATTTATGATTGCTTCATATCTTTATGAAATATATTTGGTAGAACAATATTATAGAGGACCCCCCATGAATTTTGCAAGGATTTTAGAAGCCTAAAGAAAAAGTAGAATCTGGAACAGCAGTTGGTTTGAAAACACAAGTCTCTGCAGACTGTGAAATGGAGAAAGACAAGATGAGTGTTGGAAACAGTTGCTAATGAGCTGCATTCAGCCAGAAGAGCCCTTGAACAAATAGCAAGGCAGGAGAAAAAGAAAAGCAAGGTACTTTTTTTTTTTTTTTTTTTCCTTCCCCCTCCCCTCTCTCTATTGCTATTAAAGCAAACCATTAAGGTCTCCTTAGAGACATTTTAAAAGCTTATTAAACAGTTTTTTGGTGGCTCTAACTACTACAAGTTGCCTCCTTGTTCATCTGATGGTATCTTAAGGAGACTGTAAGAGACAACAATCAAAAAGAATGATTTTTTTTCACAAAAGTATGATATAGTGCAGAAAAAAATCTGCTGTTTGTAAGAGAGGAATCACAAGAGCTTTATTGTTCCTTTAAAAGGCAGTTGGGATTTGATGTATCCATGTTTTTAAAAATGCACAAAGATGAGTTTTAGAGGTTTGATTAAAAGCAGTCTTGATGTTGGTAGGGTTTTATCCTAAAAAGCATTCTAGTGCAGCCTTTACACATTTATATTGTTACTCTTATTAGCACATTGGTATGGAAGTAATCACCTTGCTTCACTGCAGCTTGCTGACTTCACAGAAGCTGTTGTGAAGAGCATGTGCCTTCATGTAAATATTTGTTGCTTGAGATGTAATCATGAGGTAAGTAAAGAAACCCCTGAAATGATTCAGAGCTTCTAGACTTTTTGACCTGAATTTCAGGTTAAAAAAAAAAAAAAATCAGGCTCAATAAAATCAGAAGTGGGATGGTGGTCACTTGTTTCAAGTGACTGGAATATATAAATAGATTCCATATCTGTGTCTGCTCCTCACTGTAATCTACAGAGTAGCCACTTCACCATTATCTTTATATTCGACCATGTCCAGACTGCACATGTTCAGAATAGGTATATTTTTTAAAAAATGATTCTTTTCCTAAGGAACCAACAATGCAGCAAGATGAGAACAGACCAAAGATTCAGGAAATACAAATAGCCTAGTAAGATAATTAAAAAGTGTCTATAAAGTAAGTTTACTTTATCCCCTGCTTATTTTTTCTGGCCCAGTTCAGTTTCACAACTTTTCTATACCAATTCCCAGTTGCTTATTGTGTAACTTCTTTCCAACATTAATTTTCCTCACAACATACAAGAGAGTTAAAAATACTTTGTAAGCAAGATGAGGAAAGTAAATCTATAGAAAAGATGCAACATAAAAAAGTTTTAATTATGGACCAGGAGAGAAAACAGAGAAGGGAACTCAAGACTCAGAAAGTAATGGTACCAGCTTTTTTTTTTTTTTTTCCCCTCCTCTAAACTACTTCTGTCTGAATGTCCAGGTCTAATTTTTGGAAGCTCTCTCAGACTGAAGATACCACTGGCAGTGATGCTCCAGGTCAGTCTATCCTCAAAGTCTGCCAGCTTTCTTCAAATTGTCAAGAAGTCAGTAAGGATGATTCCTACTGCTGTTGAATCTGAACAGCTTACAGAGGAGGAAAAAAAATGTTCCAGACAAAGGGCTGTCAAGGTAGAATGATTTCTTGAAAAATTGTAGAATGCTTAACTTCATCCTGTATGTTCTCACTGTTTAAAGTTGGTCTTAAATATGAGTAAGTCCTTGAGAGGAGTTTGTGTCAGGAATTTAGGATTTTCATTATGGTTGATTAGCCTTCTGCCACTCTCCTGTACTGACTAGCTGTCTTTTGGAAATCTTGAGATGTTGCTGCACTCCCACATTTCAGATATCCCAGACTTTGGTCCACTGTCAGTAACATCTGGCTCATAGTTCCTGCTGACCTGTCATTTGAAGAATATGTCTTTAATATCCGCAGTGGGGAAATAACATAAATCACTATATAGGAAGTATCTGTTAATTCTTCTTGTGGTGTTTGTTGTTGTTGTTGTTTTCTGATTGGGTTATTTTAATTCAGGGAAGTAGTAGCAAGTGAATCTCAAACTTAGATAAAAGAATATGAACTTGTAAGCTTTTACTCTGTAACTGATGAAGAACATATATTTTACCTTGCCTTAAACTTAATGGATAGCCTTTGGATTTCTAGCATTTCCTGGTAGATTCTAGCCTAGTAATGCAATCTAACATAATGCAGACATTAATAATTGTGTTCTTCCCATGTGTGACAAGTATATCTGATTTGAAGCATAATATAAAATCAGAATATTGATTTTTCTTAATCCATTTGAAATACAAAGCGTGAGAAGTTTGACTGTTTACTTGATAGCGCTTCTAGAATTGCAATGCTAATCTCATCTAGATGAAGATTCTGAGACTTATTTTGAAATATATTCCTTTGACTTGCTTGCTTATCACATTTGCATCACTAATTGAATTCCTTTTTCATTGCCATCCTTCCTTTGGGAGGCTGGATGATTTTATTAAAAAAGAGAAAAAAAATAAAACAAAAAGGCAGTAATGTTTGGAATAGACCCCTCCTTTGCTTCCCTATCCATCTGGACACTTCCATGACTCCCATTTGACTCTATCTGAATTGTAGGTAGAAGACAAATCATTGTAGGTGACTAGTTGCCAATCCCAAAACTTTGACAAACATCCAGCTGCTTAGCTTTTGTTTTGTCCCTGTGGGAATATATATAGAAGCAAGTGTAAAATGCATTTCTCTGTGGGTGTGAATATATATGTGTATGTGTATATATATATATATATATATGCACACACAGAGGAGTTTTGTTTTTTAAGGTGGATGCATCTTTGAGTATGGTTGAATAATTATGATTGTAATAGATGTAAACTTGCACCATTTTCTTTCCCGTGATACATAACAGTTTCTTTCCTATTGCCACCTCGTTGCCCTAATATTAGACTATTGTCAAGTTCTTGGTTATTCCAGCTTATTCAAAGCTATTATCCTCTGGAAATGCTTTTGTATTAAGAAATATGCCTTAGGCTTTGTTTCAGAGAAGTCTAGAAACTATGTAGAATAATTTAAACTCAATTATAGGAGGCAAGCAAATGTCCCAAGCTTAGAGAATTATTTAGCTGATCAAGCTTGCATCTAAAGTATTTTATTTCATATTTTAGTTCAGGGAAAGTATTTACAGGGTGCTTTTCCCATTAAAATTGCATAAATAGCCCTAATAGCAGCAGACTAATCCACTTTCCACAATGCAGAAAACTGGAAGGCACTAAAATGACATCAAAATCCAAAAGCAAGAAAGTTGGTGTCCAGGGAGAATTAGACCTAATGTAGATAGGAAAATATATGTGATTGTTCTTCCCAGGAATGCAACTTGGGAAACAGTGGGTCAGTGCAGTCTTACTGCTTGGTACACCCTGGCAGAACATTTGCTTTCCCAGAGCTAAAAATTGTGGCTTCTAGGGGAAAATATTATTGCTACCTTTTAGTGTGAGCTTCTACTGTTTTCCACATAGTAGAAGTATATTTCAGCTGTAGATATTTTGTTTTATCAAGGCACCTTTTAGTGTGAGCTTCTACTGTTTTAGTAGAAGTATATTTCAGCTGTGGATATTTTGTTTTATCAAGGTTAATCACTAATGAGAGCCAAGTTTGGCACGGCAGAGCTCCACATTTGAGGGTTTTGCCCTATGCTCTGTGCAGGCCCAGGCCGTGGGCCCAGCCAAGGCCGTCGTAGCGATGACTTTCTATTCCCCAGAGCCCCAGGATGCCTTTAGTTTGCCAGCAGCATCCAAATCCAAGACTCGTAGGATAATATAAAAGCTCAGCTGTCTCAGTGGGTCCAGTTAACTGGTTTCAGGGCATTTGGGTGTTGGGATTGGTGCTTGTTCTGCTTTGGTTATTTTGGGCGCAGAGTGCTAGTAAAGCCTAGCTGATGAGTCCTGGGAATGGTTCTGGATTTTGAATGTTAATATTCCTGCAGCTTAATCCCATACAGAAATAGAGATTTTTGGCCCATCTGTATTTAATGGCAAACACTCCACTGACTTCAGGAAGGGCAGAATTTCTCTTGGAGACCTTATCTCTCCGCCAGAGACAGTTTCACACAGCCAAGAATTTGGGGATGAAGCATAAAAATATCTAGAAAGGTGGTTCCTTTCCCAGAAAAAAATCAGAGAAATAGTTTTGAAAATGATTTTCTAATACTAATAAAGAAAAAGTAATAGCCCATTTTATGCTCCTGTCCTTAGGCTATACCTTATATCATGAGCAATATAAAAGAAAATTATATTTCCATGATTACTCATTGAAGCAGAAAATGAGTTCTGTTACCTGCAAATTTAGAAGTTCCCTGAGTAATTGGGTAGCCTTTGTACATCTTCAATTTTTGATGTTATTGGGTAGTTTATGGTATTTACTAAGATGCTTTAGCCTAATCATTTTTTTTGACAGGATAAAATATCACTATTACAGTGGGAACATTTTCCTGACAGAAGAAACCATTTAACAAAGTAGATTCTGAATGAAATTCGCTGGTCAGCGATACATAGAATATACAAGGCGTGTGCAAGAAATAGTTTAAATATCAACCAGAATCTAACTATGTAAATTACACAAAAGCATCCTTATTGTGCTGGCTTTCTCTTTCTTCTAAGACTTCAAAAGGCATTAGCAGAAATAATTTGAATACCTCAAATATGTTGTATAGAAATCTGTCTGCTTCAGAATTACATGCACCTATTTCAGTGCAGAACAAACAAAAAAAAATTAGTTTAACATTTGCAGTAGTCACTCAGTTCCTCCTAGTACTTCTGCAAGAGGCAGCCTTGAAGGGTAGGTAACAAAGATGGGTTCCCATCTTTCCAAGCATTCATAGGAAAGATTTGTTCTCTTGGCCTGCCAGGGCATCATTTGGGAAAGGGAGCCCTAGAGCAGATACAAGATGAAGATACAACAGGGCACAGGCTACTTCTGTTTCTAGTTTGGATTTTTAGTGGCAGGAGATGGGTGAGACGTGCAGATGGCTGCAGCAGCTCTTCTGTGACGTGGAGGATGAGCTGCACGGTAGACTATAAACAAGAGCTTACAGTCTATAAATCTGCCTCTGCTGCCACTGTGAATGTTTTATGCTACAACTAGTAAGTCTGTTTAGATTTTATGAGCATAAATACTTCCAAAAAATAAAGGATCTGCCTCTCTGAAGGTTAATTTGCTAAAAACTGGTCCTAGTTCAGCTTTGTTATTTGGTGTCTGTCTAGTGCAGGCCTGTGAGAGGCATGGTGAGGACTCTGGTGAAAGATCATGAACTGCACATCCTTGCTTGCCTCTTGCTTCTCCCTGAGAAATTGAAGTTTTTCTTCTGCCCTCCCCTTACATGGACCACCCTGGTCAGAACTGGTAAAAGCTACATCTCTGGTCTCGGGTGCTTTTCCAGTAGGATAGCAATTGCATAGCATTTTATTTGCCATGGGAAAGTGTGGTGGACCGTATAGAATCCCAAGGGGTGTCTCTAATATCAAATAAACCAGAACTCTGCTTAATTTTAAATATGTTTGAACAACTAATGGTTTTAAGGCTTCTTAAAGTAGTCAGGGTCCATTAGATTGATCTGTTGCTGGAGTGAACTTAAAATTCACATAATAACTAGAGACTCTGGAAAGAATTTGAGGGTGCCTCAGGTAGGAAAAAGGGGAGATGAGGAGGAAAAACAGATTTGTTTCTAGTTCATGCACAGGATGACAAAGAATGTAACCTTTTATTCTTATAACATGTCTTCCCCTAATGCATTTCTGGTATTTTTTCCTCTGTTCTTCAGGCAGTGGGCCTTGGCATTGACTTCTTGGCGATTTCCTAATTAATTCTAGGTTGGTTGCCTTTTTATGTCTTGTTTCTTTGATTATATCTTCTTATATGTACATTTCTGACCCATCTTCCTCTAAATCTCTCAAAAGGCACAGCCTAGCCAGATTGCTTGCATGTTACAGAGGTTTCAGCTGCATGTAATACTTTATCCGAATGGAGTCATTATTTTATGTCTTTAAATTTGTTCAGGTGAGGCCATCTATTGATAGGTTTGTTCTATTCCTTCATAATTCTACTATCGCTATTACTATATATATCTCTTCATAACACTGCCCATGCAGAAGTTGACAGAATGGAAAATTAATTGGTAGAATGTCTCTAAATGACTCTTCCCTGGCTATTCAAGATCAAATAGCTTTGAGATGAGTGGAAAAGGTGCTTGCACTCACCTAAAGCCACTATTGCTTGTGTCTAACCCCCTCTTTATTACACTGAGAACTTGTGCAGCAAAGTAATTGGTGGCTGCCTCTGCTGTTTCCAGTGCTCACAATCCTGTGGATTTTGTGACTGTCCTTTCCTATCTTTCCTCCAGCCTCCTTGTTTTCATATGAGGATCTCTGAGCTCTGTACTTCATTTTGTAGATGAGGAAAATGACAGAAAGAGATTAAGGTTAAAATGTCAAAAGTTTCAATCGAGTTTGGATGCTGATTTCATATGGCCAGGTCCTGATACTTTCAAGTGCACTCAGCGTTATTGGACTTTTAGATGGAAGCTGCCCTTTGAAAACTAACTATTGTTGCTTCCTGCTTTTCACATCTGTCAAGGTTGGGTAGAAATCTTCTTGAAGCTGATGGGTAGCTAGTTGCTTTCCATCCTGGCTGAAAGTGGGAACAATCACGGGCCCTTTTGTTTAACAATAATTGAAACATGGGAAGCCACTTCTGAGACCACTCTGAATGCCAGTACAAGCTGGAGATTTTGATCTGCTTGTGTGTGTGCGTGTGTTCGAAGGTAAGCAAGGAAGGAGCCAACTGAAGAGAAATGCTTCTAACATGAGCTCGAGAGAAAAGCTAAAATTGCTTGGAGCTTTTTGTGCAGAATATTTCGAGAAGAGTAAAAAGAACTATTCTGATGATTGCTACTCTGATCAGAGAAACTGTTTTGTGAGTATTCTGCAAGTAAACAATATGACTTGGGTAAAGGGAAGTGACTGCAGGCCCCAGGCAGTATAAAAGCACGGGCTTAAAAACGTGGGTTGACCATGAATTTTTACAAGAAAATTGTTTAATGAGCACTTAGGTTAGAAACATCAGGTGCACAGTAGTCAGGAGTCCTGGAACTGAGCTCGCAGGACAGTCCTGGCTTGGGGCTGTGTATCTTCTGCACTTGACTTGCTAATGCTCTGCTGGGCCTCCTATTCCTTCCTGTCTTCAAACTGCACTCCAGGAATGAAGGCAAGAAAGAGGCTGCTGGACTGACTAGTCTCCAACCATATGGAATTAAGCAACATAGGGAATGGGCAACTGCAGGAGAAAAAGTACTGAACTCTGTAGTGTTGGTGACCTCTTTAAAGCAGAGTGGTCCATTTTCTTTCCTGTTGCTGATCTCCTTCCCCACTGCTATCCTCCACCTCTAGCAAGGGCTCCCAGTCTGGTCCTTTTAGCTGAGAGGCAGGAGACAGGGCAGAGTTGAACAGAGGCCCCAGCCAGTCACACAGGTAATTATGCTTGTTGATACCCTTGGTTACAGATTAGAATTTTTGTTTTCTTAGGATTTGCTTGAGAACATTTTTTAAATTTGTTTTTTGTTTATTCCCAACTGTGTGAATTTTAACCCAAATCAATTCTCTGGGTTATGGGGGGGAGAGAGTTAGGAAGACGGGTGCTTCTGTTGAGAGCATGGATCCATCAGCTAGAAAAGTAAAGATGGGACATGGTTTGGGAATGGGAAGAGGCAGAGTGAAACTTGAATGAGGGGAGTTCTGTGGTGTGCCAAGGGAACATGGCATCAGCACAGGGTGGCAAAAGGGAAACTTCAAACTCTAGAAAATACCCTAATCTTGTTTGGGTGACAGCCCATGCTGGCTCCGTCATTCTCATCCCATTCTCTTGCAGGATCTTATTTGTACCCAGCCTGATCCAATAGCTGCTGCCATTGAAAACTATTTTTGAAGGAGATTTGAATTAAAACTTGTTGCAAAATGAAGTATGTTCCTGAAAACAGTGAATTAAAAGTATTCAGAAATATTTTCTCTGTGTGCTTCATGGCATAACACAAGTGAAAACTTTTTTTATTTATTTTCAAACTAAAATTTTGTGAATTGTTTGTGTTTGATTTGTTTCTTTTTAAACAGACTCCTCAAAGGGCAAGTTGTTTTTAAGTGTCTACATTGATTAAAGAATAAACTCTGGCTGCTTCAATTGTTGCAAATACTTTGGAAATCTTTCAGGCACTTCAAGTGGCTTCATAACTCTCTTCTCTTGTTTTCCCACTGGCAGAATCTTCTGCATCTTGAACTTTGCTTTTCCAGGTAGATTCAGTTGTCTGCTGAGGGGAAAAATAGATTATTTCAGTTTGAGTATATTGGCTATATTGTAAAAGAGACTCTGAGTTGAGGATGGCTCTTGATGCCTGTTGAAATGCTGTTGAGCAGCAGTGGGTGGGACAAATTACCTTTCATTCCCATACTGAAGCCACTTCATTAACGATTGCTTGAAGCTAGCAGCCCTTCTCTACCTTGCCTAACTCTTCTTCTGCCTCCCATTGCCTGCTTCCTCATGCAAAATGATTTCAAAAAGGAAGTAATAACCATCTACATGATTAGGTTGAGATCTAATAAGCAGCTGTATGGCCGGGGTTATGTCGTTCAAAACATTTATCATCTGCAATTGCATGTTTCACAGCTGTGTTTGATACCAATTTCCCAGTGTATTTAAGATAGCTTTCTTAGCAGATTCTTCATGGCTGTGTGTAAAATAGCCCTCTCCAGGTCTTGCACAATAAGTACTATCCATTCTTTATTCCAAATTTTGCTAATGAATTAAGTATAGCTAGGTTAAATGAGGAACAATTGATGCTACCATCCCAAAAGGGAGTTTGGGCTGGTGTAACTGTAGGGTAGATTGGAAATGACTCCATAGCCATGCAAGGCTTGGGGAGGAATTCCTTCCTTCAGAAGAAAAGAACTGGGAGGAAAGGTGGGGGTAACACAGCAGGGTGTGAAGAGGTTTTTACTCACTGGATGTTCATGGGTGATGAGCAGAATGTGGCCTTTTAGCTTTGCCCAAGATAAGACAGGAATTTGAAGAAAACCGCCCCTTGTAGATATAATCATACTTATTTCTGCAAGTTTAGTATGGCCTGCTTCTCTTCCTTAAACTTTCCTTTATGAATACGTGAGATACTGAAACAAAATTGTGTAGCTTCTTTTTCTGCTGATGTCTTTAAGGAGAGTGCTACTTTAAGGAGAGTGCTATATAGTAATTGCAAGAACATGAGAGTTGTGCAAAAAATTGCTTCCACAGTTTTGTATTGCTGTTTTTTCTTTGCTCCTCCTCAGTGTTGTCCTTTTTTCTTAAACACCTGTGAAGCATGTGGGATGTTGTGAAGAGGTTCTGTGCTTGGTGAATCCTTGGTGATGCAGGTAACTCCTCCTGTCCGAGACGGTACAGAGTTTATCCAGTGATGAGACTTCAACCTGTTAAGATTACTCTTTCACTACAACACCTTCGTCTCAGGGAATTTCTTTTCGAATCTATTGACATCAATGTTTTCTTCTTCATGTACTTATTACATACAGGGGAGCCTACTATCCTGAGCTTTGCCTTATTTAATTTGTCTTGTGCCTGCTCAAGGCTCCTGTGGTTGTTCCTCATAACTGGCAGACAGGTGCTGGGTTGTTACAAGCTGCTGCTGTTCGATCTAATCACCCCTTCTATGCATGGAAACTCCTCTTTGGCCACCTTCCGCAAAACCCTCCTGCCTCCTCCCCCCAAAAAAATACCAGGAAAATGTGTTAATTAAATTTCTCATTTTGTATTCAGGAAACACTAACATTCATTATTTTTTATATAAAAGAGAGAGAAGGAAAACCGGCTACTTTGTCTCTTTTCTAATGCCAGCACGTTCCTAGTTGTTTATCTAGTGTGAGTTCCTTCTGTTTGCTTTTCTAACACATTAAATTTGTACTAAGAACTTAACTTGTCTCAATTAAAGGTTTTTGCTTATATTACCTGGAATACCTGTCGTTTCCAGCTGAGTGGGGAGGAGGGATACAGTTCACAGGTAACTGTTTAATGCTGTTCCTAATAATTAGTTTCTTCTAAGACTAATTAGAGTCTTCTTCCGCTTTCCCCTCTTAGCCCTGTGTTTTATAGACACTTCTGCAAGGGGGCATCTCTGTTATAATCTCTGTCCAGCCTGACTGCAAGGGAGGACTTGTACCTTAGCTCTTAGATAAGCCTCTTCAATGTGTTTTGAAGCTATTGACGGCAGTTGAACTCAGAATATTTTCTTGTGCAGAAACCTGGTGCGCTATAAATGGCTAATGACAAGGAACTGCTCTAGCTTCTGGGTATATTGCCCAAAATAATGAGCCGGTGTCTGCATCACTGTGGGCTTCCTCTGGGGTTCATGGAGAGGAGACAGCCTCGAGGAGCTTTTGGCCCCGCTGGTGTCCTTTATAAGCCTGACTTCTGCTGAGGGCTCTCTGAACCCCATATGCGCTCGAGGTAGCATCCCCTCTGTGCTCTTTGCTTTTGCAAGCTTTGGCCACCCAGTTTGGGAAAATAAGCGGCCTGTTAGGGGTAGAGTTTCTGTTGCTGTCCTGTTTAGCCCTGAACAAGGCTAAAGAGCAGTCCCTAAAACATGGAGGGGAAGCTGCAGGTATGGAGAGTGAGGAGGCTGCCAGGAGCAGGGGCTGGTGCGGGTGGGTTGGGGCTGTTTGGATGCTTGGATGAATCAGGCTTGAGGAGAAGGCAGCTCAGCAACAGGTCTGGCTCTGTGCAAGAGCTAATGGGGAAGAAGTGCTGGCAGTTGGGATTTCAGTCCCCTGTAGCTCTGCGAAAGGCATTAGCTGCCAGAATGAAGGGAGCTGCTAGGCGCAGATTAAAAGCAGCTGCATTTAGATCTGCAAAATAGTAATGAGAAGAAAAGGGGAAGCTCAAGGAAAAGAACATAGAAACAAGTCAGAAGGGCAAATCTGATGCTGAGGGGGAAAAAAAAATCTGCATTAGCATGAAGTGATTATGGGATGGGCTCAGTGGATAGTAACACCAGCTTGTCTTGGTCCTGGCTGCACTTGCAGAGAAGCTGTTGATCACAAAGGTGGCAGGACTGTTTTGGCTTCATGAGTTGAGAACGGTCTGATTTGTTAACTCAGATGAGATTTCAGACGGTTATATGGATTTGGCGGTGTCTTTGGGCCTAAAATGCAAGTATGAATAACATGATGCTTTATGAGTAAGTGTTTTGAAAGTGATCCTAGTGTATAACTGAGAATTGGACTCTGCGCATCCTCAATTTTATTAATAAATATTAATTTGGCAAAATAAAGATATTGTCTTAAATGGCTCCTAGGTAATTTGCTGTGTTTGGAAAAGCATGTACTTATTTATGTTTAATAAAAGAAAAAAGAACCCCGGGACTTTGGTTTATATATTTGGTCTTTAAAAATAATATAGAAGTGTTTTTATTATTAACTATGTTGCCCGGAATGCCTAAAGTAAGCACAATGCAAGTTCAGAGCATTTGCTAGTCAGATCGAGGTTTTCCTCTGGAAAAGATTTTAAAAGTTTAATTTAGCTTTTTAAAATCTCAGTTTTCATCCAGCCTTGCTGCTTAGTTATTCATTTGTATTTCTGTACTAAATATGAGAATGCTTGGCTTCTAAGATGGTTCAGTCATATAAGAGCTTTATCTGCAGTGAATGACAAATTCAGGAGCTTGTTATGTCAGAAAGGAGGAGGAGGAACTTCTGTTTAGGTCTTGCCTTCACAGGGAGAGGAAACACTGATAGTATCTGTGTAATCTTGCACTGATGAGCTGGCATCACATTGCTTTGGAAAGATTGGTATTTCAGATCTGATGACTAAGTGATGGTGGGCACAGCTGCTTTAGAAACTGAGATAAAGGAAAGAAGGAAAACAAATCCAGAATTGCCATGTGAAAACCTTGCTGACATGTAGTGCTGTCAGAACACTTATAAAGAGCAGAAACCCTATTCAGTGTCAATCAGGTACGTGCTATCTTGAATGAAGTATTTATTATTTTAAATGTTGCCAAAGCTCTGCAATTGATTGCCACTAGGTTTATATACAAAAACATATGAAGGAAATGGGGTGGTTAAAATATTGAGAAATTTGTTTTAATTCCAGTACACATTTGTTCTTAAAGTCTGACAGTTTGTGCAGATAAAATGGTCTTTCAGCAGGTTTATGTTCTAAAGATTCTTTAGGAGTCAAACAAATGTTAAAAGTCTGCTATATTTTAAGGCTGGGCTTTAAGAAGCTAATTAGAATGGGATTGCTGCACTAAAACCAGGAGGAATATTTCGAGCATATATTATGTTTGTGGGTTTTGTTTTTTTTTTTTATTTTTTTTTTTGGTGGGGGGGGTAGTGGGAAAACTGCACAAATAAATATGCTAATTAAAGGCAAAAGCTGCTTCTTAGCATCATAGTGTTTTTAGGGCCTGATTCAAAACACACTGGAGTTGATGAAAGTTTCCTCATTGACTTGAATGGACTTTGGATCAGGCTCTTAAAGTTCCAGATCTCACGCTGATAAATATCTCACGTCTTTTATGCTTACAACTGCTGTGTCTACTTAAGCAGATTTCCATACTAAAGTCAGTGATTTAGTCTTCTGCTTTTTTAAAGGAAGCTTGGTTTTGAAATGCTCTTTCCTAATTAAACAAGGAAGTAAAAACTATTTCTTCAGGTTGTTTTTTGAAAATGCTAAAATCTTTATTTAAGAGCAATTAAAGATGGGACAGTATGAGTATACATCTCTCAAATCCATCAGGACCTCTGTCTGAAAGCCAGTGATTTTTTTTTTTTTTCCTAGCAATGACAGGTATGATCTGGTCTTTCTATCTCGGACATTTTAAAAGTGAGGCTTTATTAGAGAAAATCCCATTTGGAGGGAGTGGGAGATGAGCAAATTATGCAATTTAGACCATGGGATGCCTGGCTAATGTGCTATTTCCTTTTAGGAAACAATCGGCATAGGGAGAAGGAGGAACAATTACCTTTTTATGTGCAGTAGAAGTTTTGATATGCTTATGAGTAGTGTGAGAATTGCCTTTTGAGCATAGTCATGTAGCATTTGATTCTGATATGCTGAGTGTTGCCAGCCGTATGTTTCCTCATCCGTATCCTTGAAATTCCTTTCTCATCTGTTGTCCCCCAAGGGGGGGAGAAACGTAAGACAGAAGTTTGGTGCCTTTTACTTAACAAATATGCTTTGATTTCTAATACAAAGCTTTAGAACTTTTATTTGTTAGTTCAGGACTTAATCAAAATTCCTGTGTTTTGAGGTAAATTGTGAGCAAAGTTAAAATGTAGAATTACTGTTGCTGCTCTTCCTTTTTGCTTTCCTTTAACACAGTGTTGGAAGAAGGCAGCTCTCATCTCCCCGTTCGCAGGCTGGTAACTGTGTGTGTGACTGACATTTCCCTGGACTTTCAAAGGAGGAATAAAAATCTTAGACCTGAAGGGATAGAGTAAATCTTGTGCTTCCTTACAGCTGATCTCTGAAATGCTCCAAATTGCCAGAACCGGTTAACTTATTTGAACTTCAAGAATTGCCGGAGAAAGTGAAATAATAAGAATTATTTTATATCATGGTGATTTTAGTTCTTGGTGACCTGATATACTTAACGTGTCACAGGAAGAAAATAACCACATTTTTAGAGAGACTCTAAAATGTTGCAATTGCAACATTATCTTCAATGAATGTCAGCCACTGTGAGCATCTGTGAATGATGATACTCTGATAAAGAAAGGATGAAAATATTAATTAAAATCCTATAAAGCCATGTTATTATATGGTCTCATCAAATAAACTTAGTGTAGTTTTATTGAGTATTGACTTCTTAGGAAACTACAAATAGAAAAGAGCTTGCAGTGAAAAGAGATAATTCCAGGGAGCTGAATAGGTTTTATATCCCCTGTGTTATTTTGCTGCTCTTTAGTTATCTGCAACAGGCTTTTGCTAGCAACAGGAAATACTCACATGGAGTTTGCTGGCCCATTCCTCCAGGGATAAGAAATATGAAGCTCAGAGAAAAGAAATCCAAGAATAACTCCTCAGATTTTATTTTAATAAGAGCAGGAGGCCATTCAAATTTTGTAGCTTCATTTCTTCATTAATATATGGGACAAGCTTCCACCTGTGTGAATCAACAACAAAATTCCTACTGACTCAGAGTCAGGATTTTACCCACTGTCCAGTAAAAGGCTTTTTCATGTTGAGTTTAGTCATGAGACAAATCTTCAACAGCTTTGTTCTTTTCCCTGAGATTAAAATGTATCCAACATCTTTTGTTACTTGTGAATGTTAAAATGTCATTTTTGATTTGGGATTCCATATGGCATTATAACAATGTTTCATTGCTTGCACAGTCAAGAATAAGCACTACCTTGATTTCTGCTACTTCAGGGAGTGAGTGATGGTGAGGGAAAAAATAATGCCAAATTGCTAACTTCTCAGGCACAACTGAAATGAAACACTCATCGAAATGCTTATAAATAAATGAGGATCAGTACTGGAAGATAGGTGGGTAAACCTATCCTATGTAAATCTTAAGTAAAAAAAAAAAAAAGTATATCAAATTTTATGAATAAAAAGATTAAAAAAAAGTTTCCTTTGTGCCATAAGAGGTTAGGCAACCATATACCTGAGCTGTGCTCTTTGGTTACTGAGTGGAGCAAGATGCAAAACAGGCACACTTCACTATAATATTTGCGTAAATGAAGCAGTTTGTGCCCCCAAAACAGAGTTTAACAAGTGGACAAGGCATTTTGCATGTGGTATATTTTTCTTGAATGCAAGATGCATTCGAAATTACAAGATACAGTGGGCTGCCTTGTAAACGATGCGAACAAATGCTGTTAGCTTAACGGGTTTGGGGCTCTCTAACAAGACTACCAGTGGAGCAGACTCATTATGTAAATTTGTCTGACTACATAAACAATCTGCATATTGGCCATGGGAGAGAACATAGTAAACACTGGGGGTTTTATCGGTGGCAGGGAGGGTGGGATCAGGGACATTCCACACTGCTCTGACAGGAGAAAGCAGTTTGCTGCTTTTCTGTGCTCTTCAGATCACCTGGAGCTGAAAAACAGGTCCCTGGGAGCATGTTTACGGGGAGGGCTCTCATGTCTCGAGCTCCTCTGGTTATCGCTGTTGCTTCTTAGCCTCATAAAGCAAGAGGTTATTCGCGGAACATGGCATGCCCGGGGGCACAGAGAGCACACCAGGTCTGCTTAGCCAGGAGAAATTAAATCCCTGATTCGCTTCTCCCCATGACAAACAGAAACCACCAGCCCATGGAGGCATCTTTTGGAGCAGGTCAGATCCCCAAGTGGTTTAGGGGGCTCCAGCTCTAGCTTCTGCAGAGCTAAATAAATCAGTTCATGCCATTTAGGTTTGTGTCCCATTTGTCTGCTCACCCATCTAATCTTGTTGCCTATAAATTGCCAGGAGGTCTAGGTTGTAGGGGTAGCAAGGAATCTCTTGTCCAATGGTCAAATTAAGATTTGCCCAAGGCTCTTAATCTCCTCACAGGGTTCATGTCTAGTGATGGAAAACTGCTGCCAGAGAATCTATCTTCTATACTTCTCTGGGAAAGCAAGACAGCTTCTCTCTGAGAGAATAAGAGGCTTTAGTTCCTCTTCTCTTGCATGCTTTTTGTTCATATATTGACTTTTTTTCTCTCACTTTCCTCTCAAAATTCTGTCTGCCATGAATGTGTTGCTGTTGATCTGTGTGTGGCTCTGATATCCACCTTCAGAGACTTGCATGGGGAAACTAGTCTGAGCATAGAGTGTAAATGCAGTGATATTTTCTGTTCCTGCTATATTTATTTTATTTATTTATTAAGCTAAATGATAGATACCAATGCTGAGAGATGCTGAATTAGTGTAAGAGCAAAGAAAAAGAGCTTGACCTCAGAGAAAAGGTTTTGGCCTCTCTGCCAGTTCATGTCTACACCCTGCCAATAACTAAAAGAAAGTTATTCAGTAATCTGCCGAGTTGTGTAAAAGTCCTAGTGGGCAAAACAAGGCTATTTCGCCATAGGTACTTGTTCTTTCTGAGGCCAGGTTATTGAGCTGAGAAACAGAACAGTCAGCTGAGTGGTCAGCTGAGTGATATAAATTAAAGATGTCCCTCAATGCAGACTTTTGTAATGACTCAAGCGTAGCGGGTCCTAGTGATAGTTCTAGGGCACTCTGGTTGAGAGAAGTGGTGGTTGAACAAATTAATTCCTCCTGGAGCTGAGGAGCTGGTGTGCTCTGAGCTGCTGCCATAGAGCTGATCATGAAACCAAGGATTAAGGCTTGTGTGCACCAAGACCTAAGAGTGCTTCAGAGGAGCTGGATACGGATGTGCATCCCAGGCCTGCGGGAGTGTGGCAGGGCAGCACTTTGGGACACACAGTGAAACAAGCCCATCACTCAGCACAGATATAACCTCTGGTATTTATTTCTAGAAACATTTCTGTGAGCTAAATTAGAAAAAATGTGTTTTCAGTACTACAGAATTCCTCTCTTCGGGAGGTGAGGGTGCGTGGAGCACTGTGAGCAGATGTTAGTTGTGTGAATATGCATGGTTCTGGAAGCTGCTCAGCCACATGAAGACCTGTACTATTGACTTAAACCTTGCAAAACTGCATTTTATTTTAACAATAAGGTTCTTACTTGACAAACGTGATGTTCTGTGTACTGGCTTCTGCATAGTAGCTTTGTGGATGGAGTTGTAATTACAGAATCGTCAGATTTATCCCTGTAATTTACTTGTGTAAGAGATGTACAAGATTTTTCTTTTCCAATGAAATTTCACACTGAAATTCAAATATTCTTTCTGCTGAAGTATGTACTGCACATCCACACTGTACTTTGAAATAATGCCATGGAGAGTAAAAGAGCTGAAGGGTCTCAGGCTACACTTGTATCCTTTTAAAGGACTGTGGCTTTCCATGTCTGCTTTGAAATTTTAAGTGCGTGAAAGGTGACTAAAAATTGTGAGTCATAGAAAGCTTAAGTCTGTTCTGAGGACAAATAACATTTACACCTCTAAAGATTGGAAAAAGAGAAAGGCTGAACGACTGCACTGAATCTTGGCTCCAATTTGAATGAAAGTCTGAAAATCTTTTCCAGTTATTATACTTAGCTTCCAGTGATCTAACCCCATTGCAGTGTGTGTAAGACACTTGTTTTCATGTACCTGGAAGTGTTAAATGTTGATTGTCTTTGGACAGGGCCCACAACCTCTTCCCTTCTTGAGCGGAGCTGACAAGATTGCCAGTCTCCTGGTAATTAATGCTCCTTTGTTATGCTTTACCCTTTGCAGCACAAATACAGTGGAATTTTTTCCACTTGAATATCTCTAGAGAAGGTATATGAATGAATGTAGTAAAAGAAAGATCAGGTAGGAGGAGATATCTGCTGAACAACTAGTCTTACTTTCTGCTTAAAGGTATGCCAGGTTGCTCGGGGCCGTCTTTTTAGTATCCCCAAAGACTGACTTCAGTCTTCCTGGGTATCCTATTCCTGCACGTAACTCCCCTCACTGTGGAGGATTTTTTTTCCTTTTATTCAACCAAAATTTCTCTTGCTGCAGGTTGTGAGTGTCATCTCTTGTCCTTTGTGCCATGCTGGGAAGAATCTGGCTCTGTCTTTCTTGTAACCCCCTTTAGGTAGTGGAAGGCTGCAGTGAGCCCTGCCCTCAGTCTTCCAGTCCTCCAGAAGAACAAATCCATTTTCCTTAGTGCTTCCACGTATGTCATATGCACAAGGCCTCTGAAATATATTTATGAATGTTTAGAATGAACCTAGCACTTGTCCATAACAGGCTAAAGAAAAGGCTCATTTTACGAGTCTTTCAAAGTATTTCTGCCCCTGTACTTTTGATCTGCAGAGTTTTCTTCAGAGGATATCGTGATGTCATTGGGAATAGGCTGTTAATTTTGCAGGTATGGGTATAACATCTGAAGTCTGGCAAGACTGCTTAATTTTCCTGTGCTTTCCTGTTTGTGCTCTAATTGTTGCATCTGCTCCTTCTCAGGTAATAATAAACTTGTTAACTTATGTGACTTTTGTTGGCAGTATCTGCCATTGCTGCGTTTAATAAGTTCCCTACAAAACTTGAAACACAAGTGCTGTGTTGTTCATCAGGATTGACTTTCCTTTAACGATCAGTTTTGAAAAAGTGATTTGACTTATTGTTGCAGTGCAATGCACAAAGTTTAACTTAGCAGAATATTAATAGAATCCTTTGAAATATGACTGAGGTGCTTAGGTTGAGGGGTACTGGAATATGTTTGCTGAATCACTTCTATTAAAATGGAAGGAAGAACGATTACACTTTAATCCTAGCAGAGAAAAAGGTCATCTTAATTCTCCATGGCAAAAATATTCTTTGCTCAAAATATATGAGTTGCAAAGAAAACTTCAGTTTTTATTGGTCACTAAGAGTATCCATCAATCCACTGTTTTATGTAGATGTTGCATTTTTCCAGGAAAAAGTTTTTTTACAGTATTTCCAAACAGGATTTAAAAATTAGCAGACTACCCTCTCTACCTTTTCTTTTTTCTTTCCCCCCACCCCCAAAGCTAAAAAATCTTAAATTAATTATTTCCCATGAGGCTTTTAAAAAGACTCTTAGTACTGGTAATGTGCAATGACCAGCATTTGAATGCAAGTATGTAAGTGTGTCAATCTGAGCTTGTTCAGGTAGGTCAGTTGGCTTAATTATTTACCTCTGTATCTATTTGACTATGACATCTAAACAGTTATTGTGCTTGATCTGGTGCGTGTTGTGTCAAGATACAGAGCGTTCAATATGTAGAGCTATTTTAAAGACCTAATTTTCTGGGGGAGAAGAGATAAAAATCACAATTTTATTCCTACGTCGTCATGGATATCAGTGCTGTCCTCTGTGTATTGGAGTCAATGGAACTGTATTTTCTTGCACCAGATGTGAATTCTGCCTTTAATGTCTTAGATTTGTGAATGGTAAGTGTTATTCAAGGAATCAGCTGAACTATTTACTTAATTTAGAATATTTACTTAATGGCATTTCTGTCATTCAGTATTTTGCTAAATTAAGCTGACTTACGCATATTGAAATATTTGCGGTCTCCCAGAAAAAATGTATTCAAAGACTAATGGATTCCTCCTTTGATCTTTTTAGGGGTTCATTTCAGGTAGGAATTCACTTTAGGCTAATGTATGGTCTTAAAATATGAGGATGTTATATCAAGAAGGAAAAAAACATATTAGCCTGTTGGAGCTCTTTATTGCAATCTTTCACTTGCATGTTATCCTGCTTCCTTCTGAGATATCAGTATTAGTGGAATTTATCAGTTTCTGTAACCCTAAATCTTAAAATCTAAGTCCCTGGATCTGCAGTTATTTAAGCTATATAACTGCACAGTCCAGCAGTTGGTTTTGAGGCCCCCCCTGAGCCATTCCTGCAACTTCACTTGGTGAGGGCCTGGGCTTCCCCTTCTAAACTCACTTGGAGATGAACTTGTGGAGATCCATAGTTTACCATGGCTGAATTCTTTATACTACCCAAGTTAGTTTTCTTAAGCCAGTGCTGTTATTTTTCTACTATATTGCAATGTGCTGAAGACCAGGAGTGTGGTTTCCTTTGACCTCCTGGACCTTGGAGTCCCTTTCCTGGTAAACGAGTTATGAGCTGTCTGTTTTTGAAGAAGGCTGTAGTGACTTTTCACACTTGCATAAGGTGCTCCCCCTCCAAAACAAACTTCTTTCTGTCTTCTCTTTACTTCTGTGTGTATTTCTAAATACGATGTGTGACCTCCTATGGAGAGAATATAACCTTTGACTAAATAAGAAGTTATCCTGTATTTACCTGAAAACACTATATTATCCTGGTTGCCTTTATATAGAAATATAGAGCTCAGCTAACTTCAGTTCATGGAATTGTGTAGTTCCAGCACTGTGTTTTTGCTCCTTTTACAACATATATACATGTATTCTGTAAAGTCTAAGGGAAACTAAGCAATCCGTTGTTTGCTATAAAAGCTATCAAAGTATTTCAGCAGAATGTTCCTAGCTGATCGTGGCAGAGATTATGATGCAACGCCTCCTAGATTCTTCTCCCAGAATGTGTTGGGTCTACCCTGCCTCAAATGCTCTGCAGAGAGGAGCAGGGGACCCATTTAGTGCAGGCAGCTCTGACTGGATTGGGCTGGTGGAAACAGTCCAGCTACCACCGCAGCATCCACGCGCTCCCTGAGGATGTGCAGCTTGTGAGAGCTCTAACTTCACTCAGCTTTACCTACACAGGAGCTTTAAGTGCACTCTGAATACACTGGGATCACTGGGCCTATGAACAGTAACAGCTGAAAACAGTATTTAAGATCATTTCTTGGTTCCATCATTTGGCATTCATAATTTAACTGGGCTCCCCACTGCATAATGTCAGAGTGAAAGCACACTCAGCATTTCTGGGGCTCTTGCAAGGAAAATTGGATGTTATTGGTTTCTCTGAGAGGAGCCTCTGGACCTAGAGCAACCGAAACTTGTAGGTTCTGGTGGAAGCAGGGTCAGCTTTTCCTCCGGCCGCACTACAGTTCTAGTGCAAGAATTGCTGGATGAAAACAGCTGCAGAGATATCTCCTTTTCCTGTTTCCCACAAAGGAAAAAACAGCAGCTGGGCCTGAAGTGCTTGAAATTATTTGAAAAGTTCCTAGTTATTTCTGCATGTATCTTCAGTTTCTTTAACAGACTCCAAAGCATGTCCTAGTTTTTTCCGCCCCAGCACTTCCCCTGAAGAAAGAACCTTGTTCCATAAGACAATTTCTCATCTCCTTGTTAATGCTTCTACCCTTAATCCTGGCCCTTGAGAGAAAAGCGTGCCAAGTAAGGCCTAAAGTTGGCAAACTAGAAATGCCACCTAGCTCGGCACGGTTGGTGGCCAGGGAAGCTGTTGGTGCTTCAGAAAGCCTGCGTTTGAGTCTTCCTCGTCTTGTTTTATGTTCATGGGAAGTGAAAAGAGGTAAGAGGTTTTAGAATCAGTATTTAGCCATTTATTACATAATGAAGCTGTGGGTGAATTTGTGACTATCTGATGTTCTTTCCTGTTAAGATTGTGTTACCATGTGTAGTGCAGTTTTAGTACTGGGGGCTGAGGCTTGTTGAAAACAAAATGGTCTTATAACTTGCAACCCAAAACAACTATGAAATGCATGTCTGTCATCAAAGTTGGAATGAATTTCAGGTAAAGCATACAGTGAAGAATGAAAGAGAAATATATTTTATATGTCAATATAAATTAATGCTTCTAGGACAGGGGAAATATCTCAAGAGGATTTTGCTGTCCTCCTCCTCACTGCCCCCCTTGGATCTACTCAAATCTGACAAAAAGTATTTGCCGCAAGTAAATTAAGGTCTCATTTTGTTGTTGATTTAGAAGAGGGGAAGACTGGAGAATAATTAGGATGAGAATGGAGAATGGCAGGAAACTCAAAAACTTCCAGACCTCATAGAGTTCTGTGTTATTGTGACTTTTGCTTTTCTGGAGGTGCTGAATCCCAGTGCCTCTCGGTGCTGAAATCACAGGGCTGCTTGACATCCATTGCATCTTTCTTCCTCCCCTGTGGAGAGGGGGACGTGGTGGAGTTCTTATTTTGGAAGATGAAAGGGGCGGTGTTCAAAACACCTGCCATTAAACATCTGCGTTATTAAAGGTAAAGCTGAAGAAATATGCCAAAAACAGGAGCAGGAGGTGGTGGAATTTTATATGACTGACTTCATAGGACATTCACTCCACATCTGTGAACTAAAAGATAATTTTGATTCTTGGATAGAGGAACTTTACTCTGGCTGTAGAGAGCCATTTTGCCAAGGATGTCACATGCATCCTTGTTTCAGGCTTCATGAGACACAGAACTCATGTCTTGCACTGTTAGAAAACCCTTAAAAATAAACATTTCTATTCTTAAAGTTAGCAAACCAGAACACTGACTGTTTAAGTGCATTTTATATGTAATCTATTTCTACAGAGTATTTTTAAACTATTTTACTAAATTTCATTTACAGGAAAGACTCAAGATGGAGCATTACTACCTTTCAATATAACTTTTTTTTTGTCTTAATATCTTAGGATGAACATTTAAACATAGTCTTCAATCTTGCTTAAAAATGTCTCTGTGTGCATCTTCGCACAAGGACTTTTCTCAGTTGCTGCCGCTTCAAGATATTGGATGCAATAAAACAGAAATTAAAAACTCACCAGCTGGTATCGGCTCTCCAGTTCCCTACAGCTGTACTCAGTCCGTGCTGGCAGTAGAACACAGTCCAGTTTATATCCCTTCGTCTTACATGGAAAGCAGACATGAATATTCTTCCGTGGCTTTCTGCAGTCCTGCTATGATGAATTACAACTTTACTAGCAATTTTGGTGATTCAGAGAATGCAACTGTGAGGCAAACGTCAAGCCCAGGTGTGTTGTGGTCTGGCCCTGGCCACCTCTCCCCTCTGGCACTGCACTGTCAGTCATCAATTCTCTACACAGAGCAGCCAAAGAGCCCATGGTGCGAAGCAAGACCCGTGGAGCCAGTGCTGCCTGGCAATAGGTGAGTAATTATCGTTTATTTAAACTTTAAAATTTGAAACTGCAAATTAACTGCATTTTCTTTCATTCTTTTCAGATTTTCCTTTTTTTTTTTTTTGTTTTTTTTTTTTGTTTGTTTGTTTGTTTGACTTCTATGCATTGTCTCTTCCAAAATGCAAACATCAAATCAGTCCTGTGTTTTAACTTCTGAAATAGGGTTTCTTTTCAAGTGGCTCCATAGAGAACTATACACTATAAATGTTTTCTATTTGGAAACTGATTTTTGTGTATAAATAAAAGTTCAGGGCTTCTGGGTACTACTTTGTGTAATAAAAACTAATTTCCCTGCTCTGGCAAATTAAGTCCTTTGAGCGAGAGAAGCAAAGGTTCGTTCTTTGTCCCTTTTCAGAGAATATTGCTTGAATTCCATTTCATGTGGATTTTTTTTAACTGCATCCATGTAAGCTTTTCATGAACTTGATATTAAAAAATACTTTGAGTTCTGACAGTCACATGAGAGCATGCATCATGTTTAAAAGAGAGCTGCTGTTGAAAGTCCGATGTTTTCTCGTTGCTATTCTAGACTTACTTTATGAAGTTGTTGTGACAGAAGATGCAGCTGAAAATAGTGCCAGGTGTAAAGAAACTATTTGCAAACACATGTTCCCGTCCTGCGCGTTCACTCCTGCTGCCTCCCGTGAGGGGTACAGCAGCCGTTGATTCATCATACTCTGTTGATCGGCCCAACAGCTGTTTCGTAGATTAAAAACATGGTGTTGCAGGTGCTATTCCTCTTTGGGCAGTTGTATGTTTGTTCAAAGGACTCTTTGTTTAACTGCTGTGGTCACTGTCAGGTTGGAAAATAATAGTGTGGCCTGGAAGCAGATTTAGTCCGATTGTTCAAAAAGGATTTGGGCCATTTTTGAAACTACTCCCACCTGTTCCCCAAAGGATGGGCCTTATGTTGTCTGTACATGGACAAGAAGTCAGATCTAGATGTCTGCTTGGACACTTGACAAGTCTACCTTTGGGGTCATGCAGGTGGAGGTGTGAGGAGCCGTTTGGGTTTTGCTGCTTCACGAAAGGCTTCCCCAAAGCAGATATTGCGCCTGAGCAGGGTGCAGTGTTAAATAACATAACCAAACTCCTCTCACTTGGTTCATGTTTAAACCAGAGAGAGATCTGGAAAAGCTGCCACTGGTTAATGTTTTAAGGTGGCCGGACGATAGGGCAGCGGCTGGAATAACCCAAGAGGCAGTGCCCCACGCGACGCTCTGTGGCGTGATCCCCGCGTGCAGGGACGGGAGCCAAGCCGGTGACTCAGCAGCTCGTGTAAATAACAACCTTCTGCCATTGGTGTGCATTCGCATGGGCTATTGCTCTCGTAGCTTATTATGACCTAATTTAAATGGGAAAAATCAATGAAAAGCGGGATCTAAATTTACGGCTCACCTTTATCTTTCAGCAGTAGGTAGGTGCTGCTGGTGCTTTGGGCCTTCTTGTGCTTCAGTCACCAGCACGCTGTAACCCCCTTTATGTGCAGAAATTTTAAGAACCGACATTTAATTTAACTTTGCACCAAAAGAAGCAAAAGTAGTAATTCCCTTATTGTGGGTCTCCAGACTGAAATAAGGCTGTAAAGGAAAAAGCTCTGTGTTTTCTTCTGCTTTATACTTTGGAGAGGTCTTAAATTGATGTCATGAACGTTGTATTTATTGCCATGGGAACAATGGTTGCGACGCTGTGGATTCGTAGACTGTACCCTGAAGGAAGAGTTCTTTGGGTTGAAACTTAAGGGAATAGTTGTGGGGGATGGAAAACGTGTAGTGTCAGGTGTAAGTAGTTCTAAATACAGCATTGTAGGTTCTTCTTTATATATATAGATATAAAAAGGTGTTCTGTCCAAATGGTGAGTAAATAGGTACTACCATATAGTCAGATATGTTACACAGTTTATTCCTTTACATTTAAAAATAAATATGTAGACTCACTGTGAAAGGAATTTAATTTTATTGGGTGTGAAATTCCATTAACATTAGCTAAAATGATGTGATCTAGTTTGCCAGAACTGATTTCTGTTCAGTTTGAACTTCCTTGTGGATCAGCTTAAAATAAGGAACCTAAATTTCCGTTCCTTATAAATGCATTAATTCTATAAATGCAGAAGTAATTTATTTAACTTTGTTAAAGGAAAATATTATGTAGCAGTGTGCTAATTTGCAAGAGTTTAGCAAAAATGCATTGTATTTTGTATAAAAGTAGACATGAATTTTTAAAGGTCCATTTTTGCATTAAATGGTGGTACATTGGTGATGATACAAATCTGCCACAATCCTTATGGATGCTGCAACTGTTGCAGACAATAGAAATACTCTCATAAATTTTGTTGGGACACAAACACAGCTTTTATATTAAAATGATGTGGAGGGAAAAGAAATTTGGCAATATAAATGTAAGTTATATAAGACTAGTCTGGCATGTAGGCTGAAGTTAGTTTCTGTTCTCATTCTCTAACTAAAAGGCTTGTAATTAAAGAAACAGAAGGTTTATATTCCAAATGGACACATGTATCAAGAAATATCACTGAAATTGCCAGTCATGCTTCTGGGACTTGTTTTGTTCTTCCCTTCTGTTATTTTCCTTGTTCTTCTGACAGCAGCCGCAGATAGAATACAGAAATAAAAGTTTATTGGATGCATTGGCCAGCAATGTTTGCTTCATCAGAAGTTTAATAAGTTCATTTGTGTTATTGTTCAGTGCGTCCTAATTTGTAGTGTCTTGCTTTTAAATTGTTTAAACTCTGCTCTGAAGCCATAATTGTTTATATTGCCCTGCTATGTTTTTTTTAACTGTTCTCATTCTGCAGAGCTCTCAAGTGCGTCTTGTAGTCTTTTCGAGATGATATTTTAGCTTAATTTGTGTAACTCCTTATTCGTAAAACAGAGATGCCTGTCCCTTAATTTTGAGATACCTATGACATTATTTTCAGCACACCAATCAATGTTTGGAGTGTAACAGAACCAGTGCCGTGGAGAGCTAAATATTGACATTTGTGTGGTATTAACAGTTCTGGAAATCCTGCTGGAGGGAGTTTCTCAGAAAATCAGGAGGGTAATGGCTGAAAATTATTGTTCAGTTTGTTTGCTTATTTTCGCCAGCATCTCACACAAATTCTGTGAGAGGGACGGAGAGTCTTGCTGAGTTTTATGCAGGCAACGAGGATCTGTGAGACTCTCTGTTATTTTTTTCACCAGTAGGAAATTGCAGCTTTGTTACTTCCCCAAAAATCTTTTTTTTTTTTTAATGGAAACATATGATCTGCATGTAGAAACCGTGATCACAGAGTAGAGGGGAGTGCTAGGAGGTGAAAATGGTAAGTCTGGGACAGCCTGTGTGGATGCGGCTCCGTAGCAAGCCCACTGCCCTCGGCCCAGGAGCGCGTTGGGCAGCCAGGCAGCTGCCTGCTCCTCTGGAGAGCCTGGCAGCTCGTTCTTCTGCAGAACCTCCTTGAGTGCTGCAAGCCCGAAGGCAGCCTCCAACCATCTGTGAGGCTGCTCTTTGTGCGAGTGACCTGTCTGATGGGGAAGTCCTCAAGGGAATGAACGTGTGCTGTAAAGCTCAGAGCTATTTCCTAGCTCCGTTGTCCTTACCAGAGACTCTGCTAACACAGCGTTGAGGCTGTGGCTGTCGTGGCTGAACATCTTCGATGCCAACTCATGGGGGGGACGCGTTCCAGACTGCTGCTCTGTGTGCAAGTTGTTTAGCACGGTCTGAGGAAGTCCCATAGGTTGCCTGAGTGCAGGATGGCTACTGTTCAACTTTAAACAGAGAAAGAAGTGTTGTTTGTTTATTTGTTTGAAGCATGTGTCATGACTGCAAGGTAAGAAGGCAATGCACACCAGTGGGATGGTCTGGAATGTGCCTTTTCTCTATTTTTTAGCTGTAACATTTCTGTGCTTTTTAGCAGGGGCAATAAACACAGATCTCTATAGCATATCAATTGGGAACTGAAACACTCTATCTGATTTTAATGCTCTTCTGAATCTCACAAGAGGATCATGATTTCCAAACAGAGCTTAAATATATACCTCCACCTATAGAGCAAAATCTCAAATTCTGTTTTTTTCTCTGAAAGTCAGGGGGTTGGAGGAAGGAATGGCAATCCTGTTTCCTCTCACAGTAGCAGTGTGAGCCATACGTGATGTACCCCTTGTATTATTAGGGGGAGTCTCCTATGCTGGTCATCCCAGTGTGCCAGGATGGGAGACACCTTCCTGACTCTGAATCTGGCAATCAGCTGGATGTGTGTGTGATCAAATACGGTGTGGCTGTAACATCTCAGCACCTTTATTCCCTGTGATAGGCTGTATTCACTCTTAGTAATACTTCATCTCAATAATATCTCAACAAATGTGTGTGTTATTGCAGTAACTAAAGTCTACAAAAAGTACTTTAAATTCCTATATCAGTATTTGCTCAGAGAACCACCTTTTCCTTCCAAATCTTCTATCAGAAAACTGGATCATGTTCTCTGGAGCAGGGGTGGGCTGGTGATTCTTAGTTGGGATGTGCATGTGATTGTCCTTACCTGCTATCATGAAAGCAGCATAAAGTCTGCTTTAATAAGCTAGCTGAAATCTCCTTGACATCAATCCCAACGTGTTTCTGCCATTCTGTTTAAATTTACTCTCATTAATGGACAGGTTTCTTCTTCCCTGGACAGATATCCTTCTTCTTTAGAAGTCATGAAAGGTGCTGTCTACTGCCTTGCCCCAACTATGTTTCTTCTTTTCCTTAACCCTGTTGGAAGGCAGCATGGGGAACACTGTGATTTCTCCCTCTGCCTCCTTATATATAAACTTATAAGTTTATACTTGTAAGCTGACTATACAGCTTTGCTTTTGACAAACCACTACTGAGAGCTTGCGTGCAATGTTATGTGAAGGAATTATATTGACCAGCAAGGTAAGACAAAGAGAATAAAGTCTGGAGAAAAAGGATACAAAGAAAGTGTTTCCTATATCCGAAAAACCACCTCAGTGATGATCTAAGTTCCTTTCCGCTTACTGTTTGTTTACAGGATCTTGATGTCAGGAATTGGCTCCTATGTCATGTTTTTATCCTGTTCTAGTTTTAATTTAGTCACTGAGAATTGCAATTGGAATTATTTAGGGTACTTCAAGATCAGACATATTAATCTATATTGAGCAATAGAATTTATGTGCAAAATACGTTTTATTAATCGTGTTTCTACATTCTTCTGGTACTCAGACTTCTTTTTATTTAACGCTTCCCTCGTTAAAGGCAGTCAACATGGCTGGTCATCTAGAACAGAAAACCTTGTCTAACCCTGAGTTAACCGTGTGGGTCTCATTTGCGGCTTTAAATAGATGTCTCCAGCATTCTGATTAATAGGATTTCATTTAAAGGTTGGGATACTTGGGAGTGCATGTGCATTGCTCAAGCTAGGGTTGTCCCTTGCTAGTGGCTCACAGTGAGAAGCAGATGAAGTTCTGTTCGTGGTAGTCCAAGCTGCCTGGCAGTTTTGTGCTTTCTATATTAAGCTTCCCAAAGGCAAGATTCATTCATAAACAAGACAATTTACAAATTCCTTCTGTATTTCTAAGCATTCTTCAAGTTCCATGGGTATTCTGTATGACTTTTCTAGAGTTCATGTGAATGTCAGATCAGCAGTAAGATTTTATGCTTGTGAGTGTCTGGAACTTTCTACCCAGACATCACTGGAAGCTCTGGGATCGGAATATGTACTTTAAATAATCTTACTAGAAAAACACCTAACACTGTTTAATGGTCTTCAGAAATAGCAGACTTTGAGAGAATTGAAGAAGGTGAAAAATAAGAAGCCCTTTGCAATATAGCTAGATCCATTTTTTACAGATTTATAACATTTTTTTCCTTTTCTGTCAGAGAGACGTTAAAAAGAAAAACTAATGGCAGTGACTGTACAAGCCCCGTTGCAAATAATCCTGGCTCAAAAAGGGATGCCCACTTCTGTGCAGTCTGCAGTGACTATGCTTCAGGATATCACTATGGGGTCTGGTCATGTGAAGGCTGCAAAGCATTCTTTAAAAGAAGTATTCAAGGTAGGAAAACCAGCTTTTGATACCTTTTGCTCAAATATTTTTTTCTTGATTGGGTTGGGTATTGCAGCAGTTGATCTAGTAACGAATTGATCTTTTAAAATCCTGGTGTGTCGTGATACATGTTGAAAAAGGGCAACAAATAATTTAACTGCTTTATCTGTTGGCTCTTATGCTATCTGGAAGATCTGGAAACATTACAAAATGAGCAATTGACCTCTTGAGAAGAGGTGGAATGCATTGCACATGAGAAAGCTTCAGCAAAGGCATCAGTGAGAAGCCTGTGAAACTGCAGTTTGAATCCCAAAAGTAGATGGAGTAACTGTGGATTTGCTATAACAGACATTGTCGTAGGGGGTAATTGTCTCAAGGCTTTGCTTGCCAGGAACTGTTCCTATGAGGAATATATTGCCTGGAGCTGTTGAATTGTAGCAAATAATACTTACGTAGTATATAGGATATAAAAATATCCACAGAAGGTATTGCATGCGTTTGTATATATATATTTATTTACTTCCATGCTCTGCATTGCAGTAGTTCTTGTTCTGGCAGTCTAAAATCTTTCTAACTAAAATTTGCAGCTCAATGATTAAGTTCTCAAATGTGGGAAATACGGAGTAGGCAGTTCAGATCTGCTCGGTGGCTGCAGCATGTAGTGTAGGTCTGCATGGTTCCTGTCACACCTACAGACCAAGCAGTGGCTTGTGTGCTGTAAAGACATGAAGTGGAGTTTGGACCATTTCATGGCTTCAGCTTTGACTTGGCTTATCGTGTTCTTTGTCTTAGTCTGGGGCTGCTTGGTGGGAGCTCATTTGGATTCAGGTAAGATATTGACTGCACGTGTAAGGTCCCCAGGAGCTCCTATCGTTTTGCTGCCCATAATGTCCTCTTCCACTCAAGCGCTTACTTCTCTTGTGACAGAATCCATGTCACCGTTAGAATCAAACTTTATTCAAAATTTATTGGCTTTTTTTTTCCTCTAAGTTCTGCATGGCCAAATAACAACGTATAAAAATTGATGCAAGTCCCTTTGATTCTAAAAATGATTGAAGAGAACTTTGTCTCCCGTCTGTCACAAATGGGACTGAATTTGGTCTCAAAGTGTTTTCTGTCAGGAAAATTATTTCCCTGCTCTGCGTGACTCACGAGTGATTTGTCCGTAAAGAAGTTACCTGTTGTAGCCTTTTGTACACCTTAATGCACCCTGTCAGATAACATTTGTTTGTAATTCGAATAAATGAAAGCAAGTTCAAGCCATAAAGCATTATCAAGCACTCAGTTGCAACTGTTATTGTTAAAGATGTTGCTTAAAAAAAAAAAAAAAGCCTCAATTTCCAAGATTTTGAGCTATGGCAATTGGACAGGATTAGATAGTATGACTGGACAACTGTGTGTGGTCTCCTACACTGGTCCAAGCTTGCAGGGTAGTGTGTTGGTCCCACGTCTCTGAACATCTGCCTGTAAACTAAATCATCCCAAGGCCACAGGAGTTTTAGACCCCTGGGTGCTCTTGTGTGCTTCAGTTATAGTGCAACAGAGACCTCCTGCCTCCTTCCCCCCACCAAGTTGTGTGAAGAGTGATAAATAGTAATTTGTTTTTCAGTCCTCTCTGCCAGTAGGAAGTGGGACAAACTGTAACCTGATCTCTTCTTTTTTAAACACTGTAGGTTCAAAAATTCAAGGTTAAAATTATTTTAATTTTCCAAGGAAATAGTCACAATGGTTCAGTTAAATAATCACTCTTGGGGAAATGAACTCTTGGACTTGCTCATCTATTGAGAAAAAACAACCTACTTGTAGACTGCTGTATCTTTGTCAAATCTATTCTTAAAAAAGTTTGAAAAAATAACTTGGAAAAACAACCTGCCAGAAAAGAGATTAGGAAATGTAAATGAGTGAATATTTTTGTATCTGTAGATACTACTCCAAGAGAAACTTCCAGTCTTTGGCAGGAGGTGATTTGCTTCAGAGAGTAGTCCACTTTAGTTTACAGTAATAAACTCCTTGATCAAATTTATCGGTTAATCAAAGACAATGACATAAAGGGTTTTGGGGAGGAGGATCGGGGGGAAGGAGAAGACAACAGAAAGAGAGGGAATAGAAACTGAGGCAAATAGAAGAAACCTTTGTCCAGAATATCTAAAAATTATATCTACCATTTGCTGTATCCCGATATACAGGGAGAAGTTGGGGTTTTGGGGTCAACTTCCACAAGAGCATATGTCCCATTTTCAAAAATGAGTTGCTATTAGAAGGTGTCAGTTATCTAACAGTGATCAGGGAAAGATGGTATGTGGTGCCCAGATACTTTTTGAGGTCAAAGATGAACATTTTCAGTTCAGGATAAATATGTACTTTTGCAAGGCCAAGAGAGATGGCCGAAGATCTTAAATTTTCTCTCTTGTTCCCTCCTGCAGGACATAACGATTACATCTGCCCAGCCACAAATCAATGCACAATAGATAAAAACAGGCGCAAAAGCTGCCAGGCATGTCGGCTACGGAAATGCTATGAAGTGGGAATGATGAAATGTGGTAAGTATAATGTGCGGCCGTGCACCGTTTGCTTGGGCTTGGGCTTTTTTTTCCCCCTTCAGTAATTTTGTAGGGCTTCTACTGCTTCCCTCTCTTCCCCCTGCCCTCCCTGGCATCCTAAAAAGGCTCACCAAGTAACACAGCAAGGTTCAAGCTGGCTCGTTTGTTCCTGCCCCCAATGGTGTCCAGGCTGGAATGCTTAGGGAAGAATGCAAGAATGAAACTTGAAATTTCTGCAGAATAATCCCAGTTTCCAGAAAGCAGTAGTCTGGACTTGCTGGTCCAGGAGAGGCTTTGCATATTTAATAGGCCCAAACAGATTAGTGGAATAGAAACTCATCCAGCATCCCTTCTTTAATCCTGCAAAGTCTTAATGTCTGCAGCAACCCATTGCAAGGAGCACTACAGCTTTACTAAACATCATATGAAGAACCAGCTCTGGTTATCTGTTGGGAGAGGGGAAACAGTTTGAGGGAGTGTTGTTGGTTTTTTAAAATTTATTTTAAAAATTTAATTAAAAAAAAATAGCCAGGCTACTTTCATTAGATGCCCTCCAACCCTTTCATCAAAAGGAGTAGTGTCAACCTAGTTTGTGCTCACTGCACCATGTAGCCTTTTGTCTTATTCCTCTCCTGTACTGACACATCAGTTGATATTTTATTCGAAAGGTTGCTGTTAAGATGAAAATCTTTTAAAAGATGCTTAAGTATCCAATGTGCTTTCATAGTTAAGGTTTATTGCTGTTTCTTATAATTGTATCAGGGTCCATGATAGGCTAGGAAAACATCACATAGGAACACTGGAGGGGAAGTGACAAGGTCAGTGTGCCTGGTCCTCTGTGATTTGCAGGCGTGCATCTCATTTTGTCCCATTTAATGTAGTTACCTGTTTCTATTTCAAGGCTAGGCAGTGTTTTCACCCTCCCACTGCTTTGATCCGAAGGCCGTTTGCAGAATACTATTTCCTTCATTAGGAACATTCTCCCGAATGCCTGCATTTATTGCTGGACAATTAACGCCCATTTGCTCTTGTGGCAGTGTTGTCTTGTAGCTTAGAGGCTCTTCTCTTTATTATTAACTCTCTAATTGTATTTTTGGACTGCAGCCCTATCGTTTCACAACCTTCCTTTTATTAGGTTAAACAAACCAAACGATCTCCCCCTTCTCACAAAATAGGAAAGCAGCCAGACTCTGGAAGCTGAGGTAGCTTCTCCCTCACTCTGATTTGGGCTGCAATCATCTGTTTTGCACATCAATTTTGCACATCTAAGCTTCAGTATTAGAGCTGGAAAACTTTTATAAAGACCGTTTCACTGTTAGCACTGCTTTCAGTATTGTTGTGAAGACTCGACTCCACAATGTTTCCCATAAGCAAATCTTTGTATTCTAATGGAGTCTGGCTTTGTGATCAGAATTCATAGGGACTATGATATTACAAGGAATACATAAAATCTATTTGTATTTCAGCTTGTGTTCCTTATAATCTTTTCCAATACTCCTAATAATATTTATAGGATGCTAATTACATGTGTTATGCAAAAAAAAAAAACTCTTTGAAATTTATAAATGTGCTCAGTTACTAGTTATAAGAATTCTATTTTAAAATTATTTAGTATTTTAAATTGTAGAATTGAAATCTGAGGATCCTAAGAATTTAATTTGAGGAAAAGTAATGTAGAAGTTGCATGTTTGCTAATCAAGCCTGAATTGTCTCAATTACTTGATGAGTTGAGGCATCTGTGGGCAAAGCTGATGCTTGGGTATATGGTAGCCAGTGTTTGACAGACAGTTTAACCAGACAGATTTTAAAACTGTATTTCTTGCGTGAAACATAAATGCCATTTCCTGCAGACCAAAGTGATTATCTTTCTTTTTTGTTGTTGTTGTTAGAGTCATGCTTTAATACCCCTTTTTCACTCTAGAAAGCCATAAGAGTACATTTTCTCCTTAATGAAGGCTTTTTCCCAGTCTCTCTGTTCCTTTCGTAGGTCACTCAGTGAATGTGTTGGTTCACGTCTGTTAAAGCTCTGGACAGGACAGAATGCTTCGTTAAGTGGATATTTGCTTGGTGGAGACTTACTGTCCAGGAGAAGCGATAAAAGAGCCTTATTTACTGCTTTGCAAGTTTAGGAAGGCTCTTCATAAAAGCTGTGCTCTTTGCATCAAGTCTTTAAAACCTCATTTTGTGTATTTTATGCAGATACCTTAGAAAAAAATTGTTTGTGTGTGTGTGTGTATATATATATATATATATATGCAGATATACACGTGTGTGTGTTTATGGCCATAGGTTTGCTTGGGTAGTACATGCCTCTGTACAACAGTAGGAGGTAGTTGGAAAAATACTGCTTTGCAGCTTGCAGTTTCCTGGTGTGAACTTCTCCTGGACATCACTATATTCATAAACATTGAGAGGTCAAGCCAGCAAGGCCATGGAGCTGCAGATATTTCTGTAGGAGAGGGGGTGCTAGCTTGGGTGCTCTGTATGAAGGTGATAATGGATTTTCTTACTGGATATCACATCATTGCCAAGAGCACATTGAGAGTCTTAGACGCAGTATCTCCCGATTCTGTGCACATTAAGTCTGTGTTGCTTAATGTTCCAGTGAGGCAAGCCACTAAACAGCAAAATCCTGGCCTCAGGAGCAACCTGGAACAAGTAAAACAGAATTATGGCAAATAAATTAAAATTAAATTCTACCCAGCAAACTCGAATAAAATGTATCATGGCAAAATGGAAATTTTAGGGAGCTTTCTGCTCTTTCTCGCAGCAACCTGAGATGGCCTAAGCTATTTGCCCAAGGCAGTGAAGAGGGGATTTGCTTCATCATTTGCTAGAGCTGCTCTGATAGTGACTGAGCTGGTAGTTGACTTTTTTGCTAGCAGAGAAAATAAACTTTCTGCCTTAACAAGTCTTCAGTTTCCTGCTTGGACTAGAATTATCTCTTTTTGGTCATCATCTTTGTTTCTACAAATGCTAGGTCCTAATGTCTCAAAAATGCTCCAAGTTAGAGCTCCTTTTTCAAATGTGAGTGAGCATGAGAGGCCATACTAAAAAGTAGTGGATGCCCTTGAATAATGCCCTCTTTCCTTAGGTTTGCATGGAGGAAAAGAGACAACTCTGTGGGCCTATATAGGTTGTTCAGTGCAGCATTTGGGTCTCTCTCCTGTACTTAGCTCCTTAGTGCAGTTTCTAGGTAGTACTTTGAAATGCTGTAAATTACTTTTCGTGCAAAGTGAACGGGGAAAAAATATTTTGTGGCGTTCTCTGAATGCCAGATGTATTAATTGTATTTTAGCTGTTATAGAAATTACTGCAATTTTAGCTCTTGTTCTGCTGTGTCTATAGCAGACAGCAGCGTCTTTTTCAGGTCTGCTTTATGAATACAGGTGTACTCACCAGAACATTTGCATTTGCTTTCAGAGGTGATTTGAGTGGCAATGATCTACTAATGTGTGCTTGAGAAGAGCAAGTTTTAAGCTCAGACGCTTCCCAAAACTGACTATACCCCATTGAAGAGCAGACTCTGCAGTTCCTACTGAACCTGCTAGCAGTTGCTAGGGCCAAAATCAATATTGAGCTACGTGTCTCCTAACTGTCCACCATATTGGACAGCAGGGCATGTGTTACAGGATCAAGCAATTTGTAAACCAGGAGTTACTTCAAAAACTACTCACTTTGCTGTCAGTGATGCTCGTTGCGGTTCATCCGTAGGCGAGCGAACAGCAGGCTCAAGACCTCTTGGTGTGACTTACTACGTTCTTGTCATTATTTGCCTGCATGGCCTATGGCACCTTAACTAGAGGTCTCGCCCTTCCTCCAGCCTTCTCAGCTGATTTCAGCTATTTCCATGTGCAAAGATTAGCTGTAAATCAGAGGAGTGCTGTGGGAATATGGGATTTGATGATCTCCAGAGGTCCCTGCCAGCCTCAACCACTCTCTGATCATTTTGTGCACTTCTACAATTGCCCAGATTCACCTCATAACCTTTATAAGGATGAGAAATCGTTATTCAGGGAGTTCGTGGTAAAACCAGGGGTAGTCCCTAATCTGAAACATTTGAAGGAATTTTTGATGTGCCTTTGAACTGATTAATTCAGTGTCTAGATAGATAAATACTAGGTAGAACTATATTTCTAAGATACAGCTTTATAAACATTTATACATGTTTCCATTTTTAACAGATGTGTACAGAATGTCTTTTTCTGTCCTGCTAAACATTTGGATTTAAACAAAAATAACAAAAGCTCTTTTATATGGTTTAAATTGTGTTTTAATTAGACTGCTGCTGCCTGCATTGTCAATTGACTAGCAAGCTTGAAATCTTACCTTCCTAGCTGTGTAACCTTGCAGTGCTCTGTCTTTTATTTTGCTTGCATTTGGGGAAAAAAAGGTGTGAAATTAAATGGCATCCCATTAATTGCTGATAAGTTGTCTGCTTCTGGTTTGTTTGTTTGTTTTTTGTGGGTTAGCCAGTGATTCAGGCTTCTGCTTAAATCAAATGCAAACAGTAATTCAGTATTCTGCCTCATTTTATGCATACATATATATATACAGACATATGTGTTTATATATATTTTACATATATATTTAGTTTTAGGGGGTGTGTGTATTTAGTAAAAGTTTATTTTTAATACTGAAATGTCGTAATTCCCCTAGTTTGTTCTTCTGCCATGAACATGTGGATATAGAAGCTAGTTTTTTTTTTTTAAAATTGAGTGCATGCTGCTACTTCAGCATAGATACTAGTTAGCTGTAAAGTTTGATTTAGTCAAATAACTTCAGGTCACTTAAAGGAGCTTATTACTTCCCAATAAGAACCTTCCAGTTGCTGAGACTTTTCGTTCTGTCAGTGCATTTCAAAGCCTGAGCTGAATTATCTTCAGGTAGAGTATGGAGCACAGCTGTGCAGATCAAAATTGTACAAGACTGGAACAATTAGGAGAGAATGATGGACCTCTTTTCTTTTTTTCTCTCCTTCTGTTTTTGCAGTTTACTGAATTCTTTGATCTTTGTAAAGTACCTGTGTTCAAATAACTCCACAGTGTTATTTGAACGACTTTACGCAGCAATGTTTTGAACGGGTAACTCGGGCCTCAGCACCAAAGCCTGATTCTGTTTTTTATGATGTGGGTTGCAGCTCAGCAGAGCCAGGAACGCTCTGGGAGGACAGTTAAACTGAGCTTGCTGAGTCCCACGGAGAGCTCTTAGGTCCCTTTGGTACCCGCTAAAATGAACTACAGCCAGCAGTGCTTGTCTGGCCTCACATCTCCTACAGCAGAGGTGTCCAGACTGCTGCAATTTCCTCCTCATTGTGTCACTGAGCACTTCTTTCTTTTCATAGCATCTTCCTGCCCGCCAAGCCAAGCCCATCCTTTTGTGGACCTTCTTGTTTTGGACACGGTCCCTTCAGACAGTTGAGTGACTTTGAATTTAATTTAAAAACTGCTCTTCATTGTGCATTTTCTTTCTTGGTGCTTCACATCTCCACCAAGTACTGGAAAGCAAAGCCCATTAATGTCTTGGAGCAGTTTTTAGACCCTCTGTGCTATATTGGTCATTCTGTCCTCCAAGATGCTGAAGTTCAGTGTGCTTTGGCTTTCTGAGCAGTGCGACCTCTGTGAGGTGTTGCTTTCTGCTTTAGTTCCTTCCCTGGAGGTTGCAGTCTTGACCGTGCATGTTCCTGTGGAAGTCAGATCCATTAAATCTCTCTCTAGATAAAGCACCCTGATGCCCTGGCATTTTGTGGTCTCTGTCTGGTGGCTGTACTTTCGATCCAGTTGCTTAGATCACCATTGACCTTTCCTCTTTGCTATCCCTGCTGGAAAGTACTTATATACGTTGCTGTGTGTGATGCGACTTCAGAGCAGACTGCAGCCTGTCGTGCCGTTGTAGTGACTTTCTGAAGCTGACAAAGCACTTCAGGATTTTCCCTTGACCTTTGTGCATTTGTCCTAAATGAGGCTTAGCACAGAGTTCACTGCATCATGCATGTATCTTTGTAGAAATTGGTCTGCCCCTCATTGTCCTTTGAATCTCAGGAGGAACAAGATTTGTCAAGGCAGACGGTTGAAGGAGATTGCTTTGTGACTGGTGAGGTTCTGCAGGTAATCTTCCTTGGGAATCACCATCAAGGTTCACTTACTAATTTTTCCATAGGATGCTGTCTCCAGCTCTGATTTGTCCCTACTGGTACATGGTCTGTTCTTGACTGCTGTTCTGGTTGTTCTGCAGATTCTTCTAGCTAGTTGTCACTCAGCTAAGCTAAGGATATTTGGTTTTGCAAATCACTGGTTGTTTCTCCTCAACCTGTTATTTATGTAAATGGCCAGTCAGTACTCAACCGACACCCATCACACCCGTATTGTTCTCAAGCACACAAAGCCATCCTTGCTTTCAGTGATGCAGACTTTAGGCTCATATTTCCAGTTGCTAATACCAGGTGTTTCAAATGCCTGGTTCCACAGGGATTCCTTTAGGAAATTCCTCCATGTGCAGGACTGTTCTTTCAGCCAGCTTTGCTTATCTATCTTATTCAGTCTCGGGTTTCCAGGTAAAGGATGTGCTCCAATGTTAATAGCCTCTTTTAACACCCATTCTGTTCCATTGCACATCTGAGGTGGTTCACTGAGCAGGTAGTAAGTGAGGTTTAGAGTAATACCAGTTTTAAGTTTTACATCCTGAAAGTCCTGGCAGGTTCTATTAGTCCTTGTACCATGTTTCCAGTGCCTTCAGGTTGTACCTGATTGGCCTTTGCATCCCACCCTTCTCACAGGTTAATTCAAAGCGTGCTTGACTGCAGTTGAAGATAAGACAAGACTGACCTGACAAACCACCTCACCTGGTCAGCCTCCACCAGCGACCATCTGCATTTAACCAGCATCTTATTTATCAGGACAAGCTTCATCAGTGACATCTTAAATGGCTTTCTCATTCTCCCTGCTCTCCCTTCCATATCTTAATTGAGTCTAAACTTGACCATCTTATTTTACTGACAGAATTTGGGGCGCAGAGTTGCAGTGTCTGGTTTGAATGTAGGCGACTCATGGTCCCTATAAATCTGATGGATGTGGATGATGAATGTTATGAGTTCATGAATCTGGTGGCTCAAGAGAGGGAGACTGTTGCATTACCACAGCCCTAGGTGCTGCTGGTAGCAGAGCCAAGCTGCACAGGTACATTAGGCACAGGTACACACAGTGCCTATACGTGTGCCTATATACAGCTAGTCACACACGTCAACAGAGACAGAAAACGCAGAAAATGAAATGGCTTCATATTTTTTTTTTTAAAAAAAATTGAATTTATACAAAAAACAAAGATCCCTCCAGTACCTGGGGTTATACACTCAGCCTGTTAATTAGATGGCCCCCAGGTCTGTTAATTAGATGCATCCCCAGGCGTTGCCAGTTTCTAGCACTGGGACTTGCAAAGCCCCAAGGTCAGCAGCAGCACTCCAGTTGCTTCCACACAGATGGACACAAGGAGAGTTGCACAAAATATGGGACCGTTCAGTAATTGATTTTAGACACTCAGACTCTTCAATATCTGATCTCTGCATCCTCTGGTTTCCTGAATGCCTTGTGCATGTGCACACACACACGTGCAAATGGATCTCTCTGGCAGCTGGTGCAGAGCTATGGCCCTACCAGTAGCTGACCTGCAGCTCTTGTGCTCTCCCTGGTAGCTGGTTTGGACCTCCCAGCCCCTTGGGGTCAATTGCAAGGCCTTTCTCATTGATTAGCTGCTGGCTGTCATACCCAGACCACGGGCTGATCATTCGTGTGTGACGGTGCTGGAAATAACCAGGTCAGCTGCTCCTTGGCACCAGTTAGGTTATTGGGGCCCTTCCACATTCGGTGTTCCTCTGCTCCTTTGTTTTTATGGGGGTAAACTTTTCATCACACAACCTAGCGAAGAACAGAGTTCTGTGACCACAGTGAAAAGCGTTTAGACAACACTCTGGAAAGATTTGCTAACTGCAGTAATACTGGGATAGTAACACCAGATGGAAGAATGCTTTTGTCAAATTTGTTACAGGACTGAAATCAAATGCAGCAACTTATTATTATGCTTTAAGAATCCATAATTCCTATGTATACAGTAATAAAGTTGGTTTGATACAGATTTATACTAGCACAAGCATATTTTTATATATGACAGTTCAACCTTTGAGTATCATCTTTTATTAAAAATGTCGATGACTAGCACAAAAAAATCACTTCTATGTGATTTAGAGGGCAGTTTAATTGTGATATTAAAAATGTTAAGTGCTGGAGCATTTCAGTCTGAGGATCTATTTCAAACTTAATATTCTCAAAATGTCCTACTTAATATGATAAAATCTTGTACATTAGTTACTGCTAGGGTTTATTTGTAAGTCAATAAATGTATCTCTTATTATGGTTATGCTAAAGTAGTAAAGGAGGAGGAGAAGTCGTGGGTCATGGCTGAGTCAAGCCTACTAGTCGAGAAAACGTAGTGGTGATGCCAGTGGTAACAGAGACAGTCAGAGGATGTTTGCTCTTGTCATAATGAGCTATAAACTAACTCCTGGAATTTAAAGGTTCATAAAAGTGACTGCTCTTATGCAATAGAAAAAAAACATCCTGCATGCACAACTGCAAGCAGGGTGCTGACTCCTCCTGCTGTTACCAGATCCAAATTCATATGGGGAAACTCCCACTGCCTTAACAGGACACAGGGATAAAGCGGGTAGCATCTTGGTAAGTCTTAGCTGAGCACACACAGCTCAGCTGTGCTTCTGGCTGAGGCATTTACTCAGTATCATGGCCTGGACTTTCAGAACTCTTTTTATTTTTTTCTTCAATATACATCTAAAGTAGAATTTTAATACAGAAATAAACATCTGTATCTATTTACATTTAAAGCCCTGATTTATCTCTTGTTGATGTCATTGTGAATTTTCCCATGGTCTTTTAAAATGAGTTTACTGGAGTTCAAAAATAAACTCTTTAACAAATCATATTTTGTTTAGTAGAATAAACAAAAATCTCAGTCAAAGTCAGTGCAAACAAATTAAATGGTGAATGCTCTAGGGATTTTCAATCTTGATGTTCAGTATTAGATTATTCAATACGAGAAGTTGTTTTAATTTCCCCCAAGTGTCTGGATTTGTATAATGCAACATGGAGAGAAAAATACCTCAGTGTAATCACACACCTCTTGTCTCAGGCTCAAGAAGGGAACGTTGTGGGTACCGGATTTTGCGCCGCCATCGTAATTCAGAAGATCAAATGCATTGTATTGGCAAAACTAAGAAATACAGCGAGACAGCAACCCGTGTTAAAGAGATCCTGCTCAGCACGGTCAGTCCGGAGCAGTTTGTTTTAACGCTACTTGAAGCAGAGCCTCCCAATGTGTTGGTGAGTCGTCCCAGCAAACCCTTCACAGAGGCCTCCATGATGATGTCCCTGACAAAACTGGCAGATAAAGAGCTGGTTCATATGATTGGTTGGGCCAAAAAAATTCCTGGTAAGAATTTCAATCTTTTTTTGTTTATACTGACCAACACTGTTACCCTTAATATACTGTTCTCTGCCTTGAAATAATAGCATGGGACTGTGAATGCATAATATGAAAATCTTAAGCTTTTTATTCTAAAAGGGCAATGGACATTTTTTTTTGCTCTGAATAATTCATCTGAAGCTTAGACAGTGACCTTACACATAATTTGCTATCTAGTGTATTAGTTGCTCATAAAATGAAAAGCATACTCAGTGTTGCATGCAAATTCCACTTCATCTGCTAGAAATGTTTGATTCATCTGATTAAAGAAACTTCATAAAAAAGATGGTAACAAGAATGTTATAAAAAAGAAAAAAAAAAGACTAAATTCCTTCCTTCAACCCTGATGAAAGGTTTCTGTTTATGAAACCAGATGAAGAGTATTTAAGCACTGGGTGTCTGTAATTGCTTCTGCTCCCATAGTTGCTCCACAAGAGTATCAAATTGCTAAGCAGGGAACAATATCGATCTCAAAATTTATCCTGTGCCCTCATTCAAAACAGAAATCACCAGAGATGCTTTTCCTTGTTGGCAACACAAAGAACATGCACTAAAGTACAACTACCCCTGTTACAACCTGGAGTGTCTTGAACATGGCTACAGTGCCGTGGCAATGGGCCTTTTCCCTCCTTACAGTTGAGAAGCAATTGGTCAATATTTGCAACAAAAGGCCCATGGTTAAAGCAACCAGAATAAAGATCAAAAGGTAGAGTAAAAGCAGCCAGTGCATAGGGAAGGTAATTGGCAAACTGCAGGAAAACTTGCTGGCAGGCATAGACCATGGATGGTTGCTCTTCAGTGACTGCTAAGGTGACCAACTAAATAATAGTGAGCTAAAAGAAGCATCAGCTGAATGCAGCTTAATCCTTACCTTTGGAAATAGCACTTCGCTAGAAGTAATCCCTCTGGCAACGTGTGTTGTACACAGACTACGTGTCCCGCAGTGAGCCCAAGGCAGGCCTAGGCCTTGCCACTGCATAGGCATAGCCCAGGCAGCCTCAACGTTAATTCTTGCATCTGGTGATGAATTATGTGCTCTGGAGACTCAGGACAGGAAGGACATTGAGCTTCTAGGGAGGGTCCAGCAGAGAGCCATGAAGGTGATTAAGGGACTGGAGCATCTATCTTATGAGGAAAGACTAAGTGAGCTGGGCTTGTTTAGTCTGGAGAAGAGAAGAGAGAGGAGACTTGATCAACATGTTCAAGTACCTGAGGGGAGAATGTAGGGAGGATGCGGCCAGGCTCTTCAAGGTGGTGGCCAGTGACAGGACGAGGGGTAATGGATGTAAACTGAAACACAGGTAGTTCCATCTCCATATGAGGAAGAACTTCTTTCCTGTGAGGGTGACAGAGCCCTGGAACAGGCTGCCCAGAGAGGTTGTGGAATCTCCTCTGGAGATCTTCCAAACCCACCTGGATGCCACCCTGTGCCCCGTGCTCTGGGTGTCCCTGCTGGAGCAGGGGAGCTGAAGCAGGACTAGATGAACTCTAAAGGTCCCTTCCAATCTCAACCATTCTGTGATTCTATGCAACAGTTTTTGTGCAGACTACATCAGTAAACTAAGAATTTAGGATGAGGGAAGCTCATCCCAATTCAGGTCTAGTAGAGTGCTTGGAGCTGTTTTCAGTTCCAACTGTTGGGCACCATCTCCTAGTTGTGGGCTGCATCTCCACTGCTTGGCCACCCTCTTGGAGGGCTCCGATGAGATGGCTTGACTGTTGCCCAGTGCCTGCAAATTCCTGCTCCAACACGGTGTTCCTGGGAGAAGAAACCTGCACGGCACAAGCATCTGAAGCTGTCTTAGCCATTCGCAAAGGGACTTTTTTTTTTTTTTTTTTTTTTTTTTTTGCCATTAGTGTGGAATATTTCAAGATGAATCCTCAAATGCTTAATCCTTATTTGTCATGGTTTAAGATAATCTGAAAATGAAAATAGCTAGAAAGGACCAAGTGATGTTTATTAGGATATTATCTTGTCTGTTGAGTAAAACTTGACTGAAAGGTGCCATTTCTGGGGACACTATGCAGCCCTGTTAATTTGATAGGGAACGCATAGTGAGGAAAAAAAAAAGGAAAAGCAGTCTTACGAAACTACTTTATTGTAAGAAATTTTGACTGTAAAAAAAAAAAGTTTTTTCCTTTTTGAGGTTGTTCTTATTTTTGCTTTCTTGAAATACAGCAGTTTAAAAACAAAAAAAAAAATCAAAATAATTCCTGAAGTTCATTTAAACAAAAATCCAACTGTTGCTTTTCTGTCAGATTCCAAACAAACCCAGATTTGGACATTGCTCACTTTTAGTTTATTTTCAACACATGCCACATGTCAAGCCTTCTTCTCGGCAATAATTGAATTGTATGTAGAAAACCTGCTGAAAACTATCAAAGCCATTTGGACAGCTCTGCAGAATGAGGACCCTTTCTTGTGTACTTCTTTTTTTCTGATCACTTACATTACATAGAAAAGAGGTAATTGATATTTTTGAACAGATGTGATGTTTAGCGTGATCCCAATTATAATTAATATTGCCATATCACATGACAGCTACATCTACATACAAGTAACTGCTCTCTATTTTTTTTTTCTTTAAAAAAAAAAACAAAACGTGATGACTAAAGCTCAGGACAAAAGATGCCGCAATTTTCAAAAAGCCTTGCCTGGAGTTAATCATTTAGATGCATGTTCCAGTTCCTAGAGGTAAAACCTTTAAAAAAAAAATTGCGGAGTTCTTCATGAATAGCATAGGAAGCAGTAATTTTGCTTTCTGTAGAGCTATTTGTAAAGATACTTGCTTTTGTGTGACTGGATAAGAAACCCATTTTCACTTTCAGACTATTATTTGATATTATTTTGATGCTTACCAAAAGTGCAAGAAAAATCACTTTATTTTCTCCTGTATTATGTAGGCTAATATTAGCACTGACTTTTCCCCCAAATGGGAAAAGTAGAGGTTCACCTTTAATTATTTTTCCTTATCGTTAATATTTAATGACCTTGTTCTGCTTTGAGTCTTACTCTGGCTGTATTTTTGACTGTACTTCCAGCACAAGAAATTATAGTTTTGTTGTTGCTCCACAAAACAGCAGTTGCTTCCTAGCTTTGTTTCTCCTAAACTTCAAGTACTTGAATCCTAAGGCCTGACATAATTTCTATAATTGCCTTTAACTTTGTTGACCTTGTCCGAGAGAGTTGAACGCGGTTCATAGCTGCAACTGTGCTGCTAATCGATAGGATGTGTCATAATATTGAAGTTTGGATCCGTTATGCAACTTAGTTTGTTGCTGGCCAGAGCAGCGCAGCGTTGGACAGTCACTGCACATCAGCACAAGTTCTTCCTGCGTTCCTGTGGCATTTCATTTTAGTCATTTTTAAACAGAAAAGTAGGTATGGGGCACATGACTTAAAGGACATGTACTAGAGCCACGGAAAATTATGGATAGTTTAACATACTCTGCTGGAAATGAAGTGGGAGTTCTAATGGTGTGCTATGAGCTGATGGGTTGTCTCCAAGCTTTGAAAGCAAAGACTGTTCTGAAGAGAGATTTATGTTTGTAAGCCATGCAGTTGGTGCAGGACATACTCATTAGTAGAATGTGATGCCTGCAATCAAGTTGATTGTTTAAGTATGTGCAGATTGAATGTTGTGGCTTCCTGTGACATTGGTTCATCTGAAACTGTTTTTAAGCCAAACAACTGGTTGTTTTTGCTAGAGGAGGCAGTGGCAAACACACACGTCTGCTTTAACCTTAAGTTAAGAGAAACTTCTGAAGCATCTTTGAGCTTTTGTTTCTTAGGGAAATGACATTGTCAGTTTATACGATTCACCCTTCCAGGATTGTTTTGAAAAACATTTTTTTTTAAGTTGTGAGAGTTTGGGTCTGGGAGATGGTTGTTGGCAGTGAATTCTGCAGCAAATTCTATAGAGTGTGAAATCTGTAAGTGTAGCTCATGGGTTCCCCTTTCCTATCCTCATACATAAAAAATAAGGTTATTGCTACTAAAAGGTAGCCCTTTGGTCCCTGGTAAGAGAGAGTTTGTGTTATCCAGTTTCATTAATCTGTGGGTGTTACCAACTGCCTTCTAACCCAGTAGTTCAGTTAGACTAAATTACATGGAACACTTGTACAAGCTGCTGAGGGCAGATTTTTTTAAGACAGCAAATAGATAATATGTTTTTTAAGACCTCAAATAAGTGTTTGAGAAGAGCTACAAGGAACCCACCTGTCATGGTCTACTTGCATAATGATTTTCACTGTTCAGCGTCTTAGATGCTAACTCATCTAAACCTGAAGCACCTTTACCAAGACATCCGTCTTAAGCGTCTCCTCTCTGGAAACTTTGGCATGAACTTGGTTTTGAACGCAGGTGAAAACGGGTGAAATTAACAGGCCAATTTATCTGATGGTATTTTGATCATTTTAGGCTTTGTTGATCTCAGCCTGTATGACCAAGTAAGACTCTTGGAGAGCTGCTGGATGGAAGTTCTAATGATTGGTCTGATGTGGAGATCAATTGATCACCCTGGAAAACTAATTTTTGCACCAGACCTTGTTCTAGACAGGTAAGAAAAAAAGACTTTTCTAGAGCATTTCACATTGGCATGTTTGAAGGGAGCTGAACAGTGGGAGAAAGAGAAGTATCTATTGCAGATGCTACTGGTGTGTAACCACAGCATTTGTGATGGAGATGTCACTGAAGTTCCACGTGCTTCCAAGGGCAGACGAATGCTAAGCATAGACAGTATAACTGAATGACACCAACCTATGAGTTCCCTAATTTCTCTAGCATTTAACGGAGTCGAGTGCTGCTGTACTTTTAACCGACCTGTTGTCGATTTGCCATTTGATCCAGGTCTCTAGATGCCAAAATTATAGACACTTTATTAAAAAGTCTTAGTGTCAATTGATTCTCCTTTTTCCCCTCAAGAAAAACTAGACATAGTACCACACCATATTTGAATTAGGATGCATTTGATTATAGTTTCTCCCTTCTCCCTTTCTTCTTCTGTTTTTTGTGCTGCCCCAGAACCTTTCTGTGGCTTTATAGACAGCTTGTTGTGCAAATACTTGTAATATGGAAAGTTTTTTTCCGTAAAGAATATTTCCAACTTTTAAAACTTTCTTCATAGCATCATGTACCACAGGGTAGAACATAGATTAATATGGGTGTTTTTCTACAGGACCTAAGGAGGATTGGTCTGAGCTTCACATTGGTAAAAGTCAGAGTAACAATCTACTTTCTTCACTAGCTTTAAAGTATCTTTTAACCTTTTCAACCTGGAGAAATTCTCATCTGCGCTAGTACCGTGGTTTGAGCTAAATAATAAACATCAGAGTGTATATATAGAAGGCAAAGTGGATTAGTAAGGGAAGGGCAGTAAATTTAATTTGCAGAAGATTTGAAATAAATTGTGATTCACTCGCATGAAATTCAAAGCAAGGACATAGTGGGTTGTTCAATGAAATGATAAGAAATTGCCAAAAATGTCTGATACACTTTGTTCCTACGGGAGCTAATATGTGCTGAATAGAGTGCGCTTATTTGTTAGATTCCTTCGTCCCCACACGACAGCAGAGTGGGAATGAACAAGCATCTGGGCATTTGTTATTTTCTTCTTCTTAAGATATGCTTATATGAAGCTGGTCTGTAATTTGTACATTTATTTTTATCTTAGCTCAGTTTCAGGTACATTCCCTACCTGATCCCTGTAAACAAGAACTTTTCCAATGCTCATGTCTATCCTGAAACTGGCAGTGGACTCTCCTCTTCCAAGCCTTAAAATTCCCCCTTGCCATAGGGCACACTGGAAACTGGGCAATATTTGGGCTGCTGCCTTGTTTTAAGGAGTCCTCCTGTGGCTGCTTCATGGCCTGAGGGCTCAGCACCAATTTGGGGACCCAGGGGAGGAGCTGAGGCCTTCACTCCTGCACTGCTGTCCTTGAGTGCCTCATCCTAAACACCTTGCAAGGAAAAACCCCTTCTTACAGGCACTGTTTAAGCGCGTCACAAAGTGCAACTGAATTTTAAGTCCAAAAACAACAACAAAAAAGGAACATAACTTCAGTGTTTTTAAAATTGCTCTTTAATTTTAGACTCAATGGGATGTTTTAGGGTTTTCACTAGGGTTTTTTTTTAGGGATGTTTAGGGTTTTTGTTTTTTAGTTTAGGCACAATACTCATGTTCCAAAATATTTCTGTACATTTTTAGTATTTGAAATGGAGAAAGTTACATTCAGAATCACCCGCAAAAGTGAAAAATACATATCTATTTTGAATTAAGTGCCTGCAAATAAACAATGTTTTGCAAAGAAAAGATATTTCATTGTTTCCAAAAATTTGTTTTGATGAATCATTCTTATTCATCAAGTCCTTAGGCCTCTGTCAGGTACAAATAGTGATGTGGTGGTATTAGTTCCCTGTGCTACAAATCTGGAAAATGATTCAAGATGGTGCTGTGCTCTGCACTGTACTGCATAGCTTCAGGCTAACTATCCAGAATTCCACTGACCAGAGGTTAAAGCCTCTAGCAGAAATACAGTCACACTTACCTGTGGTCTAGCCTGCAAGCACTTTAAAATGCTTGAAAAAGAAAATCAGTTCCTCAGAGGTGCTGACCTTTTTGAATAATGTAATTTTCAATTTAGTTTTCATGGTGTAGCCTTTTGAATGCTCCCAGAGATAAGATGGGTAGATCTTTTTCACCGTTTTTATGCTATATCTTTTGTCGAGCTGAGTCAGAGTTCCATAATTTTACGTTTTTGGTAACATTTTCCATGTGTTTCTTCAGGGACGAGGGGAAGTGCGTAGAGGGAATTTTGGAAATCTTTGATATGCTCTTGGCCATGACCTCGCGGTTCCGAGAGCTGAAACTGCAGCACAAGGAGTACCTGTGTGTCAAGGCAATGATCCTCCTCAACTCCAGTGAGTACCTGGCTGCTTCTGACAGTCACCAAATTGTCCTTGTTGTTTAGAGGGTAACTGGGAAATTAGTCCTTAAAAACAGCAGAAATGCCAAGTGAGATAAAGTCATTAGAAGAGAAGAACAGGAGGAGGCTTCTAATCATCACTTTTTACTGTTTTTTTGCTCAAGAGATATCAAAGCTATGATATTTGCTGGATTTAGGGTCTATACCCCATTGTAAGGACTGCATGAAAGACCCAGAGTCTGAGAGCTTCCCCCAAGGTGGGTTCCTGGCCCAGAGCAGGGTGTGGATATGTCCTCTTCGATGGCAGTCCCTTGTGATCCATGAGAAATGTGGTCCTGTCTCTCTGGATTCTGAATCATGTGTGACCTTACTAGACAACCCTTAATAGAGCAAATTACTGAGCAACGATTAATTGTGCTTAAATATTCCTATTTAATTGTGATTGATTAAATTGTGCTTAAATATTCCTATTTAATTATGGTTAATTGGTAGGAATGATGAAAAGGATTCAACTGTCCTGCAAGATGAATTTGAGAACAGGAGCTTTGCTTTGCAGCGTCTTACGCACTCCTGTTTGCTGTGTGTGCAGGCCTGGTTTGGGACTGTCTGCAGTAAAATCATTTTATTCAAAATGTAAAGTCAAAAAACCTCTCTTTCCATGTCAAAGTTCATCTTTTAACGCTGACTTTCAAGATGTTTTGCAGCTTTGTCCTTGTTTCTTGAGGGGTGAGAGGTTGGTTTTGCCCAGGTCCCTTCTCAGGTAGGCAGTAGGGAGACCAGGACAGAGTTGATGTATGAGCAGTGTCTCCTACTGTGTTCTTCCTCTCTCCCTAAGGTAGGGGAAAAAAATCTTCTCTTCAAGAGAAGGAATTTTTCCAGCAAGGCAATATTAGGACAAGCATAGTACTATGGTTCCTAGTAGTTACTAAACCACACAAAAGAATTCTCTGGGAAGGGGAGAATACATCTATTCCCATACAGACTCCAAGAGTGGGGGATTCAGCCAGATTAAGGAATCTGGTTGAGCTCCTTGAGCAACTGTGTTCAAAATGTTATCGTAGAAAGATCAGGGACAGTTATTAAGTACACGTATGATGTGGCCATCAAACTCAGGCGAGGGAATATAAGACGGAGTTCGGTGGAGTACATTTTGCTAAATATTCCTGTGTCTCTTTCCTCTCTTTAGGTATGTTTCCACTGTCAGCAGAAGAACCTGAAAGCAACAGGAAGCTGCATCACCTGCTTAATGTAGTGACAGATGCTTTAGTGTGGGTAATTGCAAAGAGTGGGATCCCCTCACAGCAGCAGACAACTCGCCTGGCCAATTTGCTGATGCTGCTCTCCCATGTCCGACATGCAAGGTAATTCTGCAGAATGTATACTTGGACTTCTAAGGTTTTAGTGTTTGCTACAACAACAACAACTTTGGTTAAGCTCCAAGTTCAGCCTTAACTTACAGCTCTCCTGAGGTAATCTGGGCCCAGCTCTTCACTTCTGTTCATTCTGTTCAATTTCTCCTTCAAAACAGATTTGTGGTATTGAGTTTGGAGGCAGAAACTGTTCCCTGGGAACCATTTTTGTCCAAGACCAAATTTGTCATGTGTCCCAGGGGCAACTCTTAGTTCTCCTCTTTGGAACGTCACTTTTGCCAAGTGACGCGTGTGGTGCAGCCGTAGCACACGGCTGCTTCCCAAGGATCTCCCCTGCTCCTTGTCAGCTCCTGGAGCTCCTGGAATCCTCGCCTTTGCTGGGCATGCTGCAGACCCTCGCTACTGAGCAGGGCCCTGCAAACAGACACCTAACTTGGAAAGTTGTGCGTCCAGGGAAGTCTTTGTGAGAGCCCTGGGGCTGGTCGTGCAGACGAGGGATGGGCACGTCGGGCTGCGTGGGCTCAGCAGCAGAGGGACAGACACCTCCGAGGGGACGTCCCTGCCAGGAAGGGTGGCAGCAGCAGGGCACGGGCTGCGCCAGGGGCAGCTTTGCACACGCAGTCTGTGAACTGGCGGTGACTCTGAGAGCTGGTCCTGCAGCTTCCAGTGCAACCCCCAGCTGCACCTGCTTCCCAGCGCTGAGGGGCTGCTGTGATCTGGATTATTTTTGTGGGGGGAAACCCTGACCAGATGCAAACGGAATAGTTAATAGTTAATCCAAGGAGTGATGCAGCCACAAAGACCAGATGCATGTTATTTGTCAAAAAGTGACTTTTAAAGCCTGTAGCTGCCTGGGGGATCTAACCCTGGGCAGGATGGAGAGGAAACACACTGCTAGAAGTTAGCCAGTGTATTTTGGTGTCCATTCAGTCACTGGAAGTAGTTGCTGCAGCTGCTTACTGTAAATATACCTTTCATATAAAGGTGCACAGTGTGGACCTCCTGTATTTACAGTATCAAAGAGATTTTCTCTAGGACTTCAATAGGGCCAGCACATCTGAATCATTTTCTGAAGTCCATTTGCGTGGAATGAACAGTGGCTTCCTGGACAGTAAAACACTCAGCCCAAAAATATTTGGATGCTGTTACTGTTGGTAGTGTTGAGTGTCCCTTGGAGGCTACAGCAACTGGTTCCTCTGAACTCCTGGTGAGAAGAGGACTCCCTGGAAGCCGTGAATGTCTTGTCCCTCCCTGCACTGTTGGACCCAGGCCGCTGACCTGTTCTCTGTTCTCCTTCACAGTAACAAGGGAATGGAGCATCTCCTGAGCATGAAGTGCAAGAACGTGGTCCCGGTCTACGACTTGCTGCTGGAGATGTTGAATGCCCACACTCTCCGAGGGCAAAGGAAGTCCCCGATCACCAGCCCTGAATTTGGCCAGTTAGAACAGATGGAGCCTGGAGATGGTCTGTGAGACGGGGCAGCCCCCTAATTCCTTAGGGATCTGGAGTTAACAGTGTGAAGCTCATTCAGAGTTATGGGAGGAAACAAAGCTGCTGTGGTGAGACCATGGAAGATTAGGTGACTGAGTGCGAGTCGGCCTCTCTTTTAGATTTGCACGTGGGTATCTTGGGAAAAGCTCATGAGACACACAGCTTTGTCCATGTTTCTGACATTATAATAGCTGCACTTTTATAGTGCCTTTTCTGAGACTCTTCAAAAGCACCTTATGAAATTAAGCCTCAGAACATTACTGTGAGACAGGGAACTGCTGCCTCTCCTTTTTAAAAGTGGGTGAACAGCAAGGTGACAAAGTGAGTGGTTTAAGATGACAGAAGAAGTCTGTGTCAGGGCTAGGAGTCAGCTCCGAGGGGTCTTTTCTCCCAGACCAAGGTTTTCAAGCACTGATGAGGCTCTCTCCTCTTTTAGCATGGGGTAGTATGAAGTGTATGGCTGCATCGTTTGGGAGAGATTTGCTTCCCTGTGTGTGCTGGTCACTGGGGAGTATCTGCTCTGTACTTGATGGAGATAAAGTGCCGAGATGTACACACAGTGTAAAGCAGTCTCCTCCCTTCGTAAATATGCAAGGACTGCAAGGGGGACACTTAATCTGAAGGCCATTCAGAGTAGCTTCTAGGACCAATTTCGAGTCACTTCAGAAACGTAAAATCAAGCTTAAATTTATACTTTGTCAGCCTGTTCTTGGCACTCATGTTACTAGCTGTGTATAATTCTTCAGTGCTTTAAATGATGACCAAGCTGCCTGGTTCTTTCAGTCAATGCTAACTGCTGAAATGTGTTTGTCTGTGAGAATAACATGTTGTTTTATATATTTATTAACGATGTTGAACCTATCGTGATGCTTAGGTACAAAAGGCTGCTAGGTGAACGTTAACTGTTGGCATTCGTGTGTGATCTGCTGATCAGGGCACGTGAAACCACCTCGAAACAAACTGTCCTCGGGGCTGGTGCGGGGGACGCGGTGCCCGGTGCCCGTCGGACGCACTCGTGGCCTCCCTGTCTACGGGCAGCGCAGTGGGCAGGGAGCCAAACCTTCCCAAAAATGAGGGGGATGCCCCTTCTGGGGCTTCCTTTGCTTCCCATGTGCGATGACTTCTTTGAATCTCACTTGCAGTGTAGGTCTGAGCCCTCCTGCTGTGCTGGCTGCGGGAGCCAAAACGAGAAGTAGCCTAAAACCCCGGTGAGAAGCAGGACGGCGCCTTTTGTTCTGACCGCTGCCAGTCTTGCATTCGCTATGAGCAAGAACTGCAGTGACTGTAAATGGATATATATAAATATATTATCGATGCATGTTCTGAGCCTTTCAGGTAAGATGAAATGCCATTGGGATCACGCCTAAAGTCTATTTTGAGCCAAGTCAGTCTTTTGGATTAGGGACTTTGAGTATGCCCTTTGCATACTTGGGTATTAGTCAAACCTTTGCTGTTGGTGTTTTTTGAAGCCAAGGACAATGTTTTTTATAGGAGGGGCATAGAGTTTTCAGCAAGTTACACAAATCTGTAGTCTTGTTTTGATCTTGTAGACAACCAGAGGCTGATAATGGTCTAAATTTTTACTAGCTACGTTTTTATTGTTTTTAATAAAATGTAATATAGCAGTGTCCTTCTAAATGAATGTAATATTTACTACTACAAATGGAAAAAAATGTAAGTACAGTCTTGAATCATCGGTATTTGCTCCTTTTGGGTGACGTTCTGTTGTGAAGCAAGCACATTTCAGTGTTTCTTGGGCGTGATGTTTTGGCCAAAATGCCTGTTGTGTTGTGTGTGTCTCATTTTTCTCATCCTGTATAATTCTTTTTTTTTTTTTTTAATACAGTTTTCCAAAGAAATGTTTAAGTGATTTTTTTTTTGTTTTTGCTTTAAAAGTGCTGAGTTTGAGCAATCTTGAAATAAACCTCTTCAAAAGAAAATGGGAAAGTGGGAATAAATCTTAATTTTAACTTCTGAAAGGAACTCTCCTTTGCTCTGGGTTGACCTTGTAAAAAGGCAGTGGTGCAAATCCACTCCACACATTGGAATTGATATGTGCTGTTACTGGCAATGGATAAATAGGAAAATGCTGTGATTTGAACAAGGTTTTTTTCTTTTTCTTTTTTTCTTACAGAACCTCACAGTTTTTAAAGTTACTAAATTGTGTTTGAAAATAGGCAACAGCCAAGAGCTGCTGAAACCTTTGGGTTAACATAAGTCTCTTTATATTTGGAGAAATAGAAGTCCTGTCCCATTAAAATGACACAGTTTGTAAACAAGCAGCCGTGTGACAAAGTAAATGAACGAGACTGATGTCCTGAGTTTGGGTTTGGCACAGGTGGGATCGCGCGGCTTTGCTCAGATACTGGTGGTGAGCGTGACCTGCAGACAACGGTCGCAAAGCCACGATGCTTTTCAGTTAAAATATCCTGGGTTTCCCATTTGTGACGTGAATGAACGTGGTGCTGACGAACTGCGGCGGCCTGGGAGGGCCCTAGGGTGTTTTACAGGTTTCCTTTTCCCTTTGGTGCTGCATTTCGGGCCTTGTCCTGCCTCAGCCCCTGCCGCTGAGCCCAGGCCTTGCAGCCCTTGGGCTGCGGTTCTGCTCGTGGAGGGCAGCCCGGACGGGTCCTGTGGGAATCCCAACTGCCCAAGGAAACCCCAGGCCTCTCCCTTGAGCGCTGTCAAAAGCACTTTGCGATTCATCTCACGTGTGGAACTAAACTCTGACTGTGAAACAGCCTTGATTTGTGAGAAGTGAGGTGAGACTTGCATTTGCTTGAGGCAGATGTTTGATATCTGATTTGTCTCCGGGAATGTTGGCTTTTCCCCACACCTCCATGGCAAATTTAAACAGTTTTGGTGCCATCCACTGTGTTGCCGGGCAGGGGAGTGTGTGGGGAAGGTGTTGGGTTGTTCTCTTCGAGGCCCACGGCGTTCTCCAAGAAAGCAGTGGGCTAAGGGAGCCCACAAAGTGATTTTCTTTTTTTTTCTAATGAATGTGCATGTTTCCATGGATGTATCTGCTGTTAATTCCTTAATGATTGAAGTAGATTGGGACCTCGGGAGCGTTCGGATGAAGAGGGAGCATCTTTGTAAGGCTGGAGCTGCCACTTTTTCCCCTCTAATGGTGTTGGGTGTGGAAGACGTTCGTTGTGTTCGTGTCTAGAGTCGTTTCACAGAAATTTTCAGAGGGGGGGAAAAAAAAAAACCCGGGATTTTTTTTTTTTTTTTTTTTTTGAGACATTGGGAGATAATTTTGTGACAGTGCCTGGTATTATAGATTACATGAGCTCAATCATTTGGTATAACTGTACATAATGAAAGGAAATTGCAGCCTATGAGATTTTTTTTTTCCTTAGCCCTTTTCACATTGTTCCCTGCCCCCCACAGCACTTGCTTAGCAGCAGCTGCCTATTAGTCCTGGGCAGGAGGGTTTGCATGGGCATTTGTGACAACCTGGCAATGAAATAATGGTTAGAGTTGGCTGACGTCTACAGAAATAGAAACTTAAATGAGCTCCATGTGAAAGTAACTGCGTTCAAAATGCAGGATCATGGTAAATGGGAGCAGGCGGCCGCGCGCCTGTGCCGGGTGTTCCCAGCCGCTGTCCCCGCCGCGGCCCTGCGGTGCCCATGATGGGCTGCAGCACCTGCAGGCTGTGAAAGCTGCCCCAGCCTCCACCCTCCTCAGATGGGTGCAGGGGCTTTTAAACATGCTGGAGTTCAGGTGGGTCTACCTGAGGCTGCTGTTCGGACCCTTCAGTACGGAGCTAAGGGTGTCTCATGCTGTAGTTGAGCATGTAGTTAGGGTAGAGACTAGTGTGTTGTAGGATATCACTACTCTGAATCACCAGAAATGTAAACTTTGACTTCTGGGCCCAAGCTGCTCTGTTTGCCTGCAGGTAATGCATCACTTAATCTGGTTGCAGATTTTTTTTTTTTTTTTGTGCTTTTCTGCTGCTGGGCTTGGGAAGAAGCTGTTTGCTACAGGGACTTGTTCTGAGGCCCAGGCAAAGCACCTTCATCAATCCTCGTGCACCAAGCAGGGGAATAAGCTGCCAGCGCTGGTGACAAGTGTGGATGGGGCAGGAACAGCTCAGGGCAGATCCTGTTTTCTACAGGTCGGCTTTAAAGAACCCGGGTCCCCCCTTCCTAGGTGACTTTAATGCTAAAATCTTAGAGTGCCTGAAACAGTAGTGCCCTCCCTCACAGCTGCTGTACCTCACCCTTTGGAAAACCAGCTTCACCTGGGGTGAGGAGTTAGTTCAGCATTTTGTACTCGCACGAAGCCGGAGCTTGTTCAGCCTCGTGTTCCTCCTGCAGGCACTGCTGCTGTCCCACCACGTAGCCACTCCACAAGGCCCTGCAGCCACTGGCAGAATTTTATTGCGAATACTCAAACTGTACAACCGAGAAGCAATGTCAAAAGTGACTGTACACAGTGTTTCCTCTAGCCCTGGCCTGAAGTGTTAGTTTCATTTCAAAGACGAAGAATCTCAGAGTTAGTTATAAAAACGCACAATTCTTTCCCAAGATACTGTACACTATTCAGCAGCAGGTGAAAAACTGAAAAAATCTTTCATTAAAAAAAGTCATTACATAATCTGTATACATCAGGGATAGTCTACATAATTGATTTCATCTAGAAAATATGTGCATTATAAACCACTTCCATGCAATTTAACAATTTCTTAGTTCAGAGGTGGTATAAAAAGACAACACAGCCGTCCTACCCCCTAGAACACTGCATGTAAAACAAGTGCACACCCTCTTAGTGAATGTGTTAGGTGAATCAAATACAGTAAACAGATTCAAACAAAAATGTAGATTTTGTTTTTAAGAATATCAAAAGATACACATAATGTGAACTGTGTGCAACTGTCATTGCAGGCAAAGTGCCTCTTTTTAAATGCAACCCATGACCAATTGCTCTGCATAACATTACTGTGATGTAGCTCCTGCATCTGTGTTTTTGAATTGTATTTGATAAATGTGAAAGCCTAAGATCACTGTAGCTAAAAAAATTGCATCTATTGCATCAAAGTATAAACTGTGTTGGCTTATAGTTTAAAAATCTCTAGAAAAAAGTTTGTTTTCTGTACAAAAAGAGTCGAACTTCTGTCAAGATATACATTTTAAGTGAGTGGTGAAAATTCCCCCATTCCCTGTGGCAGGGACAGGCTGTAGCGGCGGCGGGGCAGGACGCGGTGCGGCGGTGGCTGCTCCGGGGACGCGCACGGCTCCGCGGTGCGGAGACGCCGGCAGCGCGGGCAGCGCCGGCTGAGGGCTTGGGCACAGCTGCTCCTCCCCGGCCGCGCTCTAGGTCGGGGGAGGCCCGTTGGTGTATCGCAGCATGGGGTAGAAGGAGCGGGCGAAGTTGTTGGCCTGGGTGCAGCTGTAGTCCTCCTCGGAGGAGGGAATCATGCAGGCCAGCAGCAGGAGCAGCAGGAAGAGCAGCTGGAGGGGCAGAGCTGCCCGTAACACGCGGTAGAAGAAGGAGGGGGCCCGAGGAGCCGCCTGAGGAGCGCACGGGTGGCTCCCACCTCTGAAAGGGAACAAAAACATGAGTGAGTTTAAATGGAGTAAGTTATTTTGACTCCCTCTCTAAGGGCTTCACTATCCTTACAAGGTGCAGGGCTGTATCACTACAGAAAAATGCAACCCGCACAAAAAAAAAATAGAGCTTGAAATCATGTGAAACTGCTCAGCTGGTGCCTTGGGTTTTCCTTCCTGCAAGATTCCCTTGCAACAGCTCTCACCAGTGGGGTTTTACCCATCTCAGTTTTCCCAGCAGAGGAAGAAATCGCTCTAAGTGGCTGCTGAGGTGTGAGGAAAGGCACAATTTGGGCTGAGCAGCCCCGTTCTGCACTGGACTGAGAGCTCAGTCCTTTGAACAGACTCCAGCTATGGGATACATAACGTTCTGAGTCCTTCAGGGTCACTTTTTACAAAGTTACAAGTTTCTTTCTCTTTCTTCCACATGCCAGTGGAATTAAAGGAACATTTAAAATTAAAATATTCTCCATCTGACACCAAAAAAGGAATACTTTCTCAAGAGTGAATACAAGACAAGGCTGCAATCACTGCACAGAGGCTTAGGAGAAGAGATGCCAAAGGAAAACGGCTCCCCAAGAGGCAGAGGAGATGCCACACGTAGGCAGGAATCACCTCCACGTGTACAGAAGCCAAAGGATAAAGAACAGATGTCTCTCCTTTCTCTGTCTTGCGCTCTGCTCGCTTCTGCCATTACTACTGCTCTTTAAAGACAGCAGGACAAAATAAAATACTACCTGGTGCTGCTTTTGCCAGTTACAGTTCTCCGTAAAGCGGCCTGTTGAGAGAAATAGCTTTTATTATCCAGCTTTGACAAACTATAGCTAAGACTTTCTTACTCAAAAACGGCAGCTGTAAACTGTTAAGTCTTGTTGTACATTCTCTAATAAGATATGCGCGTCTAAAAGGTAAACTAGTCACACCCGAGCAAGTTGTAGGCTATTTCCAAATATGCAATATGCTGACAGTGTAAATATCAGGGGGGGAAAAAAAAATAAAAATAAAAAATAAAAGACTTGCCTTCTTTACAGGAGGGCTGGATCTTGCTGTCACTGGATGATAGGCTCCTGAGTCCATGTCATCCGGGACTGGCAGGGCTTTTTGCACTGCTGTCCTGCAAGGAAACCACACATTCCTCTTACAAGTGCGTATTAAAACTCAACACAAATGAAATGCAAAAAGTTGTCTTTGATGCCTCTCTATAGGTGCACAACCAGGTAACTCTTTACATGGGCACAGCCAAGTGAGAAAACAGATGCTCCAATTTTTCTGTCCCAGGCAAATATTTTGCCATGCAGAGCCAGAACGGTGCTGGAGCAGACGTGTGTACAGGTATTGGCATGAGAACACCCCACCTGACAACTCTGATGGACAACTTCTGCACTGCTGTGGACTACTTACCTCCCCCGTGATGTGTACACACATCTAATCTCATGTTTGCTAAGGGTCACGGGATAAATAGGGTGGAAGGGACCTCAGGAAGTTTATCTACTCCAAACCTTCTGCTGAAAGCAGGTTCAGATTGGATCCGGTTACTCAGGACTTTATCCAGTCTGATCCTGAAATCCCTGAAGGATGGTGACTGCATGGCCTAGCTGGGCAATCTGTGCCAATACCCGAGTAGCCTCATGGTGAAACAGTTTTATCCTTATATCTGGTCAGGACTGTTCTTGTTTCAATTCATGGAGGTGGAAGTACTTAAGTTTTAAGTCAGTCTTTTAGAAACAATTTTACTCTAAGTTGTTTTTTTCAGTAAGATCCATAAATAAGTATTTAGACTTTGACTCACCAGATTTGCTTGTATTGTTTTCAAGTCATGTGAAACTTGCTCAATGAGCTGTTTCAGTTTCTTTCCGATAACATGGACCTTCTCATCAGCTTCAATGTAATCTTCACCATCTGATTTAAGCAGCAGGTGAGTGGAGAGTTCTTGGAGGGAGTTTACTTTAAGCTGCTGTTCCAGCAGCTCTTTCTCCAGTTGCTTAAGAAAAGAGAAACAAACAAACAAGCCCATCAGAACAAACTATTGCTCTCAGCTTTGAGCCTGTTATCGGAAAAGGAAAACTTTTGAAAAACTATTTAAAGAACAACTCAACCTTCCCAACACGTCACAACGCACCGGAATGGGTGCTATAAAAGGAATTAAGTTCTCTTAAAATCCCGCTGCACCTGCTTAAACTTGGATGTGAAATAATTCTGGCAGTAATTAAGCCATAGGGATCAACCCTAAACTGGGGATGTTGGGGGGTCTTATTCCAGAATAAGGACTGTCCATAAGCATCTTAATTATGATCCTGAATTCTGGAAAGATACAGACAATCTCTTAGCCCATTGCAGAAACCTGCCCATGTGCCTGTTGGGTGGAGCCCTCCAGGGAGGGGCCGTGGAGAATGAACTGCGTTTGCAGCGAGTTCCTGCCTGGCGGGAGGGCCCCGAGCTGCCCCACTCACCATCAGCTCCTTCTGGCTCTCCAGGACCGCGTGGGGGTCAGCGTTTGGCTCCGTGACCTGCACCTCCTTCCTCCGGCTTTCAGCACTTGCCAACCACAGCAGCAGCCTTTGACTCTGTTCATGGAAGTCCTGGAGAAACAAGTAAAGATTTGTGCATAAGAGAAAACAAAACAAACCCAAACCTTAGAGGTGCTTTCACCTGCGTTTGCCTGTGAATAGAACGAACAGCCACGAATAGAAAGAGCCGATGTAAATTCATGATTAGGGAGATTTTAGCAAGCGAGCCCATCTGTATCGCAGAACACCCAGGTCAAAGATTTTTACCAAACCCTTCCAGCCCCGGGAAGTCAAGTTTGTATTACAAAGAGAACATCGGTCTTGGCCTCTGAGCAACCCCTCCACGTGGGGGCAGGAGTTACCCCGTCTCGTCCCCGCGCCCCACGGCGCTGTCCCTGCCGCGGTGCCGCTCGGTACCTGGCAGCGCAGCAGCTGTATCGCAGAACACCCAGGTCAAAGATTTTTACCAAACCCTTCCAGCCCCGGGAAGTCAAGTTTGTATTACAAAGAGAACATCGGTCTTGGCCTCTGAGCAACCCCTCCACGTGGGGGCAGGAGTTACCCCGTCTCGTCCCCGCGCCCCACGGCGCTGTCCCTGCCGCGGTGCCGCTCGGTACCTGGCAGCGCAGCAGGCACTGCTGCAGGCCCTTCCTCCAGCCGCGCAGCGCCTGCGCCGCCTTCTCCCAGCGCAGGTTCAGCTGCCGCAGCCGGTTCTGCAGCTCCTTGCACTCGGTGCCGTCCGCTTGCCGGAAGTCCTTGCTACTCAGGTTGACTGAGAGCACCACGGCCTTGTAGGTATCAAATGCTTTAAGCAGGTCCTGGTGGGAAGGTAGAGCAGGAGCTTCTATGACTGACTGGATACATCTTGTTTATTTACCATATAGCTATGCACGCAGAACAACTACAGGCACTGGGGAAAGCAGCTGGCATTTGAATGACCTTTCAGACACTACTGAGCAGTGCATTAAAGTAGTTTCTTGGATTTTGTTTTCTGCTTTTAAAGCCAAGGCCTTCATGCTGAAGGCAACGAACCCAGTTGGGCCTGCACTTCTGCCTCAGTGACAGGCATCATGGCTTAATCCCACAGCTGCCCTTCATTTCCATGGGCTCAGTATTTCTGTCTCTCTTCCTGACATTTGGGAAGATATTCCCAGAGATCATCACATGGTATTTCCTCTTGTTTATACGGTTTCAGTTGGTGTCTGCTGCCTTTTGTCCTGTCCTTGGGCACCACTGGGAAAAAGGGAAGTCTCTAGTCCATCTTCTGCTTAAAGCAGGACCAGCTTCAAACTCAGCGCGGGTTGCTCAGGACTTCATTCTGCTCAGAAGTTTGAGCGTCTCCCAGGCTAGAGGTGATACCCACCTTCCGAAGCAGGCCCCCAAACTGTCAGACACTCTATATCTCCTGCCTCGGCAGAACTGCTGCCAGCCCTTGCTGCAGTCTGTCAGATCCCTGCAGCAGCAGCCCTGCCTGCCTTCCTCTCCTTCCTTAGGACTGCAGCCGAACGATGTGTCCTGTCCTGAGGACTTTTAAAGCTGGGCACTCTTGCACTAGGGAAGAGTTGCAAGATGAGCCCTGCAATCAGCACAGCACTGACTGCTGTTTTCCAGTAGTCTTTGTAACTAAGCATCTCCTGCATTTCCTCAACTAGCTGATTACAGGTGATAGAGCCAAAGGCACTTGCAATCAGCACAGCACTGACTGCTGTTACAGGTGATAGAGCCAAAGGTGCTGTTTACAGCTAAGATATATATATATATTTTTTTCAAATATTGCCTCATTAAAGAATAGCTTTAGGGCAGGCCTTGCTTAGTGTCCCTGTTTGAACTGCAACCCCTTTCCCAATTAATTCAATTGAAAAAGACATCCCACACAGCCTAGTCAGTAGCCTAGCTCACTTACAACCCTTTCCTCGTTTGCTTGGGGGGTGTATGTGTGCATGCACACAGAACAAGGAAGAATCCAAACATCCATGCTCAGAATTATGTACTTCCCTCCCAATATAAGGCCAGCCCATAAACATTTGGCAAGTCCAAGTCATTTGTTTAATTTTGTAAACTTTGCTTAACACAGATAACTTTGTTTACCTTTTAAAACAAAAACTCTAAAAGAGAGAAGTTTTGGGTTCGGTGGTTTTGTTCAGAGGGAATAAATTGTCTTGGTAAGGAAAGAGAAAGGGAGAGATTTTTTACTCCAGGCAACTCTGGCTGCCTGTTGTGACATCTCCTGCAAAGCTACACGGACGAAGGCAGAAGCATTTTGCTTAACTAGCCTCTTTAGCCCTCTCAGCTGAAAACAGCTCAGCTGCTCTTCGGAACATGCACGTTGCTATTAGCTTTGGTGCTGCCTACTCATCCCAGCAGCACCAGAGACAAAGAGCATCAGCATCGTGAAATCCCCTTCCCGGCTCGCTGCAACTTGCCTTCAGTTTCCTGACCCTTTGCTCCAGCACCTGCATGCTGCTTGGAGGAGGCGCTCTTTGCAGCTCTTCCAGCTCTTCCTCGGTCTCATCCAGCCAGGTGGAGACGTCGCTGAGATCCGAGTTCAGCTGCTGCCACTGCTGCAAGTTCTGTTTCATCCTGAGTTTATTTCTGAGGTCCTGAGCCTGGATGAGCTCCCATCTATCAATGATGCCTACAAGCACCATAACAGTAAATGTTTAAATCATCAATAAGGTCAACATTGTGTAAAACAGGTGCAGGCAGCTTGATAAGTAATTTATGTTTCAACCTGCTTAAGGCCAAATAATTCCTACCATGTACAACTCTTATCCAGAAACTGTTGTTCTTGAGATTATGCAGTCAATATTTTTCTTGTTACTGGTTACTAAGTAGCTACTTATGAAATCTAACCATATTAATAAATTAATTGAAGAGGGTTTTAATTCAGCTGGAAGAATAGACTAAGTGCAAGGAGAGGAAATATAACGAGTCTAGTTTTGACTCAGAATGCATAAAAATTCATCATGAGACATCACAATTCATCACAAAATCTGATCCAGCAGTTAGGACCTGGGTTTACATCTATTCAGTGCTAACGGAGATGGGAAATGCCACCTGTACATGTACCATTAACTAATGCTGTGTCTGGAAGCCTATCCAGATCTTTGACAAAGATTTTTCTGTTCCCCATGTAGGGGACCCAACCCTGGCCCATTTGTGAGAGCAGAGGCATTAACTAACATGTTCACATGGCCACATTTGCCTTTCACCACTTGATTTGCTTTTGTAACTACAGTACAGACATGATCTTACTACAATCTCAAGCACCTGAAAGCAGAAATGGGGTCTCAAGGGGTTAAGAAAACCAGCTTCTTGCCCTGTTTAGAAGAAAGGACCACAGTGAAGAACAGAGTACAGTGGCAGCTTTGATTGACAAAATGTTTCTGGAAATGGGAGCTGTAGTACCTTTTCATATGATGTATCAAGGCCTAAGAGAACAAACTATGGTAGTTTTGTTTCAGACAAGGAGGGACCCACTCCTTGGGTCTGAAATCTGATTAAGAGTCTCAGAAGTAGCCTGTATCCAGACAAAAGTGAAATTGTTCCCGTTCATTCCAACCAGATATAAGTTAAACAATTACAAAGGACAGAAATCTCAGTTCTGACAGAAAATGTACAGGCTGGGAAGAGCCAGCACATTGGTATAGGTTGGATGATGTCAGGTGAGAAGGCAGCGCCTTCTCAGAGGATACAGCAAATGCCCCAGCTTGGAGCACAGCAGCTCCCTTCTGGTTTGCTCCCAGGAGGGCTGCCTGCCTTTGTGGCATCTCTGCTCTGTCTCCCCGAGAGCCACAGGGCAAACCCCCCTGCACCAAAGCCAAGCTCAGCGCCCGCACGCGCCGTACCTGCTGCCTCCGGCTTCTCCGCAGCCGCTATGCTCTCGAGCTCCTGCTCATCCTGGGGCTCCTCGTCACTCGTGGTACCTGTCTCATTGCAGATGCTGCCGCTGCTCATGGGCCTGAGCTGCTTCGCCTGGAAGGACAGTCGGTGGGTCAGGGTGAGCCCTGCAGGCTCCTAACAGGCTCTGAGAGGTAGCGATACTGCAATTTAACAGACCCACACCACAGTGACACCAGTTGGTACAAGACTGGACACATCTGCAACTTAATTGCTTTTGCACTACATGGGCCAGACGAGCTACATCTGCTGGTGCCGTTTACTGGATTCCAGGACTTGGCGATATGGACTCCAAAGCAACGGATCTGATGAGCAGTGACAAAGGCAGCCAGACCCCAGCACCCCCTGTGCCGGCCGGCACCGCCAGGCCGAGGCGGCAGCGCAGCGGGCACCTCTCCTTCTGCCAGCACCTTCTGGGCAGGTTTTGAGTGTCCACAAGGGGGTTAAATAGCGAGCTGCTAGAAATAACCATCCCTATGAGTTGTCTTGAAACATAAATATATGGAAGTGAATATCAAGAGAGGGTATTTGCACCCCCACCTGGGACAGTGAAGTCCTCCTAGACTTGTCCTGCTGTGACGATAGAGAAATCAGGGTCCTCCAGGCCCTGACTCAGACCAGGAAACTAACATGACTGCTCTGAATTGCTTCAGACGAGTCCTCTGAGCAAGGGGATGAAGGGAGAGACTCTCCCTTGTTAGCCAAGCTGCCAGAAAGAACGTCTCACTTGCATAAATTGTGCTGCCCCTGCTCCCAGTATGTTCCTTGGTGTTGGAGGAGGAAGAGGATGGGGTGATACAGGAATAAACGAGACTGTTTATGACAGGCTCGGTGCCCACGAAGCCCCCAACTCACATAGCCGGGCTTGTAGGGGGTGCTCGTCTCCGGCCCAGACAACACGTTTCCAGCCATCTCCGCCTGGTTGTATCGGTGCTTCCTACGGGCTGTACCTGGGGAGTGCCAGGGATGGGCTTCTGCAGCAGCTTTTCCTGAAACAAACACAATCAAAATCACACGCCGTGAATGCCAAGCCCATCTCCACCAAAAAGCTGTTGCTTTGTAGTAAGTTAGAAAGCGCTCTGAATAAAATGGCATCAAGTTATGGCATAAAAACGACAGTTTTGCAGCTTTCTTTGCAAAGCATGCACATTTGCAAAACATAACAGTGTTTCAAAGGTAATGAGATGAGAGCCATGCAGTTATGGGACTTTCTCTTTTCTTCTGGAAAATGTCTGAATACAAATATGAGTAAAATAAATAAATAAACAAAAAGGCTACACTGTGGTTTTGGAGAGTTTGCATCCTGATGATATATCACGTATCTGCAATGCATTTTAGGAGTCAAAAGTTTATACAAGTCCCGATGTGGGGAACGTTCATTTGGGATTTAATTGGCAGGACACCCACGGTGCTGTTGTGCACAATGCAAAACGCTAGAAATATTTGCAGAGTTGAAACTTTTCCTTAGTAATTAGGCAATTGAAACCAGAAACAACCAAAAAAGGTGATGCTACCCAGCGCAAACCACCAAGAAAGTACCAAAAGGCTTCAGATTAATACAATGAAATGCACATTAACCACCTTGGCATTTGCCAGGCAAAATCTAAATGGCATGTTTGTGACTGCTTGGTAATGTACAGGTGAATGCTGCAGCGTAAGAGCACCATGGCAGGATGATGCGTGGTGTCCACACAAGGCAGGAAGGCAGACGTTATGTATGAGAGAGGTTGAGGAACACAGCGTGCAGCACAGGGAGGTTGCCATGTTCAGACACATGCACTAGCAGGTGCCTACCAGAAGACGCTTTCAAAGTTTTTGTGGTCATTTTAAGATATGCCTCAGGATTTTCAGTGATTTCTACATCTGAAAAAAGAATAATGTCATTTTCCTCACTATTCAATAATTTCCAGCTTTTAAAAAGAAACATTTGAAACAATGAGGGAAAAGAAAGGCCAAAAACCAAACCAAAAGTGGCTGTTTCTTTTTTTTTTTTTTTTTTTAATTAGACATTCTTAAAAAGTAAGGTTTCTAAAAACGTGTTTCTGAAAATGTAAGGTTGGTTTGGACAAGCCAGTATCCCGAGGAGATTGGACTGCCCACAGTTACTGAGAGTACTTGAAAACCAACCAGGTGGGAGCAAGAGCTCAGTCCCCTTCCTTCCCCCACGGGACATCCTGCAATTGTCCAGCTCACAACAACGCCTGGCAGTCAGTCCTCACCTGACAAAGCACTGTAGTAGGTGCCTTCTTCCTCATCCTCATGGGAGGAAGAGCCCCCCACATCACCTGTGTGATCCCACTCGAGCGGGATGGAGTCAACACTGACGGGGGTCTCACAGCCTGATCTTTCATGACCTTGAGTCGCTGGCACAAGGTGACAAAGGGACTGTGGGGAAGGGGGCACCTCATTGATGGCCCTCTTATGCCAGGGATCATTCTGCATTTCTCTGGAGTCTTCGGGATCCGTCTCATTTTCAGAAGTCTCTTTCTCATCATCCAGTCCCTAAAAATAACAAATAATTATTGCATGTTAGTAAGAATTATAATCAATCCCTGCTGCTCAATAAGCTAATGATTGAGCAACTGCTACTGGAGACTGTTTTGTGGTCAGCAGACCCCATGTGCCTCAAATTAAACCTAATTTCTGCCTCCTTCCTCTTCGCCAAAACAACCCTCACATCAGCCAGCACCAAAACACTTCTCTTAGCTCTGCAAAAAGGGATACCCAGTTCCAAGCAGACCAAAGAGCTCAGCAATGAAATGCTGCTCAGAGGGTGAACAGCTACTTGCAGATGCTCAGGTTTGCTGCTTCCTCTGTCGGATGTTTTAATAGATGTTCTTTCTTTTCAAGCCAAAGCCAAATGTTTCCACTGAAAAGTAAAGAGCGAGCTTTTCCCTGATCAGGGTTGCCATGAGAAAGTGGCCAGACAGAGTCTAACAAATGTATAAAGAGATACTCAAAGCACATTATTGAAATTAAAGAAAACAGGAAGTGATTAATATATACGTACATATATATTAAAAAAAAAAAAAGAAAAAGAGAAAAAAGCTTTAAAAGCCCTCAAGCCATCTAAATACTAACCCTGTGTATTACTGCCATGCTATTATCCAGATTCTGCAGATGAAGACCCAGCAGGGGAGGCATGGGGAAACATGGCTGCTGAAGACAGAAATTTAGCAAAGCTGCTGCAACTACTGAGATGTTCCTGACCCCTTGGGGCTCAATCTACCCAGTCAAGCTGCTATGGATAAGCAATGAATATTGCAATTCCAACTCCAAAATCCCACTAAAGCATCAAAATGGCTCTTGTTTCTTACAGGATGCCTGGAAGTCAGTCTTCGATGGAAGCGGGCAACGCGTCCAAACACTTCCTGACAGTATCTATGAAGTTCTTCCAATTCATCTTCAATCAGGATAGCATCCATAGGCTCGCTCTTCTGAATCAGCTGCTCCCCAAAAACAATTAGCTGATCAATCTTATTGGTGTTTAACGTTATTTCTTGCTGGAAACCCTATTTGGAACATAAAAGAAAAATTATTACTTCTGCAGTGTCCCTTTCTAGCCTGAGGTTTGTCCTCCTCTTCTAGTTCAGTGCAGTGAAAAATGAATCTAGCAATTAACACTGGTGTCTAATTTCCTTTAGCAAATATCTTTTCACCAAAGTTGTGCAAAGGTTTTTTAGCAGGATTACGGTTCCAAATGAAGTGGCATTTTCCACCTGTGTGCATGCATCAATATGACTGGAGTATCCTGAGCCTGTAGGGGATCTGGGTGTGAGAATTCAGATAAGTGGGGTTTCTTCTGTCATTGGTTACCTGCAATCTTATTCACAGTAGCAGAGAAGTTTGGGTAACTGGACCTGCAAAGAGTCTACTTCCCAACAAATCTACATCCCAACGCAGTGTGAGGGAGAAGGGGAAAATCAGCCGATGAGCCAGCAGCAAAGAATTAGCCTGGTCTTTAGAAACATTACATACATGTGCCCATTTCTGTTTAACAGCCCCAATTACAACCAATGCACTCAGAGAGGAGATCCTAGCTTAATGTTGGTTCAGAAAAAAATCTCACCAGAAAAATCGCCTGAAATTAGGGATGTGGCTTTTACTGTTAACCCCCAGGTGCTCCTCACATCAGATATCACTGTCACTGACATCAAGGTGTTAGGAGAAAACAGCAAGAGGAAACCGAGCATTTGAATCCTGAATCTGGCTGATCTTGACTCAGAGAATAAGTGTATTGGTATCTTATAACAAACACAGAGACCTGCTGGCTCTGAAGAAGTTCCAGAAACGTAGGAGATACTATCAAGAGAAAGGAGCCCAGCAGGATCAGCTGGGCTGTACTGAACAACTGCTCTACAAGGATACATACGTTTAACTGGCGCATTTTGTCATCGAAGTTACTTTTTGAGAAGTGCTCCACGTTGGTCAGCTGGAGGTCCATTTCTGTGAGCCACACAATGATGCTCTCCCTCGTGCCCTCAAACTCATCTCTGCGATTGGTGAAGTGCTGAGGAGCAGGAAAGGAGCCAACATTACAGTCATGGAATTACAGAGAAAAGCTGGTCATAGGAGCCCTCTGAAAATAATGTTTTGTTTAAAGATTGCTGCTGACCTTAAAGGTCACGAGGACACCAATTGCAGCTTGTCACACACATTAACTGCCCCCTTCCTGCAGTGATTCTGGCAGAAAGCGTCCTATGCTGGTAGGTTATTCCTCTGGGAGAGGGAATAAACTTCAATAGTAGAGGATGCTTGTATAAAAAATGATATTGCTTCCTCACTGCATAACAAATATACCTTCTCCCACATCCTTATACCACTGCAACAGTCATTCAGACTCAGGGTTAAGTATCTGATTTGTTTTAGATTTAGAAAAGTGTTAGACAAAGGAATCAGCCCCATCTCTAATCAAGCTCAGGTAATTAAAGCTACAACATTAAAATCAGCCAAACGATGGGGAGGCTGGAACACGGGCACCCACACAAGTGTCATGAATGCACTGCTTGGCATGGAAGGCAGGAGATGGTCTCTCTGCTGCCATCTCCTGCAAAAAGCTTCACACAAAGCAGCTTTTAGTGCGCAGGTTCTCAGAGGTCAGGGAGGAGATTATTTAACACCCCAAATATGACAGCTTCTACCTGCCTGGCTCAAACCCCTTCACTTCTCTCCCAGCCTCACCCACTGGCTTTGGGGACCTCATAATTTTCCCTTGCTTGTAGCCTTGCTGTACTTAAAGCCCTGCTGCATTTAAGAAACAGGCAGGAGCAACTTTCTACTACTGCGGAGCACAGGAAACCTGCTCAGAAATTGGTTTAACTGGACTAGAGAAAAAATAACCCTCAGCAGAAGTGTCACAGAACCACGTTTGCAGCCACTCTTTACCTATGCCTCCTTGGTTAGCTGGAAGCCTTTGTCAAGGCCATATTTATACCATATACTCAGTGAGCTCTTTCAAAGCTGCTCTCCCACGTTGGTAACTCAAGTCCACTAATGCTGGTACACAAACCAGCACAAGGTGGTTACTCCAGCATGGGCTTCGCCCTTGGTAATTCCTGTAGGAACCTGTAAGAGCTTCTCACTGTCTCTCCCCAACCCTGCAGTTACCTTGAGCCTCCTCAGAACGGCAGCGACTCGTTTCTGGAGGTTATCCCAGCGCTGGTTGCCCTCGTGGACCATCTGCTTCAGCTTGCTGGCCGAGTCGGTGCGGTTCTCACGCGCGAGGCGCCTGTACTGCTTATTGATGAGCTCCAGCTGAGTGAGGCGCTCATGGATTTGCCGCTGGAAAGCCTGGAAAATGGACAAACTCGCATGCCTTGCCCAAAGCAGAAAGGATTGGTGGGATGCTATCTATCAAGAGAAATGCCCCTTCCCTTCAAAAAATACACCTTGCAACATCTTCAAAGTTAAATCCAGAGATGGCCCCATATTTTTTTTATCACCAGAATCAACCATCCCTGCTCAGATTTAGGAGAAGAAAACAAACAAAAGTCATCCCACAAAGGTGTCCAGGTTTCCTACAAAAAGCAAATTTTTAACTTACACGCAGCATCTTGTCAGTGCTGACTATTGGATTCTCTACATAAACCCCCGGAGGCAAATGAGCTGGTCGGCTGCCTCGCAGCCAGGCACTGCTCAGTTATTTACGTCGTGTGAACCACCACCTCCGAGACACAGGCATCTCGCACGGCCATAAGCATTCAGCAACCTCACCACAGCCTGCTGCTGAGCATAAAAAGCTAAAGGCAAAGAATTTACCTCAAACCTCTTCAGCTCCTCCTTCGCATTTGTGTACAGAACCTCTGACGAATGGGGTTCAGCTGCCATCTTCTCAGCTGGAATCAACCAACTTTCAAAGCGCGAATAGTCATCCAAAAACCTCTGCCACAAGCGCCAGGTTTCCTCGATTCTGAGGAGCAGATGCAAAAATGGAAGAGTTTTATCACAAGCTTGACCATTCATTTTGAGTTTCATCTCCAGTACTCAGTTTTTAGCAAAAGCAACAGTGTTTCCTCAAAGTTCTGCCCCAGATTCTCTTGCAATGGTCAGGAAAAAAGCCACTCACTTCATTCGTCTCTCCATAGACATGGCACAGATGTTTCTCCACCGTCTGTCCAAGCTCCTGGTCGTCTGCTGGATGGAGTCACACTCTGTCTCATTAGCACACGCATCCGAGTCATGCAGCAGGACCTCGCAGATGCTAAACACAGATTCCACCCCGGCAGTGTGTTGCTCTATGTCTCGTTGCAGATCCTGTGACGGGGAAAATAAGAGTTTCAGTGAAAGGCAACGTGGACGGCTCAGCTTCAGACATTCCCTCTCCAAACACTTCTTTAGCTTTAGGGAGCAGGGTGCAGAATGAGCTGTGCAGGTCACAGGACAGGGAAGTGCCACACACAGGGCGATTGTCCAGCTCTGGTTTCCCATCAAAAGCTCAATCTTTTCAACTCTGAACCATTTTACTAAATTCAAAACCCAAACCTTACACACACTGCAAACACACAGATTTGGCAGCAGCAGGTGACAGAGTTTCCTAGGACACTCTAGGATTGACCGAGCAGTCAGAGCCCGGCTCCTGCACATCAGTGCCTACCTGATCACAAGCTGCTATCACACGCAGCAGGGCACAGCACAGGGCAGGCAGTGCTGCACCACGCTACCCTTGCTGTCCTTTCTAGACCTCCTCTTTTAACAAGCTATTTTAAGGGCAAAGACCCTCTGCTAAATCTACTGCAGCTCTTTTTTCCACAGCTTGTATCTCCATCATATTCCAGTGTAACTATTGATAAAGGCAATTTAAGAAGAGAAGAAGAAAGCCTTACTTAAGTGATCCTAATTGAAAAAGCAGCTCTGTGCAATACTACCAGCTGGGAATGGTAACGAAATGACAGTGTCCGCTACATTTCATTTATTTCAACCCATTCTTGGTTTCCCTAATGAAGGATGCAGGGAATTTGCTGGAATTACACCAGAACAACAAGAAATACAAGAGAAAGTGCCTTTTACTGACAAGAGAGAACAGGAACTCTCACTGAAATAACATTACTGACTTTAGTGAACAGATAAGGAAGAATTGACTTTGCTCTAGCCTTAAAGAACACAGACACAGCTTGTAGGAAACCCCAACAGGGCTGAGGGAAGATCTTTGCAGAAATCAATAAGGTGCAAGGAGCTGAGTATCACCCACTGGCAGGCTCCAGTGGCATTTCTGCATGGACCTGAAGGAAGGGCTGAGCCATAAACAGTCAAAATTCACCTTGTGGGATTTGCAGTAGCCTGCAGCTGTAAGGGAAGTAAAAGCCCAAATCTTTACCCAGTTGAGAGGCTGCCAGAAGCAGACCCAACTGCAGTTTCACCAGCTTATTAACAATTCACAGCGTGAGGCAGCAGCGTCTTTTTAACAGGGGCTCTGCTTGGAGCGGGCTCTACCCCACTGCTGATGAAATCGCCCTGGATTTGCAGTTACGTCGGGAGGAGGAAAAAAAAAAAAAATAAAATAAACAGGAGCATCTGTTCCACGGATTAAAAAGTCACCCTCGTTTGCCCTGTGTGATCTTGCCACCCGTGTCTCATAGCTCTGGGGCCTGCCCAGGCTCACGCAAGGCCCCCAGGCAGGGCGGTCGCTGCTATCAAAGCTGCTCGTTCCCAGCACCCCAGTGGGGTCTCGGCACGAGGCGGACGCTGCGCAACAAGGAATGGGGCCGAGGGCAGACCCGGCCCCCGGGGCCTCTTCCACCCGCCCTGCGAGCGCTGCCAGCGAGTCCCAAAGCCCGCGCAACGCTGGACTGCCCCCGTGAGCAGCCTTTAGATCTGAAACAAACATTATTTCTGTTGCAGATCTTAAGCCTTTAACTGAACAAGCCGTAAACATCTCCGAATGCCTGACACTTTCCAACCGTCACTGTTCAAGATGGAACAGGTAAAACTTCTCCAGGGATGGATGCTGCACAAAACAAGCCTGCAGGGCTCTTTTCTCACAATCACTCCACGCTTGTCAAAGTAATTGTTCACATAAACCCAGGGAAGATCTCTTTACTTGTTGCATTCAGATTAGGGGTTTGCTAAAGCTCAACAAAAGAGCTTATGGTAGAAGGAGACTAGAGGTGCCCTAGGGTCTGTTGTTTGGAACAGAACCCAAGCACCAAAGCAGAGAGTAGTTCCAAGGAGCAAACGATCGCTCTGCAGCAAGCTGCAGCTTGAACGCTCATAGTAAAAATAAATTAGCTGGGACACAGCAATTCTGTGCTCCATGTCTTTGCCCAGTGGAATTTATCACAGCCTTTAATGCAAAGGGTTTGGATGTGGAGAAAATATTTGTGTGACCATTCGTGTTGTGGAGGAAACCGTTAGATGGTGAGAGTCACAGTTTGTGGCGTTTGGCCTCCTCCTGCCAAGGAGCAGGAGTGACACAGGTTATGCCACACCACCAGCAAGCCCTACAACACACAGTGTCTCAGAGAAGCTCCTTTTCCATCCCTAGCTGCTGCAGAGAGAAATCTCCTCCAGGACTGTCCTTCTCCCACACTTCTACTTGGCTGGGAGAGCTGGCAAGTTCAGCTCTGTCCCAGTCATCTGCAATCCAGGCCTTCAGG
>NW_010587594.1:90072-131937 GCF_000705375.1 Tinamus guttatus | reverse complement strand
GGGGAAGCAGCAGGGCCTCGAGGCATGGGAAGGGACATCCCCACGCAGGGACACGTCCCTGCTCTCGCCTTCGCTACCGTACACAGCTATTTACGTACAAATTAAAGCTTTTCTGCCACACACTGGCATGTCCTGTCTTTAACCTTCCTGGGCAGGCAGAGGCCTCCAGTGCTGGGAGTGCAGAACAACAGGAAGCAAAAGAGCAGCCCGGGTTTCTGATAGCATTTGTTTAGGGCAAAATAATGCTGGTGGAATTTGTGACCGTCACTACAACCAGTGAAGACGGGTTGGAAAAGAAAGGTAAATAAAACAGGCAGAAATTGGAGGACCTTGGATTAAAAGTCATACACCACCCAGTCAATATCAAAGAGGGGGAGGAAAAAAAAAAAAAAGATAATTCCACCAAAAAATGGAAGGAATGACTTTGAGATGGAAACCATTGCAGCCTTGAAGCACTCAGGTGCTCCCTGGCACACCTGCATTCGCATGCCAGCTGCTCCTATTCCCTCCCCGGGCAAATATGCCAGGCTGAAAAAGCTGCCTCTCACCTCTTGCTGCCACAGGGATTTGGACCCTGGCAGGGAAATCCTGGCGGAGGCTTGAGCCACCTCGGCAGTTTATCACAGCTTCCGGCAGGATCCAAAAGGCAACGGTGAGCCAGAAAGTTGGGAAACAGCCCTTGAATCTGGCCCGGTGGAAAAACAAGAGCGGCAGAAAGCAGGGCCGGCGGTGCCTCACCTGGGTACGTGTGACATAACATCGGGAAGCTCCTGATAAGCCGCTGAACTCTGGCACGGCTTTTGCACCGGGGAGGAGCAATAATCCCTCAGGGAGGGGGAGCATAAGGAAGGAAAGGAGGCAGGCGAGATTTCAACTGCATGAGTTTTTGCCCAGAAAATAATTGCAAGGAGGAGATTTGAGAGTTTTGCAGCGACAGACGCGGGTGGTTCGGCTGCATCATTCACCCAGGGTCTCTGCCCGGCAAACACCACCTCACTTGCCCTGCAGGACTGCTCTGCACAGCTCAGGAGCCCTGGGGACTCCTAGGAGGGCGCCTGGGCTGATGGGCTGCAGGGCCAGCGGGGCAGGAGGGTGCTCTGCCTGGAGCTGCCCCACGGCCTGCCCTGCCCCAGGGGCACAAGCAGGGAGAGCTGCTTGCAGACACGCAGGGGAGGCACCTGGCTCCCGTTCCGAAGGATGAAGAGTCCAAAAGGAGGCCGGCATCAGCTCACTGCCTCCCAACAAGCCATGTTTGCTCAAAAGGGTCGTTGGAAGGGATTCCTGCAACGCGCACAGGGGACTCCCTGGCAGTTTTTGGTGGTGAACGCAGCGCTGGGGGAGCACTGCTCCCTCCGAGGCACGCCGGGCACACAAACCCCCTCCGTGGGTTTTGGCTGCCTGCCACCCCGTGCAAGCTGCACGCCTGCTCTCCAGCTGCTTCAAGCCTTCGCTTGGGCAAGCAGGCGAGCACGCAGCCGTCTCTTTTGCTACAGTGCTGTGGCAGCTGGAGAAAACAAGCAAGAGATTTGCTTTCTGGTGCCTGTTTTCACACCAGCAGAGCTTGTCCGCCTGTTGGTAGCTTTATAGCCTTCCTCTACCAAAGACACACGAGCGAGAGAATCTCCGCAGCTTCACGGCTGAACAGAACCGCATTTGCATGCCTGGGAAGCAAACAAACATCCTAACAGCTGATTTATCCCGCGAACATCAGCCTCTCCCGGTGTGCACCGAGCCACGCTCAGGCTTCTGTCGCCACGCAAGGCAAGCGCGCGCATATGACAAAGACATTAAGTCCTGCGAGGGCTGCCATATGGCAGATCTGAGCTTGTCACCACAAACTAGGAGAATCACTTCACAGCCTAAGCGGAGAGCTCACCTAATTTGCCCATCTGTCCCAGGATGTTTATTGGTTTAAAATGATGAAATAAGCTATCAGCAGGAGTGTTGTGTCTCTGCTAGATTGGCCCAAGACTGTTTTGCTTTCATTTTGGTATCACGTAGGCATAGATACATGTACTGCAGCACGGAAAAGATAAATGCTACTTGCAGTCATCCATGGAGACGTGAGAAACAACAGAATTAAAGTCGTCTATAAAACTTGATTGAAGTCCCTTGCAGACAGGGATTATTTTACAGTCTTTAACCACAGGATCATATCTTACCTGCTGGAAAGCCTGAACCCCAAGGATGGAGGGCTTTGAACAGGCAGTGGAGCAATACGGGCCTTCTCCTCGCGCTCAGTGCATCGCTCAGGGCTCTTTGTGCTGCCCACGTCACAGCCTGTCCTGGAGGCACCGTGAGATTCCATCCTTGTCCTAGGTCCTAGGACACAGGTCCTAGTACTGGGCACTCAAAAGTGCAGTAAGGGCAGCAGGCAGTTGGGCTTTTAAAATAACCTGCTGGCGTTGTCATATTCAAACAACAAAATCTCCAAGTGGTCTCAGACTCAGCACCCGAACGTCAGAAAACCTGCAGCTTCCTGGCTACTGAGCTACAAAGCCAGAAGCAGAACCACCTCCGCACTCACTCAGATGTTGTGAAAATAAATCACTACACGAAGCTTTGCCAGGAGCATGACAAGATTGTTTCTCTGCTGCTGCAGAAGTTACTAATTTTCCTCCGGGCACATTCTCCTATCTCAGTGGTAAGAACCCCCCAGGCCTCCGGCACTCCTGCCCTGCGGCATTTGCTCCATCCCAGTTATCTTCCCCAGCAGATAGAGCAGGATCCTGAGCAAGGGGCTACGCCAGGGTATGCCATGATGGGGAGCAGCTCCAAGGTACAGCAGTCTCTCCTCCTCCGTGCAATGGGGCCAACCGAAATTCTGCCATCTCACAGTTTTCAGCAGCATCCTGGCTCTGTTAGTGCTGCTTAAATACAATTCTAAGGCTTTTACAAAAGCCAAGTGAAAAGGAGAGAGATGGTCTGTCACTGTGGGGCATCACAACCCACACTCACAGATCATCTCATCTCCAGGCCAAGATCCCTTGCTCTGCCCCTCATGAGGAGGTCCAACTCATGTGATGTCTGCGATCGGTAATGCAACTCCTCCCTCACTGGGCTTAAAAGAGGCTGCGTGCTCAAAAAAGCACAGGTGGGACCTCTTTTGTAGTGCCAGAGTCCACCACCGAGGTGGCAACCTCCATGAACATCTATTCAAGCCTAATTCAGCTCCCTCCTAATTTCTCCTTGACTAGACGACAGTGGAGATGTGCTGCACCCACGCCGCAACACACAGTGAGGGGACCAGCAAACTTACAGGGCTGCCCCATAACTCTGGTCACTTAAAACCACCTCCTATCAGTCCTTCCAATTCTTCACCCTGCTCCTGAATTGGAGGGAAATCACACATGGAAGCCAGCACGTACAGAAGTCTTTCAGGCCAAGAGCCCAGGAACTGTCACATCGGAGCAAATCACCTCTCTAATAGCTGCTACGCTGATGCTCTAGGGAAATGTGCACTAACTTACCTCAAAACACCACCAACACACTTGTCTGAAGGTGAAAGCTCTAAGACATCCCAAGCAGACAGACAAATGCTCAATTGGCAGCAACTACTTGAATAGCAAGCCAGGCATTACTGCAAATATCCCACTAGCTCTTTAGCATATTTTCCTAAATATCACTGGAAACGTGCCATGTTTACTTGATCTTTAAAACACTATGCATTTTAATCTGTGTTTAAGGATTGTTATGATTCATATCTAATACAAAACAAGATGTAAATGACTGCAAAAGTCATTTTAAACACAAAAAGTATGTTGTCATAAGACAAGAACAACAAAAAAAATCCCGGTTATAAAAGCAAAGCACTAATTCTCACAAATACAACACTGGCACACTGCGAGAGGAACTGTTCCAAAAAGGATCTAACACCTACCTCATCTGCAGATACAAAGAAGGCAGTTTCTGCTTAATCATTCATGGCTCATGTTAATTCTGATCTAATTTCAGGTTAAGGACCAGCACACTTGGCATGGCCCCAGCACAACCACTGACTTCACCTGCCCCAAGCGGAGAGCTGCTCTGGGCCCAGAGGAGCACGAGGTGGGAAGGTACAAGGAAAACAAAAGCTTGGGAGACGAGTTGAGACCGGTACTGATGTTGTGTTGGTCTTTTTATTTCTGTATTGCTAATAAATGCAGGAGGGAGGTGAGACTAGCCCGGCATCCTCTTCCCAAGTTGTGGTAGAAACTCAGAAATTATTGTGAAATAAGATAGCCTCAGTAAGAACAATACTATATTTATCATCATGTTCTTAACTCTTTCAATACTGTGAGGATGTTTACTTCAATAAGAAGAGGTCATTGTCTGGACCTTGCAGGTTTTTGTTTTAGTTTCTCCTGGTAATGCTACCACTAGGTTACCACCATGCATAATATATTGAATTTAAAATATAACAAATATAGTAAAATACAAGCTTGTGGTATGGTCTTTCAATCATAGTTAGGGAAGAAAGAACAAATAAAAAAATCACTATTATCTAGGATAATTCCATACACTTTTGAAGATCAAAAGGGAATATTATCATTACATGAATCTGACCTTTTGCAGAGACATACACACACAGGTCAGGGATCTCCTCAGGGTCTAAATATGTGAGGATAAAATACAGACTTGTCTTTTAAACAGGAGGCCCTCCTAAAAATACTTCAAATAAACTCCTATCACACAGTCTTAAAACAAAGCTGTGTTCCACACCAACAGAGAAAATATTTTGACTCTTCCTTTTACATAGCTCTCATGATTAAAATTATATTATATATGAATTCTTCCACCTTGCCCTCTAGCACTGGGAAAATTAACACATGGTTGCTATGTCGTAATATAGCAACAAGTTGCAACACAACAAAAAAAGAAAAACTGCAGTTAAATTTGAATTTCAATAATAAAATTAATTTTAAGTGGAATTCACAAATTGTGTCAGTCTGATGGCTGGGGACACTGGTGTCTGACTTCTATCTTAAAACACTGAAAACATTTTCTTACCGTGCTCCAATGACATCAAAGAGATGCTGCCAGCGATCATTGATTTTGTTGAGTTTGTCATCTATTTCTGCAACTCGGCTCTTGTTGCTGGCCTTGATGAGCTGGTCACCCATTTGTTTCAAATGAAGCTTATTTTCACTGAACAGGTTTATTTCTTCCATGCAATCCTGACAAACACACACAAACATTGCTTAGTTCCTGAGCAAAACTGAACAACACTGTCTATTTCTTTCTCCACATGTGGAATGTGAAGATAGGTTTGGCTTGGAATGGCCAAGGATTCTACATTAGTACATAAAACTCACTCAAAAAATCCTCAATGGAAAAGCTCTCACAATGAAGTCACTATGAAAAAAATAAGCAGCTTAAAGTCTAGTAAAGGCCAGCTGTAAGTACTCCTAAAAATAGCAATTTAATGTTCTAAATTTGCCCCTGCTTTTCTAATTTAACTTTATTTTTCAATCAAGTTACCTTGAAAGAACCCAAATTCAAGCCTAGGATGACTTTATTTTGCTGGTATTCTTATCCAGAGGAGATCTGGGATTAGATATTGAGCTCTTTAAGCCACACAGAAAAAACAGGCAGCAAAAACCAGCCCTGTTTTAAATCAAGCTAATAGGAAGGTATTAGAAAGCACTAACTGGACTGAGTACCAACAGGAAGGCACAGGACTACTCCCCATTTCAATCTGTAGATTTTATTTTTGGTTGTGGGAGCTCCTTATTCGGCTCGCATAAGACCTGCCATCTCCTCCAAGTTTTTCTTAGCAGCTGACCCTGCTAGAGACAGTGCCAGCAGAGACACCCCAGGACCCCTCCGATCCCCACAAAGGAGGCTCTGGGGAGCAGCGCGCGCGTGGGCAGGCTCAGACACAACGGCCCAGGCCCCCACACTGGTCATGAAAACACACCACACTCGACGCCTGAATGCAGCTGGCTGGTACTTCTGCTTTGCATTTTGCTCCCAATATGAGCATTGAGAAGGTAAGAGCTGAGGATAAAGCATCTCAGCACCTTGCAGAGCCTGTAAGTGCTGTTTTTAGACCACATTTCACTTCCCAGGAACAAGGAAGACGTGGGGATATGGGGACTGGCGTCTCTATGATGAGTTACCAGACTGCAATTCAGTAAACACTGTGCAGTTACTTACCTTCTGCAGCTTGTCTATCATGTCCTCAATGCTAACATCTGCAGTCTGCAGCACTTTGCTCTCCATCTGCACCAGCCACGAGCACAGCTCCTTATTCTTCTCATTGAATATGATCCAGGCATTGAGTCTGTCCTCGATCTCCTGCTTACGCAGGGACACCTGCGGACGAGCACACGCATCAACTGCTGGCTATAGCTTTGTCGAGAAGGAAAACAGTGATTACTCTGGTCTAATTTCTAGTCTCCATTTGATTGCGCTCCATTTTGCAAGAGCAGTTATTAAGTATCTCTGGATTTCTTTCTAAAGCCAGCAAGCATATTGTTATGGCATGTTATTTGGCAGAGCGGGGCCAGAAGTTGTCTAGCAAACAGCAGATTCTCTCCTTGAGGGGAATGAAACTGTGTGACAGCTTTATAAATAATGGTGTTATACAGCAATTTAAGTATTGCTCAGTAAAATCTTTAAAATGGCAAACAAAGAAGTGACATAAAGTATATAACTAACCACATAAAAATGAATAAAGTCTCATATACAACACAAAATAGATAACATCCCCAGGTAAGTCCTTGTTATTTTGCAAGTGAATCACAGAGTAGTTGAGGTTGGAAGAGACTTCTGGAGATCACCTAGTCCAACCTTCCTGCACAAGCAGGGACACCTAGTGCACGTTGCACAAGATCGCATCGTGGTGGGTGAAACGTCACAACCACTAACAGATATTATCACATCTCTGAAACACTTCCCTGATCTTCCATTTGGCCATCTCCTCGTACAGAACCTCAAAATAGCTCAACATCAAAAATCTATCCTTTATCTTGGAAAATGTGTTGGGTTTAACACAAGGTCTAGACAGGAAAACTAAACCACCGGTGCTCCACAATGTTCGAAAGGAACAGGCTCACTATTCTAGTAGTCAGTGCTACCTACCCAGGCCTGACTGAAAAGGCCACTCCAAATACCACAGTGTGGCCCGACACACATCTCCATTTTCACATCTAATGTACTTCATACAGCATGTGTCTCCTTAAAACTTTACTGCTGATTCTCCTCTAACTACCCTCCAGCACTATTTTGTACCTTGGTACAAAGTTTGAGCATCTAGTGGGGAACCAAGACCAACTCCAAGTAATACCTGGATCAAAATGGGAGCTACTGAGTGATCTCTCAGAATTGCTGCTTTTGTCATCTAAATTCCAACTTTTTAAAGAGGGGAGTGGGGAAGTGAATCAGATGTCTAAAGCTTTCTTGCTGACTACCTGATCTGAGCAAAGAGATGAGCCCCACAGCACTGTGTTCTTACAGGTTTGCACTTACTGCTGAGTAAGACACCAGACATTCACCCTCTGACAGTGTGTCCCATACACTGACATTCATTAGGCTGGGATCTTCGCTGGCACAAATAGCTAAATCTCTGACCTACATTACCTGGCAAGGGCAGCTATGTAAAAACTAATCCCTCTGAGTGCATCTGCTCATTAAATGTGCTTATTTCCCAGCTTTGTCCAGCATGGGCATCTGGCCGCCCTGCTCCGGCACCCGCGACAGCTGCGGCAGCGTCTCCTCTGCATTTACCTCACAGTTTGTTTTCAGACAATACGTCTTGGACTCCTCTAATCTGATAGCCAAACAAGGCAGTTATGCCGGCAGCAAGGCTGATCCCGTGTACTCGTGTCCTGAGCTGAGCATCCGTGACAGCTCTCTGGAGCCAATTAGGGCTCTGCAACTATTTCCGTGTGTCCTTCAGCTCACGGCACTGAAGAGGCTTCCTCCCACTACAGGTTTGTGTGTGTGTGTGTGTGTGTGTGCGTGTGCGTGTGTGTGTGTAGAAATTATAGCAACATTAGTGTCACCTTTTTTCTTCTCTCTCCAAGGTAGACTGCTTAAATTTTGTTCCCTTCAGGACACCAAAATAGAAATTTTGAGTAAAACCTGAATTTAAATTACTACAGTCGGAAGTACGCAACTTGGATAGACTGTAACTGGGTACAAAAAACGTAGCTCGATTTTCAGAATCCCAAATTAAAAATATTGACCTATACGTGGGGCAGGGGAGAGGGTGTTTCTGTAATTATTTTCTTAGTTCAGAAACAATAAAAGAGAGAATACGGATCATGGATTAACTGTCAATTTTAAGGCAAAGATACTAAGTTCTTCCTTCTCGTTGCAATGTAAAACAAGAAACCTAAACAACAAGCTCATCACACCAAAGTCTGTGAAATCACCTTGGTTGTTCATTGCTTACTCCGGCAATACTCCCACCAAGTTTGATTTAATTTTGCCACAGTAAGGATAGGACACAAAATAGCAATGCTTCCCCACTACTATTTTGCAAGCTGTGAAACAAAAAACACTCCCTGGCGAGTAAAGTAGGGCCTGAGTTTGCCTTGCTGACATGTGGAGCTATACAGAGCAGCTTAAGACCTTGAAATATTTTGCTTCTCTAACTCCCATGAACGGGGCAAAGCAAACACACATTCAGCCAGCACAATAAGCGAGTGAATCAAGTTCATGTGACTTTGCCGGTGACTTTTCCCCACAGTTTCACATGCGCTGAATTAAGCACAATGTAGCAATGAGCCACGAAGAATACAAATGTTTCACAACAAACTAAAGAAAGAATAAGACAATTCCCTGCTAGCAAGAAGTTAGTATTTAAACACATTTAAGTTTTCTTAAAATCGACTCTGCTGGTATTTTTACCTCAGACCCTTGCAGGCCTCCCTCTTCCTCTGCCTGCTTCACCCCAAGGCCATTCCCGAGCGCATCCCTGTCTGCTGCCCTCCCTCCCCTCCACAGCCGGAACAAAGCCGTGTACTTTGGTAAACAGCTGCGTGTTGGCTCCCTGCAACTCAGCCACTTGCTGAAGTTGAGAGTTTGCACAGAACGAAACCGCAGCACCGCGCGGGATGTGAGGAGGGAGCCTGCAGGCCGGCTTCACCCCCGGCTCAGCTGCGCTGTGAGGGAGCAGCTGGAAAAAGCAACCCCGTTTTCCCTGGGAGGGCCCATGAATATGAATACGGCCCTGTAAAAACAAGGAGGACGCAGGAAACTCACCCGCAAGCAGAGCTCTTCCCACTGCGGTGCAAATTGCTCGACCTGCTCCTTGAGCACCAGCATGTCCTCGGAGAGGATGCAGTGCGCCAGCTCCACCTTCATGGCCCGCAGCTCCTTCATGCTGTGGGCCCAGTCTGCCAGGGACTGCTCCAGCTCCTGCATGGAAACACACCCAGAAAAAGCCTTGGCTCTAAGCTCCTCTGGTTTCCAAACCGGCTTGCTAATCCCCCGCTGGCCTGTGGGGGAGGAGAGCAGGGGAATGTGCAGCCGCATGTGCAAACTCTTCAGCTCTGCTGCCTCGGGTCCCCCTGCCCAGGTCTCAGGCCAGACCTGACTCTGCAGCCACTGCAGCCCATGGCAGGACTCCAGCTGATCTGACCTCACAGACATTTCATCAGAATTCTCACACATCTGCAGCTTGCAAGCTTTTAAAGTCAGGAGCTGTGCTTTCCGGAACCATATTGAATGGTCCTCCAAAAAAAAGCAGAGCAGGCAGGGAAGCGGCGTACTCCACGGATGTGGCATTTGGTCCCATTTTACAGGGCAGTCCCTGGGAAGTGTTGCTGGCTCCTCTGACAAAAATATTCTTAAATATGATCCAGTTGGTCTTACTTTTAAAGAAAAAGTGTAAGTGCTTGTGTTGGGCAGGTGGTGCTGGGTCCAAGCCCTGTGAGTATTTGCACAGTTCTTTTGATCCAATCACTTATATATATCCTAAAAAGGAATTGTTGATCTGCTTCAAGACTGGAGAAAAAAATAACTAGAAAGGTATAAATTAAATAGAATTGGGAATAAAATTTACCTGAGTTCACAAGAAATGTTCCCCACAGACAAGAGCACATGCATTTATGCATCTTAACAAAGGTCTAATCAGAGTCCTGAATTTTACTATGCTTTGACAGCCAAGAGTAGTATCTGCACAAGCACTGTCTGACAGTGACATTTCTACAGACGAATTTTACTTGCTGGGAAGAGAGGCAGGAGCTGCACAGGGACAGGCTCTGCCATTGCAAAAGTACTTCAGGGTTACAGCCAGATTGCTGCTGTGGGAAAGGCAGCCAGCGCTCGCAAAGAAGATTTCAGACAGCTGATAATGAGTTTAAAGCCCTGGCTCATTAATAAGCTTATTTATTCCCACCACACGAGTCAAGACTTCACTTCATAAAAGGATGATGAAAGACTGACCAGTCCAGACAAAATGTCTCTACCCTTGAAAAATACTTTCCTTGCTGTTTAATTTTTATGATGTGCTATGGACTGCAAGGGCTTTTGCCACTCCCTTACTTTAATTTTCCTTCTCTCTAATTATTCTGAGGTCCCACAGGTGTGTGTGGTACTTTACAGACACATAAGGAAAATAATAAGACCTCTCGCCAGACGAGTTCCGTGTCCAAAGCGGTTTGGGGAACAAGAAGGGAGATTCAGCCGCTAGGAGGACAGCCAATTCGAGCAGAAATCAGAGTTTTAACTTGCTGAGGGACTATAAATTTAGGCCTCAGAAAGGGAGCAGGAAAAAAACGAAACACAAACAAAAAACAACCCTAAAATAACTTTCTTGCTGCCATAATGAAAGACTGACCAGTCCAGACAAAATGTCTCTACCCTTGAAAAATACTTTCCTTGCTGTTTAATTTTTATGATGTGCTATGGACTGCAAGGGCTTTTGCCACTCCCTTACTTTAATTTTCCTTCTCTTTAATTATTCTGAGGTCCCACAGGTGTGTGTGGTACTTTACAGACACATAAGGAAAATAATAAGGCCTCTCGCCAGACGAGTTCCATGTCCAAAGCGGTTTAGGGAACAAGAAGGGAGATTCAGCCGTTAGGAGGACAGCCAATTCCAGCAGAAATCAGAGTTTTAACTTGCTGAGGGACTATAAATTTAGGCCTCAGAAAGGGAGCAGGAAAAAAACAAAACACAAACAAAAAACAACCCTAAAATAACTTTCTTGCTGCCATAATCTCCCTGATCCATGCAGATTAGTCCATCTCAATTTGCAGATTGGCAGCAATCAGGATGGAATAGGAGAAAGGGATTCAGTTCTGTTGAAGAGCAGGTAAGAAGGAAAACTGATTTCAAAGGGATTAGGTGCTGTGCAAAGAATACTTCTGTTTAAGCACAATCTGCCTGTTCAATACCTTAATGTCCTCCTTGGCATTGTAGAGTTCATCATGTTCAACTGGAAGTGGAACTTTCACTTTTGCCTTTAATTCTCTCAGTCGACTTTCCAGTTCCTTTGTTTGCTTTTCACAGCAGTCCCAGCTCTGGAAGTTACAAAAGCAAGATACGAAAGATATATCGTACTATATATACAGGTTACAAAATAGCCATACTTCAGCCTGCTGGAGTCATAGGCTCTAGTTTGTTTTTTGGTGGAAGAATTTGCATCCTACAATACTTAAGATTTGCCTTACAGAATATTTCTGCTCAAAGTGTTTATATTTTGCATACCCTTTGTCCAAACTGAGAGGCTTTTATCAATACAACTCTCAGCCCAGAATTATGTTAGCAGTATTGAATTGTAAGCCATGCATGCTGTCTGGCTGTGAAAACAGATCTCCAAAGGAAATAAGCAGGGTCTCCCCTTGTTTTCAGGTTCCCTTAACACCAAATTTTCACACCAGAGCAGCTGTGGTAGCAACAAACAGATGCCGACTCCACCGCCAGACACCTGCCCCGTACCTGCGCGGTGGCACCGAGCGCTGTCCTGGTGGCCTCCAGACTTTTTCCCATCTATTGAACTCTACAATAGCTTTTCACACACTCAGATGACCCAACAAAATTGGAACAGTTACGAAAGGATGAAATTTTAGCTGCATGAGTAATTTGGGAGTAAAAATAATTATTTTAAAGTCTGGTTAGCACTCCTATTTGCCAGCACAGATAAGACAGTTTTTTGAGAGACAGCATCCTTGTTACTTGTGACATACTCCAAGTGAAGGAACCCATCAAATTTAATTTGCCTACAACATAAATCCATCCATACCATGAGCAGGCAGAATCACTGTTTCTCTTTATAAAGCAACAGTAGGAGACAAGGGCAATTTGGAGTCGGAGAAGGAAGATTTTCTCACTTTTCTCATTAAAGAAAAGCATAAGAAACTAATGCATAAAAACTACTGAAAGCCGCCTTTAAGCAGCAGACAAAATTGAAGATGAAGCAAATAGACCTAGTGCTAAATGCAACATTGCATTAAGCAATAATATATTTTAAAACATTTTTGCCTTAAGCAACAACTGAGTTCAATGTTTGCACCAACCTTCTCATAAAAGGGGTGCATAATTCAACTGAAAAAGGCCCCTATGCTCAGTCCTGCCCCATCTATGCCTGCTTTGGGCAGGCAAGCTGCAAGCCTGGTATTAAAGCAGCTGTTGATAAATGGCACATGGACTTGGAGGATGTCTTCTGGCCACCCTCATCTATGCTGGATTTCCATGCTAATATCAATAGCTATGCTGCCATAGATTTTTTTTAATGGAGCATACAAGGCTACTAAATGACAGTGCTTCCCAAGAACCTTCCTAGTATAATGTGTTTTTCACAATGGCACTGTTTTCTCATCTCTGCTCAAGTTTAAGAAAAAAGGTCAGTCAGCAATTGGTTTAGCACAAGAAAGCAGGTAATTTTAAAGCCTTTTTCCTTTACTGGACAAAAGAGGTTTCAATCCAAAAAATCCCATAAATTTTTGATTTATCAGGGATAAAAGAAAAAAAAAAGAAAAAAAAAAAGTACCTTAAAGTCATGGATGAGATTTCTTAGCTGGTAAAGGCTACAGCAGTCCTGGCTCTTCACAGCCATGAGGAAGTTGTTTGTATCAGTAAGAAACCTGCTGAGACTCCTCAGGGAGCTCCTGAAAAGCTGCCACTGGCTCACGAGTCCATCAATATCCTTCTTCCTTTGCTGAACCATCCGGATAACATTCTGCCACTGCTCCTTCAGCAGCGTGAGCTTGGAAATGAACTCCGTTCTGAAGATATGTCAGGTGTTGAGTGTTAGTATATCTTAAATGTCCTAGAATGTTAGTAATCTTAACTTCCAAGCTGTATTTTCCAATAATTGTGATGGATTTTCATTTGATTATAAAATTCCAGTTCAAATATCCAACTGTGTGAAAGGCCTGTGCAGTCTGTACAAGCTTAGCCCTGTTCTCTGTATTCAGTCTTTTCCAAGGTACAAGACTCGATAATGCAAGTCATTCTTGTCACAGCGTGGCAATGTACATAGCACAACAATCACTGAAGTGATACACACTGCATATATTTTAAAATAATATGCACTAAATATATTCTCTGAAGAACAAGAAAGTCATTGCAAGTGGGACAGGACCCTCTGCTTCTGCTGCAAAATCGATCTGTGCTTTTACCAAGCCGTAAAAGGCAGCTGTGTCCTACAGTACTCAGCTATAACTGCAGAGCGAAGGACTTTTATTATTGTCAAACCTATTGGGGCAGCTCTTTATTTAAAGGGTCAACCTGGTGATGGGTTTGGGTTTGCATTCTCTTAAGAGCAAAACATTCGATACTGATTCCAAGGAACAAATCCTATCCATTGAATCAGTTATAATTTAGCAAGATCTTAGGCAGAAAATAAGTTACCTTTTTTCTGCTTCTCCAGATTCCAAGAAGAGTAGAACTTTTGCTATGATGGAGTTAAACGTTTGCTGATTTATAGAAATTTCGGTTTGCAACATCTGAAAATAGTATAACAACAATAGCTTTTTAAATTATTCATTAAACAATCTTTGCTTTGAAATCTGGTTCTGCTCTTCTAAAGTCACAGTACACACAGTTTAGATGCTGAATGCTCTATTATTTTCAAGTGCTGTTAACAAATTCTTCCTAAAAGTTTGCATACGTTTTGGATACCAGGTGGTACTTGCACATACATGGTAACTGCCCCAACAAAAGCTCTATGTTGCCTGAAGCTTGCTGGACTCATTCATAAGAAATGCAGTTTAGACAGTAACTATAAAAAGACACATAAAAGGCTAAATTGAGCCCTGCCACTCTTCATTACAATGAGCAGAAGCTTACTGTATAAATCATGACTATCATTAACACAAAGACTTAGCAGCACCCTGTGGAATTAGCAGCTATACTTTGGGTAGGCTGAAACTCCATCTACCACCTTCAAGACGAAGCCCACCCTAAATTTCAGTTCATCATGTTCAGCATTTACCACATAATTATTTTGTATGTTGGTCATTTCTCCAGCCTCCCTCCACTAGGACAAAGTTTATACTCAATTTTGCTTAGAATTGTATCCAGATGCTTCTGCTAACATGCAATGTACTCTCCTACTCTGGGTACAGTTGCGCACTTGGGCACTGTAACACTCTACCCACATCTAATTTCATAAGCAATTGGATTTTCTGAAGAATTTTCCCAAGTGCCACAATGCAAGAGGATATGGCCATTCTTAAAGATAGCTTTACCTCATATACTCTCTGTTGCTCCTGCAATTCTTCAAAACGACCTGGAATATCTGCTTTTAAGGCCTCTTTCATTTTTTCTAGGAATTTCATCCAGTTTTCACACTTCTGAAAAAACTTATTTTCATCGGTTTGAGTTCTTTCAAGCTCACTGCAAAACGAAAGAAATAATCAAAACTCACTTTACTGTTGTTTTTTTCTAGATACTTTACATACAGTCTAGCGTGATGGTTAGCAACAATAACACAGCGGGGTTTACTAGGCACTTTCCTGCTACCTTCTTCACCTGTGAACATGAATATTTTTGCTTCAAGTGCCTTAGAATACAAATAGTCACTGAATAAAAGTTAGAAGGGCAGGAATTCTTGGAATGACCCACGAGAAAGCTGTAAACAGCTTGCAAAACTTCCTATGCTTTAACAGGGTTTTGACTTTCCTCTTAGGAAAGGAACTGGTTAGTAGTTATTTTGTTTGCATTTCTAACCTGCAGCGCTCCAGAGCTGTTGCCGTTTTCTGACTCCACTGCCGTGTCAGGCTCTGCATTTTCTTCAGAGTGAAGTCACTGAGGGGCAGCTTAATACTGGCTTCATTGAGGCTTTCTACGCTTGGTGACAGGGCAGCGAGCTCCAGGGTATGATTCTGGAAAAAAAAAAAAAAAAGAATAACTGCAAAAAGTACTGCCTTGCTTTAGTATCAAAGAAATACGAAGAGTCTTTTGTAACACTAAGGAAGCACCTGCATTTGATGTACCCAAATGCGAACAAATAACATTTATCCGAACAATATTTCTGTGTTAACTTCACAGAATACAGAAAATAAATAAATAAAAAAACCCCTATATATGGCTCAACTTTCTGAGGTTTTAACAGAAGCTGGGTCATGCAGAATTACTGCTAACCCCACATTGAGGGCAAGAGAGCTCCTGCTCACAGCCACAGGGATTCCTGGGATGCCAGGAGAAGTTCACTCCAACATGCCACTCTGGCTCTAGAACAAGGCATCTCCCCCATCAACCCCAAATCCACTTGGTTTTCCTTCCCTCCACATAGGCTATTTGGCCTGCAGGACTTATCTTGAGTTTTACAAACTTAAATCATTGCTTTTCCCATTCTACATGACATTGTAGTCACTCAGATGCGAGTGACATAACTATGAAACTTATGGCACAAAGAGATCCTTGAAGTAGAGAAGAGCTGGCATCCCACAGACACTTAAATCATGAGTGTTTATCTTTTTGTAGTTAGGAGTCTGAACATACCATGAGCAGTTCTGTGTTATCTGTTTCTCCCTCTAGAGACAGGTTATCCAGGGCATCTGCGCAATTCTTGACATGACCCTCCAGTGTTTCCAGACAGTTCTTGAAATCCTCCAGTTGTGAAAGATTGAACTAGGATGAATATTGCATATTTATATTAATCATAAACTTGTTTACTGTATATATAAATATATACATACATTTGATATACACAAAGGAGCAGTTTCAATCACTTTGTTTCTTTGGGTCAGGGAGAAGAAATAGCTCTCAAACAGAAGTATTTTTACAAGGAGAAAATGGCAAAAATTGATGCGGGGGGACAAAGAATTTTGTGCTACTACTTTAATGTTACACCAGAGAAAATATTTTACCCATATTACTCAGAAATGAAAATTTTCATGGAATGTGAAGTTTACAGGGAATATGAGAAATACGTTATCTTCAGAAAGATATCTGGCTTCCAGCAATTGAATTGTGGTGGCAAAAGGAGTCATCAATAGAGTTGGCTGAAATTTCTTGAGATGGGTTTACTTCAGAACACTTGAAACCTGACTTTTTGAAAGGAATGAAATGTTTTTGATGAGTACATTTGCTTGGAAGTCTTCTCAGAATTACCTGCTCAGAGGAAAATCAATTCCATAGCACTCCCATGAGCAGAGCATCATATGTGGAAACCTCGATCCAGGTTCCTGCTCTGCCTAAGAGGGAGGGGAATCTGATCTTCACTACATCAAATTACATCAAATGACCATCAGATTTTGGTTATTCAGGTACATTGTGTTCATTTCCATCAGAGCAAACTGAAGCCCTTATATTTGTTCCAAGGCAGAGCCAAGAAACTTTACACCAAAGCATTCACAGAGTATGAAAATGTTTCCTAACTAGTAATCATGTGAGGGCCCTGTAGTCCTTGGCAGTAATAAGTCTGCTTAGAAATGCCTATTAGAGCAACAGAATACAACAAGTAGGTGAGAAGGGCAAATCTCTTCCTTCATCAGCCCCTCTGGCTTCGTATATTATTTCTTTACATGGTGGACCACAATGTCAAACTTTATTTTATTCAAATTCAATTCCAGTTCAGCATCAGGGTCTAGTGGAGAAGCTACCTTGCACTGGCAGTTAATTTACTATTCAGAAAAATACCTCAAATTCATCCAATTTCCGCTGCAGCATCTTTTCTAAATAGTTTGCTCTCTTGAGTGGCTGCAGCTTCTGCAAAAGAACGGTCTGTGCTGCGGTCCCAGCCTGCTGTTTTATCTGGTCTGCCAGCTCAGAAATCCGTGAACGGCACCCCTGCACGTTTTGAAGGCCATGCTGCAAACTCTGAAGAGGAAGGAAATAAAGAAAGAAAGAAAAAAAAGCAGCAAATGAATCAGATCTTCATTCATGTGCCACTTTCATTTAGTATCTTTTGTTGCTGTAACTAAGCCCTTTTTGTTGATCTCCTCTGGGAGCCAAGTTCAGCTGCGGTGAAAGCTTTGGTCTTCTACTCCAGTGATAATGGGAATTGCATCCAATGACTCTAGTGCTGGGAAAAGCACAGTTCAAAGTTCAATGGGACACCAGTGACTTTAAACAGCAGGATAGCACTGTTACAGAGGAGATTAGGGAGAGTAATTACAATATCTCTGTCTGCAGAATGGATTTATGCTAGCAGATGGAGAAACTGGCCCATGCTACAGATAATAAAAAGATTTTTTTACATATATATATATCAGTATATACATACCAGTACTTTGGATCCCTTAGCCACTGAGGATTATGCTTTTGTTTTTATTTGTGTCCCTCTACTATAGAAATCATGCTATAAAATTAATCTCTAAAGGCAGTGAAAGAACAAAACAAGTTGTTTCCACTTCCTCAAGCAATGGCAGGATGGCATCCTGAAATACACTAACTTTGACAACCAGCATTTACTTTTGGCCAAGAAAAAGCCTTGAATTTGCCACTGAATATTGTCTCTTCTATGAGTAATGAGTAAATAAGCTTCTTATTGATAGCAAAGAAGAGTCACATTTCCCTAAAAAACAGTGCTCTTCATCCCTGACCCCGTCTTTGGAATTGATCGCACTGTAAACTGCCACTTCAGCCATTTACTGAACAACCCATTATGATATCTTACTGTGTATATTGGATTTAATCTGCACTTGTTGTGATGACAGTCCAACTCATAAACCCGTAATCTTTCCTAATATATACTACAGAAAAAGATTAGAGGCATTGAAATGCAGTTTAAAATACCCTTTTGCTTTCAAATACAACTCCCTATAACTTGTAAGCCATAGCACTGCTCCTTACTCTTCTGCCTCATTCTGCTCACTCAATAAACTGCATGTGTCCTCCCCATACACATCAAGGCATCTACAGCACTAATGGCTTTCTAGCAGTCATCCTAAGTTTAGCACTTGCAAAACTTTTTTCCTGGTCTCGTTTCCATAAAATTTGATGGCTCTTTGCTGATATATATAAATTTATGTCTCAGACATTAACATATCAGAAGAAAGTGAAAATGCTTTGCTCCAAATTTTGCTGCTGTCAATTCTTTCTGATGTGGAAAGAAATACAGGAGTTCTCTTTTCTGTAATGCAGAATTTTGCTGTTGGCCACATGCAAGACAGGGTACTTTGGATGTCTTCCAAAGTGCTGCTAAAGATTCATAAAACAGGATGAGTCATTACTCTGTCCTGAAATGAGGATTATTATATTTCTTTATTGCAGTCTGAAAAAAACAGAAGTGTCAGAACCTAATGACAGCTTTGCTGTCTGAAAGTGTCAAATGTACCTTGTGGTCTCAGCATGAGGCCTCATTTGCCAAAAGTCAGAAGTATTTTGGAATAAGCTAATGAGCTCAGAAATCTGTTAGCTCATTAGACCCGGCCAAAAAATCTACCAAAATCAAGTACCAAAGATCTAAAGAAAATGCTGTAGGAGACTTCAAGTTGGTACACTGTTCTGTAAAAAATAGTCTTTTTTCCAGCTACTGTTCTAAGAGACTGTACTGCTTGCTCCTCCAAATACTGCCCCATAAAATAAATCATTTTCAGTTTATTGATTCTGACATAGCCCTGATTCTTTGTGTAGGGGAGAGAAGGGCCAAGAATATTGCTCCTCTCTCTCTTCTCATCCTACGCTAACTGTAGCTTAGTTTCATCTCAACATTTGGCAAAAGTATGTAAAGGAAATACGAAGTCGTTCTTCTGAATTCTTTTAAAAATAAATCCCCACTTGTACAACACAGCAAAAACATATTCATGTACCTTTACATCCTGAATCCTCTGCTTCAGTGTTTCTACCATATTATCCTCGGGCACATGAGCATCCAAGAGCTGCACACACTGCTCCTCCTGTTGTTCTAACTTGGCTGCTGCCTCTGTGCATAAAGTGTCGTAGGGCTCCCACAGCTGCAGGATCGTTTGTGCTGTCCGCAGCTGATCAGCAATGTCTTCATTTACTGAACTCCACCTGCCAACACATCAGATGATAATAAGGCCTTTTTCCTTGGAGATTCTCCTCTTGGATCAGAATATGTTTCGGTGCAAGAGAGTTTTTTTGCTTTCATGTTACAGGAAGCAGAATAATCATCAATAATACTGATGTTTTGCAAAGTGGTTGACATATCATTTCTGTGATCCATCACAAAAAGGCAGCGTCAGCTACTCGTACCTTTAGACAGCTGACTAATCCCAATATAGATTTAAACGTGTGACAGACGTTCAAGTCCTGTCTCAGCAACTTTTTGGGATACTTTTCACAAGTTTACCTGGCATGCGCCTTGTTGCATTTCTGTTGCATAATCTCTCTGAAGGAAGGGGAGCAGCTCTCCTTCAGACTACTGGCAGCAGCCTGGAGCTTGGCCCAACTTTCTTCACTGGTCTCTAGCTCATCCTGAAGAGACTGCAAAATGGATTACTGCGATTAGTTGTGGAGATGGATGACCTAAGCACAGCCTCCCCTATAGCTTAGAGAGAATACAGTAACAATAATGCTATCCACATTTGCAGCACTGAATAATATGTTTGTGAAAGGTGTAACATCTGATTCTAAAAATTACAAAATTCCAAGTGAGGTAAAATGATGCAAGTTTAAAAAAAAATAAATAAGGTGGGCTACTTTAAACCCAGGTCATTTATTTGTTCTTTAAGAAAAAAGCTTGTTTAACAAACCTGCAACCTTGAACCAATTAACCTAATCCACTAGAAAGCAAAATTGAAGCCAAGATTTCAGGGACATTTCTATTGCTGGCAAAGCTTCACAGCTCCCAGTACAGATGATTGTAGGACCTTGCCAAGGACCATATCTGGGAACAAATACAGATTAAAAATAAAGAGGCTGTAGGAGGAAAAGGAGGAGGAAGGTGCCCAGTTTCTCCAAATTGTTACAAGCCCCCAGGTGGGGGTGGAAAGTGTTTGTGCAGACATCACTGCAGAGTTATGAATGGTGAAGGTGAATAGTGAAGTAACTTTTAGGCAAACCTGTGCATTACCTTTTCCTTTGCAAGCTGTATTTTGAGCTAAACTGCTGTCCATGTGGATTAGACATGGATGGAGCAGACCCAGTGGAGAAAGCCTGGCAGCAGAGGGCATATATCCACCTGGACTCTGCACTGCAGCGAAGCACGAGGAGCGGGTGCTTCACAGGGAGAGGCCTCCAGGCATGTGCAAAAGGCTGAATAAAATATCAAAGGACCTTTGCAGTCCAAAGCAGACACTCTCTTAGACTTGATTCTTGAACCCTGGTACACCCAAGCTGAGTTTACGTGTCAAAAAGTACAAAGTCTAAAGAGAGTCCTCTGGTGGTGATAAAAAATTAAACCAACTTTACTGGCACACAATAAAGAGGAAGTTAATTGAAAGAAAAAAATCTGTTTTTGTTTTAGTGGGTCTGGGTTTTTATTTTGAAGCCCAGAAGGAAGTATGAGATTAAGAAAACAGCTTTTAACTTTAGTAGATTTACCTGGAGAGTTTTGACCTGGTTTTTCAAAGCTTCTAGTGACAGCACAGAAGGTTTGCACTGCTCTATGCAGTACAAATATCTTGTTATCATCAGGCTGACTTCTCCATAAGCTTCATCATACAGTTTCCAATGCCGCAGGATTGCCTGTATGGAGGTCCTTAACTGCTGAATCTGCAGAGAAATCACATTTGTTATTATTTCTTGATCGATGCTGAATATAAATCATTTTAAAGTTGATTCAAAAATCTCATCTCAGTGCTCACTCCATGACAATCCACAAGAATTTCACAATTCGGAATATTTTCCTACTTTGTACAGAATCACAGATGTTTCAAAGCAAGAAGCAAGCAGTATTCCTGGTAGTAGACTACAGTATAAAAGTCTGATAGAAATAGAATTATAACCAAAGTAGAATTTTGCTGTCAGTGGAATGATGACAGAAGCCCCAAGAAAGTAAAATGTACTGAAACAAAGAACTGCTTATTCCTTGCAGCCAGAAAACAATTTGAAGTGGTGCAAAGTAGAGAACTTCAGTCTTGTCAGAAAACAGATAGTTTGATCAAGTTTCATTTTAACGAAAATTTCAACAGAAATTGTTTTGTATGGAAGATGCAACTACTACACCTGTAAGAATCAACATCCCTTTACGTCATTATGCTGTAAAAATGCAGACTAGCCAGAAATACAATCCAGGAACTTCAGGATTCTCATTTGCAATGACATAAGGGATTTCCTTACTGCTTTTCTTTGCTCCCTTCATTATTACGGCCGGTTAAACTATACTGGGGCGAGATGTCCATTTGCCACATTCTTCTGGACATTACAAAGGCAAAATTGCAGACTTGCTTCAGTGCAACTTGCCATTTTTGCCTTCTGTACCAGGGAAGTATACGAGGCATGTACTGTGCTAGATGAAACATTCATCCAGGTCAAAAATCTGTTGCCAGCCATGCCGAAACCAGAAGCTTTGAGAAGAGCATGAAAACGAGGCAAGCAAACATCTATCAAAGTGAGATGACAGGTTAGGATTCTGTTTATATATCCATGCAATGGGAGATGAGGACACTTCTCTGCCGTGGCTGCGTATCCGCACTCCAGCCACGCAGGGGTGAACGGATTAATCATCCCTATTCTCATCTGAATCCTCGTTTAGGTGGGAGGAATCTTTAATTGCTGTCAGTAGCCTGCAGCTAATTACTGCCCACACAGTATGGAAAGATGTTGTGCTCATGAAATGTCTCTGGGCTAGACTGGGAGTCCTGAGCTCGGTACCATCCCTGTGTCCCATCTTGCTTAGACTGTGCCCAAAGTCACAGACAGGCTCCTATTGAGGCCAGCTGCCCAAGAGAACAAACCTGCACTCCATGTTTCATCACACATGGACACTGCTGGGTTATAAGAATATCCTGCAGTTCCTAAGTTCAACAATGAAGTCATAAAAATACTAAGATTAATATGGCCCACAGCTGTAAGAAAAAAAAAAAAAAAAAAAAAAAAAAACCTATGCTGTTAAACCTGCCAATTTCAATCCTGATCTCCACACCAAAAGCAAAAACTCTCCTTTTTTATCTTGCATGTACACAAAAATATCCTTGCTCTCTCTCTCACGAAATAACCACAGCTTTTCTGCTGAAACTAGAAAAAGCAGCAGTGGCCCCATCCTGGGCAGAATATGCACGTGGAAGAGTTCAAGCAAAAGAGTTCCAGTCAGATAAATTTTTGAGGAAAAAAAGCAGATTGATAATCAAGGATTATCTTAATAATCTTAACTATAATCTTAACTATAAATGCAATCATTGCATCACATACAATCCTCTGCAGGACATAGTTATTTATTATCATAAATTTAAATCTATAAATGTACTCATTACTATATATTATTATGTCTAAGTTAAAAATAAATTTAAAAATACCAATTGCAAGTATAAAGCAAACACAACCTACGTGCAAAGTGCTGGTGACTCAGTTTGTATGGATTAGGGAACTGGTCAGGCTATCCATGAAGCAACTGGGAACTACACAGGATTTGAATAAAGCAAAAGCAGTCTGGGGGTGGGAAGGAAGAGCAGCAGGGAGATGGAAAAGCTCCAGAGAGAGCAGAGCAGAGCAGGAGCAGAGAGCTTCCAACAGTGTAACAGAGGGGAAGAGGCTGCAGCGTGACAGAAGTGGATCTAGTCGCTGCAATCAAGGCTTCCATTTTCAGCTGACAGAAAAATACCACTGCTATTTCCCTGATTTCTGAAATTGCAAATGAGGATCTGACCATTTTCCCCCTGTAATTAATATGCTTTGAGATTAACCTTCCTCCCTCTCCGCCCCCCTCCCCTTTTTTTTTTTCCCTTTTCTATCTTTCTCAAAGTTGAAAATGGATTCATGGTTACAACAGTACAGAATTTTAAGGAAGTTCCTAGGAGGGTTAAGATTAGGCATAAGGCATATTCTGCATCTCTGCTGCACTAGCTACAGCCATTCCTTGAAGGAGTAACGTTCCTTGAATTAGTAACACTGGTGGCAAGGATAGATACTGGAGGGACATCTTAACCCAAACAAAGCCTATACCTGGCTGGCAACGCAGTCCCTCATTTCACACAGTTCAGCTGTCCGGAGAGATGCAGCTTCGGGGGTTTGCTCTGGACCATCCTTCAAAGCCACATTCTGTGTGAGCTCATCAAGAATTTTGGATTTACCTGCAAGTTGATTTTCCAACTCCTAAAGTAGGTGAGGGAAAAAAAAAGAGATTCAAAAATAAATAAATTATTGCAGCTGTGCAAAAATATCACTATTTTGCCTCTAGCAGACAAAGGTAACATAGGAATGGACTTCTCAGTATGAGGGTCCAACATGCTACAAACTGCCCAAAAAATTATTTTCAGCTCCTCTGATAAGCCACAGCTATTTCTACCCATGAGAGAAATACCACCAAATCAGCAGGGCTGCTGGAGAGGGTAACTTCCCTGACACAGTCAGTACGACTACAACGTGGCCTCAACGTGCTGGTGAAATCTCCATGCAGGTTTTCATAACGTGTATAAATGTTCATGCACATAGCAAACCGCGCCTTCTCTCTCTAATACTATGCTTTTTCACCATGACCTTTTCTCATCCACTTAACTGTCCCCCAAATTATCAAATTTCAACCTCAATTTTACAAAGTGAATTTTTATGAAGCATTTAGCCACCAGATTCTTAGAACTGGGCCTCGCTGTAATCAGATTATTACTTTAGGCAAAGACATTGACTGTCTTTCTTCCACCCAGGCCCCTTGATAAGTTTCATGGTTTCAGACAGACAAGTTACTTAGTGTATAACAGAGCATTCTAGGGAAAAAAGCAGCCTATGATGGGAGAAAGGCACATAACCACCATAATAAAGGAACAAATATTCCATGCTAAAAAATCATAATAATAAAAAAAGAGGAATTGCTGTACTCAATGAAAGCAGCAGGTTGTCAGAGGAACGGGCACCAGTTATTGGCTGACTGCACCTGTCCTAACTTCAACGGAGTTGGTGCCTTAAGAAACACAACAAAAGTATACCCAGATTCTTGAGACTAGTGGGGAGGGAACACATTTTAGAGCAGAATTACAGAGAGTTACTATTTTTCCAAATGGGCCTATGTAGTTTCCATGACATTATCATCAAAGAGCTCTTCACACTAATGGAATCGATGGCTCTTGCCACAGCTGTGCAGAACTGAGAGAACTATTTCTGTTGGAAAAATTTCAGAATATTACTGCTGGAAAACACTCCAAAATTCAAAGAACAGGAGATGTACCTTCAATTGGAGCAAAAAAAAAATATAAAATAAGAGTTTGCATCTGCCTCTTTATGACCTGAACTTTCCATGCTTTAATTAAAATGACATTGTAATATTACCCAGGAAACGGCAACTTTTCGTTACTTTTTCTTTTCCTTTTTTTTTTTTTCTCCAAAAATTGGTGCAGTTTGTTAGTGTGGATTCAGCAAACCACTTACCATACTCTGGGCAGTAATATCACATACATATAATGCTTTACCTTGCAATCATCCAACGTGTTCTGTGCAGAGGTCAGACTTGCTGGGGTTTGTAAGGACCTCAGTCGATCACTCTGCGCTTCCAGCCACTTGCCTAGAGTCTGTCCTTTGTTCTCATTTTCGGTAATATCTTCCAAATCATGTTCCAGATCTTGAATCTGAAAGTTGCAGAACTATTTTAGCTCAGTTAAACTTTGAGGTGGGCAGAAGCATGGTTTTCCATTTCAACACACATTTTGAGATTACAAAGTTTTCTCTAACCAAGAATAAACGAATAAACTCATATGCAAATACTTTGAAAGGAAAAGCTAAAAAGGCTTTTCTGGTTCTTTGGTACCTGACTGCTTCCTTGGGCACTGCAGTGTGGGAGCCTGCAGCCTGGGATTTCACGGGCTACCCAGGTAAGTTCACACGGATTCACAAAACTTTGTTCTACCCAGACCCCATCAACAAAGATAACATCCTCAACTAAGAAACAAGGGACCTTGAGTCTGCTGTCTTCAAGTCTGGCCATGGGAATATCTTAAATATTACAAAGCAGTTTTTTGATAAAGATCAGAGAAGAAGGGAAAAAATAACTTCGAGTCTAGCTGAACCAACCAGCATAGCATTCATCTTTTCCATAAACACAACTGTTTTTACCTATTAAGTTTTAAATGTACCAAGTTTTGCAGTAACCCTCCATACCCTCCAACAGACTTCACCAATAGCTTCCCCTGAAGGCATGACCTCAAATTTTTCTGCTTTTATAATTTTCTCAATACAGGTCGTCTTTGCTGACACTGCATTGCCTATTTTCTTCATGTGAGGACTTTTATTGTTTCCATTTAAGAGAGTTCACTGACTGTATTAAATGACTCTCAGGCTCTCCTGAAGAGCAGATATTGCCTGTTTTTCCTTCTGAGAGCTACAGGAGAGTTTACCCTCTGAAACCTTGCTGGGACTTGGATGCTGCTTGCAAATATGGAGCACTAGCATAGGTGAGATCAAAGCTGCGAGAGAGAAAGCAATGAAACACAATCAAACCTGTCTGTTCAGAGACGCCTGCAGCCTGTGCCACCGCAGGTTCATCTCACCAAGGCACTCAGCAAATTCTGTCCTTTCATACCGCTTGCTTTCCACATCACAAGTGCTCATCTGCAGCAGTGACTGGTTAACAAAATCCACCATCCACTGTTTAAAGTTCATTTCCATCATGTATTCCTGGAGGAAAACATAAACAAACAAAACATAAAACAATTAGTTTGGCAATTTTAATCTCTCTATCTATGAAGGTACAAAGAGTGGCCTGAATCCTTCCTGCAGCTGAGGCAATCAGTCGCCATTCTTGGAGTTTCCATGTCTAAACAGAGAAGAAAATCTGCTGCAGCCACCCACTCTGCAGGGACATTAATCTGGTGCCCCTTTTCTAGCACATTCTCTCTCTTCCTAAAACATAATCACAGTTTTCTAGGTAATTGGATCCTGACTATTGAGCTGCAAAATTATGAGGCATTCCTCCTTGAAAGGGCATGCCAAAGTGCAGCACAGTCTGATTTCCTACGGAAGCCCAGCCTAATACTGCATTTGCCACTCAACACATCATCTAAACTTAAGAAAAAGAGGTTAGACAGTTAAATGCATAGAGCACGAGGAAAAAGATTACAGCACAGAGCACAGTGTTGCTTATATTGCAGGGCAGGCAGTGTTTTATGTCATGGAGGTAAAATGGATTTTCATAAAGGAATATGTTCACACACCTTTGGGGTTATTTTGGGAATCCCTCCCAAGTGTCAAGGAAGGATTATGACCACGCTGTTAGGTTATGTCAATCTTTGTGACAACTAAGCACCTGGCAGAAGGTCTGGGCTTATAACTTCCTGTTTACCTTGTACTTCTGAAGGAGACTTCTGACCTGGGCAGCACTACTTTGTGAATTTATAGGGTCTTCGTGTCCCTGCTGTCGTTCCACATGGTCCAGCCAGGTCATTAGCTCACCAATGGCTTCCCGTGATGAAAGTTTTTCCATCTGAAGCTGGGGGTAAAGCATATAATGAATCCTCTATAATTTTGCCTGTTAGAAATATCAAGGAAGATGACATCTTTATTTTTAGAAGGTCTCAGACACTATAATTGCAATTATCTGGATATGAACTTGAAAATTAACCCTGTGCTCCAGAGTAGGATATGACTTAAATTAAAAAAAAGTTAGAGGACTCTGAAGTTTGAAATAAATTTTTTTCTAATTGTAACAAACCTTCATATAAACTTGTAAAGATGACAGACACGTGCAAAATTGCACAGGAAGAACGCTGCAATAATTAAACCACAGTACAATATTGAAGATATTCTGAAAGACAGATAGCCAATTAAGAGCTGCTTTGTGGGCCCTACACAGCAGTCAACTGAAAGCCAGCAGCAACTTTTTAAAAAGTAACTAGCTTGAACTGAGAGATGGCAGCAGGATTGTTCCTCACCTGGTGAAGCGTTTCTTGGATGGCTGGGAGCTGGGTAATCAGTTCTCCCCACTTTTGCTCAAACTTTGCCAGCGATGACCTAAGTGCTGCAGTATCAGCTTGCTTCACATGAAAGAGCTGGTTGGCAGTGCTCACCACGGATGACTTGAGGGAAGACTTTTCATCAACTTCCTTAGAGAATGTCTAAGGCGCACAGAAGAAATTTAACTGAGGATTAATAATATTTATATATCTCTTTAAATAAAGAACACAAATTATGTTTTCAAACACAGGATGAATGGTCTCAGCAAACTGATTTTAGCAGGTTTGCAAAGTTCAGAAATGCTGGACATGCTTGAGAGATCCTGGCTGGGCAGCAATCATGTAATCTCACCATGAGAAAGTCACATCCTGACTTAGGCAACCTGACTGGCCCAGCAATTTGAAGGAAGGATCTGTAGTGGCCTCCCATCTTCACAATTCCCCAAAGAAATAATGGGGTGGCTTTGGGGCATACAGCGCTTTGTCACTCAGTGCTAAGTTTTGTGGGCAGTTTCCAGGTCACTGTGAGCATAAGAACCCCTTGTAAGGCCCATTTTCATTGGAAGTCGTGATGCATCATCTAAACCTGGCAGCAGAATTGACTCACAAACAAGTTGCTGATGTGATCTCTGATGGTGGGAAGATCTTGTGACACATTGAGAGACTGCTCTTTCCAAAAATTCATTCGCTGCTGAGCGGAATCCAGCCACTTCATTAATTCCTCTGAGTCTCTGTTGTAGCTGCAGAGAGCAAACAAGCACACAAACAGCCTAAGATGCATTTCTCAGCCTCTGAGTTGTCCTCTCTTAGGAACCATGAGCTATCCTGTCACCTACGCTCCTACGTAACCCTTGCAGGAGCCCTGCCACAACATGAATTGATGGGCGACACAGCAGTTTTGCCAGAGGTTCACACAAGACTGTTCTAGCAGCTCTAGAGCTGGTCTGCCCTCTCCAAAAACATCCTTTCCATCTTCATCAAGCAGCTCCTCACATGAGCCCACATGAGTGAAAGGAGCTTTGCTGGGGGTCAAAAACCACCAGAGGAGACAGTGCATGAGGAGAATAAGGTGCAGAGAAGGGATAAATATTGATAAATGGCCTGACTGGCATGCTATGTGTACACCAATAGTCTGATCAGGTTTGGCCTCGGACTGCCCAGAGCGGATGCTAGGAGAGCTCAAGTTGGTCCATTAATGGCTGGACTGGGGGAGGCATCAAGAATGCTTGGGGCTTGCCCCTCTGCAGACCTCCAGAAAAGAGCAGGCATTTGAGGCAGCATTTCAGCCATGTCCTGAATGTTTATAATGTGGATAGCATGTTCATGCACAGATGTACCTTCCAGCTTTGCATGTGAACCAAAGCTAACTCTCATTTATAGCAGGCCAAAATGCTTATGCTTAGGGCAGCATAAGCAGCCTGTCCCTTACCAGCTCCAGTTTATGAACTGCAGAAATACTGTTCCCACTAAAAATAAGTGGGAAAAATGCCTGTTACATAGTGGGAGAAGATCAGCTGAGTCATGAAGCGACTCTTTTCTACCCACCACTGCTTTTTCATTCTTAAGTGAAAGGAGCAGTTGAGTTTATTACTTTGCTATCATAGTTCACAAAATAGAAAGTCAGAAATCTATTTCTAGCCAATACCTCTAATTGCTTATTGAGTTATAACCCACCTGACCAAGAGTTTGAGTAACGTTTGAAGTCTGTGTAGTTCATGGCCAACTTTTTTGGTTAAGGACAACCACTGCTCTTCCAGCTTCCCAATCTGGCTTGTTATTTCTGGACAGCTCACAGCAGTCAGCAATTTCTTCCCTTCTTTTACCATCTGGTACAGCCTGGCATGCTTTTCATCCACATTGCTTTTGATTTGCTATCAGAATGTGGAAAGTTTACATAACAGTAACATTTTAAAAATCAAAACCACAACTATCTGAACACATATAATTTGTTCTAACATTTTAATCATAGAACTCTTATCTCAGGTATTTTATTTTCCAAACTGAACGGATCTGGTACTTCATTCCATGCGAAAGGAACATGGATGATATTTCTCAATTTCCTCTAGATAGACCAAGACATTTCTGCACAAACTTTCATGCATTAGTCAGAATGACTGTTGTCTTTTGACAGGTTCTTTCAGTGCTTGTAAGCCTCAGGTTGTGGACAGACACTAACAGATCTAGCTGCACTGTGTTGATGTATGACTGTCCCCAGGCAAAAGTTATCACCCTTCTGTTCTTAGTAGGGCTTGTGGCTCTACCCTATTTAAAGATTTTAATCACTGCAACAAACATAGCAACATTTCACTATCGTCACACTTCATCAGAAAGGTCAAAATGAGAAAAAGGAGAGAAGAAAAACCTCCAGGAATTAGATCTGTGGACAAGGTAGAAAGGAGCACGTCTGTGACATGCAAGTATCTCACTTCATTACAGGCAGAAGGGGCTTGTACAGTATTTATCATGAAGGGGGATATTTGTTTTTCAGAAACAAATCTTGTATATCTCAAGCCTCAGATAATTTTATTCTACTCTGTCCTTGAAATTGTGAAGCTCCAGTACTGGGCCTCATTTCAACCTCTTCCAAAGCATTACTGGTTTGTTTCTGATGGATCTAGTAGAAGAGAAACAAACACAAAAATACCTGGAGAATTGCAATCCTTTCCATCAATCTTTCTTCTGTTTCTTCGACCAAACTCACAGAAGGCAACGTAGAGGCAAGTGCCTCTAACTCTTTATTGAAAGCTAGGCATTCACGATCAAATCCTATCCATTCCTAGAAAAAGGCATTGCATTATTAACATAAAATAACTCTCATGCATCTCTCTATTTTTGCTCTATCTTGGGAGACTGAAGCCTTAATGCTTATTCTAGCAACAGTAACTCATTTTAACAAAACAGAACATGAAAACAGGTGAATGACAGAAATATTAAAGGTGTGATTTCACCACAAAAAATAATTCAGTGAACATCTTGAAGATTTCTTATTTTAAAGTGGTCTTTTCCTTTCCTCTTGGATGTTTTAAGATCAATATTTAAATTTTATTTTATTGCGGTACTGGTAGTTTTGTGCGCTAAATGGCTTTGCTGTCACTTCAGCCACTCAAAAATCACTGCAAGAAAATTAAATAAAGTCCCACTCACAACAGAAAAAATTGCCTGAAACAGCCATTTTCTAAAGTTTTCAGGTAAAATACCCAGTTTACTGACATGCACAGACAAAGTAATAGACTGTTGCCATCCAAAGGAGAGAGGTAACTACTAAGTAAAGAATCACTAGCATAGAAAGGGATCTTTCATATGCAGCTCTTCCTTTCTTGCCTCAAAGTTTTACAGGGGGTTTCTGTTGACTCATTACCTCTAACAAGCCCTCTAGGCGTATACCATAGTGGCAGGCCTTCTGCTCCAGCAATCTGACTTCATTCACCAGGTCTCTCCAGAATTTCTCTCTTTTCTGTAGGATGGAGGGAGCCACTTTCTTGGAAAACATTTGCATAAAAGCCAGGTGGGTCATGAGCTTGTGGAAAAAGCCCTAAAAATAAAAATTTTAAACTTTAGTGTACTAAAGTAAAGCCTACTTTTTGTTTTTGCCATGCACTTTACTATATTCAAGTCCTTCTAACTTGAAAACCTGGATTGCAATTTTAATAAGAATCACAATATTTTGTGTTTACTGCATATAGTTTTCCTCAGGCTTATCAAATGTAATCAATTACAAATCAGTACAAGAGGGATGTGGAGCTGCTGGAGAGAGTCCAGCGCAGGGCTACAAGGATGATCAGGGGCCTGGAACATCTGCCCTATGAGGAGAGGCTGAGGGAGCTGGGCCTGTTCAGCCTGGAGAAGAGAAGGCTGAGAGGGGACCTGAGCAGTGTCTAGAAGTACCTCAAGAGAGGAAGTGAGGAGGATGGTGCTGGTCTTCAGTGGTGGCCACCGACAGAACTAGAGGTAATGGCCACAAACTGAAGCACCGAAAGTTCCGCGTGAACTTAAGGAAAAATTTCTTAACAGTGAGGGTGACAGAGCGCTGGAACAGGCTGCCCAGAGAGGTTGTGGAGTCTCCTTCTCTGGAGATCTTCAAAACCCGCTTGGATGCAGTCCTGGGCCACGTGCTCTAGGTGACCCTGCGTATGCAGGGGGTTGGACTAGATGACCTCTAGAGGTCCCTTCCAACCTTAAGCATTCTACGAATTATCCTTCGATTTTTTTATATCATATTCTATACTCCAAGTAAAGGCAAACTAAATTATAGCAGAGCTGATCTGATTACAATGAGGGCAGAGCTGGTAAGTCTCAGTCACTCTATTGCATCTGCAGTATCCAAGTCAAGTAAAACATACTTGAAGACCCATCTTGGAAGACTATGCACCCAGGATGAGTGTGTGGAGAAGACAGAAGTGTGGCCAGTTTTAGTCTCACAAAGCTGGGGAGCCTCCTGCCTCAAACTCTGCATGACCCTGAAATGGGCTGATGCTTTTGCTTTTGATCAAGAACAAGTGGTGAGTTGGGTGCGCTGCTTTCATTTACATATTTATGAAGAAAACTATGTATATTTATAGTTCATATGAAATGCAAGGTCAGATGGAAGGAGGAGTATAACTATAAATAGGCAGTTTAGTGTGAGCTAGTTATCACCAGACAGCCATCATCCAGTTTGTTTCACTGGATGAGAGAATTGAGCCTTCACTAAGGGTACTGGCAGTTCTAAGGGATAAGATGTAGGACACAATAAGCCTTTTGGATAACTATAGGATAATAATTTAATTTAATTTATAGCTCTGCTTAGCCGTTCAGAAAAAGCCAAATCCGAACAGGAATTTTTCCCCTTTTAAGGGTATAACCCCTTATATAACAGCTAGGAAGAAATTGGGAGCAAAAAGTTGTCATGGAGAGGACCCCAAACCATCCTCCATTCAGCAAAGAGCTGCGATGGGTAAGATCCCTCCATTAGATCATGCAGGCACACAGGTCCAAAAGCCTCAACTTCCAACTGCTAGACAGCATCTTTGGGAACCTCACTGCTGATTTATCACCAAAAATAACACTGAAATGCTTTTTCCTAACACTTTGGTATGTTCTGAGGTAAATCCAAGTAGTGCTAAACAGACTGGCAAAACTGGCCACCAGTACTGCAGCCTCTCCCCTATGCCATGAGAAAGAGTTATTCTTATGCATGACACTAGAGAGAAAGCAGACAAAATAATGCTTTGGCTTTGCTGATTTTAGCCATGCTGTGATGAGCATGCTATACCTTGTGATTTTCCAGGTGAGACTGTAAAGCTGCTCTGGTTTTTGTTAGCTGCTTTGGATCTTGTGCAATCTTCTCTCTTCCAATAGCTACCAGCTCTGCAAACCCATGAAGTAAGTCCTCGTACTGGTTCTCACTGATGGAAGGAGAGTTCAGCTCCATGTACTTTGCTCTCAGAATCCCCCACATGTCATCCAGAACATCCTGGAATGAGAACACAGTTTAGTGATTTAGAAATAAAACTTACAGACCTGAGCATATGTGCCCAGAATGCAAAATAACCATCAGTATTTTGATGTTAAATATATCTTGCTTAGAAGAAAAACTTTGCTGTATAAAGGTAATGGTAGTGTGTTTTTACCTCTAACTTGTAGGCTTCCTGGATTAATGTTACAGGTAACTGAAATCTTTCCCCGTGACCTCTCAGTTTTGCTACTTGGGTTTCAAGGTTTTGCAGCTCCAAAGCACAGACATCAATTTTCTGAATTAAAAACAAAAGAAACTATTAGCAGGAGATCTGTTCCATCAGACTTTATATTATCATTGGGAGCACAGCAGCTCTGGGACCTAGTTTCCACAGTGCTACTAACTCTTAAATTCACAGTAAGACTCCTGATCTCATGAACTTCTAAGCAAAAAGACACAAGACTGACACAGCTTACTGGGCTCACACAGGCTCAGCCAGGAAGTGAATTCAGATCTTGCATCTCAGTCCAATGTCCAATGTGTATTTGTTTGCTAACTCAAGAGCAGTCATTAAAGAGAATCATAGCCTCATAAAATACCATTTTTGTCATATAGTGGAAAGAGTCAGTCACGGCTGGATTGACACAGATTCTCCCTGAAGTTAGGGACTTCTGACCTTTTTTTTTTTTCCTCCAAATGTCAAGTATATTACTTGACAGAAGAAATATGCAGCAATTACAGACGTAGCTTCCAGCCTTGCAGAAAGTTATACCTACAGTTGAAATAAGTCTAACAAACTGTGATCTATAATAACAATAATAAAAAAAATGAGGGTGGGGGGAAGCTCTCTTTGCTCTACCAACAGACAGTGCTGGCTGATATCTATCCCAAAGAAGAAACAAACAGTGCTGGTTGATATCTATTCTGGAGAAGAGGCACGATTTGCTCTTAACTCTGCTAGCCCCTAAGAAGGTGGAAGTTTAATTGGGGTGAGTTTCATATTATGACAAAGTGCTCATGATTGCTGAACGAGGAGATACAAATATTGCATTCCTGTTCCCACAGGGAAAAGTTAAAGTTTTCCATCCAGAAAAGCATAACATAATTTTTACTCTACTGTATTTTACAGAGTCTTTTTCCTTCCCTGCCATGATGTGGGGAGTCTTCAGTTTGAGAGGTAGTAGAGGGACTGGTTTCTCCACCCCAGCCACTCTAAGGACTGGAATTAGGCTCACCCATAGATTTGGGTTATAGTAGAAATAAGAAAGAAAGCAAACTGGGAAGTATATTGGACTCCTAATATTTAAAAATCCAAATGAGCTTTAAGCTTTAAAATATAGAAAATTTCAATAAATTAAAAAACAGGAAATACCAGCTAGCATGAAGAGATTTTTTTTTTTTTTTTTTTTTTTTTTTTACTTTGAATCAAATTACCTGGAGCTGCTCAGAAACATTATGTCCATGTATTACATTCAAGCATTGTTGCAGAGTAGCTTTTTTCTCAGTTAATTGATCATACAGAAGCCTGGTTTCATTCTAGAAAAGAAAAGAAATATCAGAACTATATCGCATTTCAGGAATATAGGAATAATCAGACAAAATTACATACTAAATAAAATGCTGAGTTCTCACAGCAAAACCCCCTTTTTTTCCTTTTAAAAACAAAACAAAGGCTACATATTATGGGCTCTAAGCAGTAATTCAGAAAGGGAAATTCACTGGACTGTGCAGTGTAAGAAAGCAGACTACTTTGCCACAATGATCCTCTCCATAAAAATCTGTGAAACACCAAGATACAAATTTTTCTCTTCTGAAATGAGAAAATGAGCCCATTAATGGAAATGACTGGAGCTCAGTGGAGTCTGCACAAGCAAACACTGCAAGGCCAGGCCTGTCACTCACGGGAAACAACACCCCAACGCCTCAGAAACAGCATTCTGCAAAGAACCACACTGACATCACTGACTACATCCTGATGCTGAAGAGTTTGGCTGGACATAAGAAACTATTTTAAGGACCAGGCTTTTATTCCCTTGCTTCCGTCCAAATACCTGATCTGAGTATTTTTCAACACTAGCCAGGAGATTTAGTCTCTCACAAGAACGCACAGAGGACTTTCATTATTTCATCTGCTTTTCCAAAGAACAACAACAAAAAAATGCAATTTGCAGTGGCTTCCAATACTATGGCACAAAATCTCAGTAAACAGTAAAAGAAAATATCAAGGGCCAAATCAATCTCCAAAGCATAGTTAAGAGTAGCCCAGTGCCAGATGGGGCACTGAGAAGGAAAAAGCCTGCCCCTCACAACAAATACTATGCAGGAAGAATACTGAACCATCCACTGGTCAAATCCTTCCACATAGAGGGCAAGTGCTTTGCCCTGTAGATAAGCATGAAGGGATCCCTGATTACTTCCATCCTTTCTGCATGCAAGTTTGCTATTGGGATCAAGATCTCCAAGGTGGTCAGCACTGCAAATACTGCTGTAAAAAGCAAAATTAATTTATTTTTTGAGAGGCTAAGACAAGTTTGTTTAGGAGGGGGGAAAAAAGCACATTATAGATTGCTCATTTGTAACCCAAATGCATTAGCAGTGACAAGTCTAAAAGATGCTGTGAAACAAGATGTGCATTTGGCAGTGGAGTACCTGGTAATTGCTATTATGATCCAGCCCAGCTTTCATTGAATTGCTCCTTGAAGCAGTGGCAGCTTGAGTTTGTTCCAGTCGTGCCTGCAAGTTGTTAAAGCATTCACAGAACACATCTATACTCCCACCAGCGCAGGTAATAGACTTTAAGAGATCATCCTTTTTATCACTCAGATCAGCATGAAGTTTTTGCAGCTCCACAGAAAGAGTCTAAAGGGTTGAGAGAAAGATAACGTGAGTGAAAATGGTTTCTGTCCAAGGACGCTTGCCATTAAAAGATGGCAGAAATCGAGTTGCTAAATGTTACTCAGTGGCCCAATCCTGTGCCCCACCAAATGGCTCCCAAGTTACACCAGAGAAGCAAGAGAGATGCCAGGTCCTGTCATAGCAACCATCTGCTGGGGCTTCTTCCCTGGGTGCTTTAGGACCGTTACCTCGTACAGAGCCTGCTGCACGGCGGCCTCTTCGGTGGAGAGGACTGAGGTGTTCAGCATCTCCTCCATGTTATTCAAACACCGGCTGATTGCCAGAAGCAGCTCAAACAGTTTTCTGTCCAAATTGGACGAGACTTCCCCTGCCACATTTTCCTGGGTAAAAGCAAGTTAGAAATTTTTAGTACTGTCTGCCAAGACATAGCTAGAACATGTTCACTTGCACAGGATGGGAGTTTCAGCCACCCATAATAAAAGGGAATAACTGAATCTGAACGAGACAGTAATATGCATGCAATACTCAGGGCTCCCCAGGCCAAAGCTGGGACTGTGACCCCGTGTGTACAAAGAGGGTTGTGGTATTTGAGATCTCTCTTCTCTCAAGAGTCTGCCCTGCACGATTTGCCTTGTCAGCTCCAATACTGAAGAATCACACGCAGGCTCCTCACTTAATATATTTTGAGGAGTAGTCATCATTACCCACACTAGCATGTCTGCATATTCAGTAACAGAAATATCACAGCTGAAGCTCTGCTCAAAATCCAGACCTGATTCTTCAGCATACATCATACCTGATGTGAAAGTTAAGTTACAATAGACCCCATTTGCAGTAGATGATTATTGGCTATGTTTCTCAGTGCTCAGTTGATCTCTTGTCTCTGCAATCCCTAGTACTTGCAATGCTAGAACATGTCACCTGTACCTGTGCATGTACCACATTTGCTTCTTGGCTTATGTCTCCCAGCTGGACAGTATAAGTTTTCAGTTCTTCCACTGTTGGAGTCCCTGCGCTAGTGAACATGCCCCGGGGCAGCATGTTCATCTTTGCTGTAATCTAGGATTTGGAAAAAGAACAGTGCAGTTAGCTTAAAAGCTCAGAAGAAAACTCGGCCATTCAACTGCATAACACTCCTCTCAAAAGGCATTAATATAATGGTTTCAAGGTACTGAAACCCTACTATCCCTGGATAGTATGGATCCTTATTTTCTCTCCTGTGAAAAGTTGCCCTTCTACTATTTGGGCAGACTATATCCCGCTGGGAGTCTGGCTGAACAAGGAGCCTCTGATTCCAAACTTTAAGGGCTACAGGTTGCAGTTTTCAATAAGGCAAACCTGCTGCCCACTGTAGATCTTGCCTGAATAAAAGTTATTTTATTATAAAAGGATATTTATCCTTTTACATGACTGATACTTTCTCAGGTAACACAATAATTTCAGAGAACAGGGAATCCAGTCATTCCCAATGAAGATGGATGAACAAAACTGTCAATAACAAGTTATCCTCTTGTCCAAGCTGTAAAACCCCACAGTCAGATCTGATTAAACACGCACTGCTCTCTTGCTGGCTGCAGCACAAACTCTGATTTTGATCTGTCACAAAGGAAGAGAGAACACTGCAGTAAATGGCAGAATAAGATTTAAGCCAGAGATTCATACTGACCAAAGTGCTCTTACTTGCAGGAACTGGGTTTTAATCTACATCCACACAATTCAGCTAGGGTTTAGCCGCCTTTCTCTTAAGGACTCTTGAAAAAAAATAGGTAACATGTAGTCTGAACACTAACTGCAAGAATTCACTTATGCTCTCCCATGCTATACCTAATAGTCACTACTCCAGAGTCATTATCTATCTCAAGGTAAAGTTAAGAGACAATCATGAAAATGGTATGCAATAATATTTCATCTGGAGGGCTCTTGCACAACTTTCAGTTTTCTGAAGAAGAGACAATGTAATGATGGAGGATGATGCACCAATGCACAAGAGCTTGCAGGAGGAGTATTTTACCGAATTTAAACAGACCTGAGGTTCCACAAGCTGGCAGAGAGGAGACTTCATCTTTGATGACAGCTCTTGTTGTAAATATTGCCATTTATTACCCTTTGGAGCTGAAGCAGGATCAGCCGGCTCTGTCCTTGGATCAGATTCTTCATTGCTGTATGTAGAAAATGTTAGAACAGCAAATACTGAAGCAAAATAAGCATACCTGGATTTGTAAGACTCCTTGAATATGACTGGTTTCTGTTTCTTCTGTCCCCCAAAGAAGAGTGAAAGCAAGTGCATGGGTGGCCTTTGATTTCAAAGCTTTGTTACATTTTTGGGGGCATTTCCCTTTCCTTGACGCACCCTAAGGGCCTGCTGGTCTCCCACACATGGGCAATCTAGCACCTCCCCCAAGGTTGCTGTTTGCCTCTCAAGTTAAGGACATATCTTACAAAAGAACCTTGAAATAACCATTCTGAGGGTAATTCCCCTCAGGCACCACAGTTCATAGCCCAGCGGCACTACATGAAGCTTTCCATTAGCTCCTGAGTGGAACCTGGCTGGGGACTTGCTCGTACAGCAAGGACAACAGCTCAGGGGATTCGAGATTTTGAACACTGGAATCAGCCCCAATTACCAAGGAAGTGTTAGCAAAATGAGACTTCACTTCTCTAGACTGGTGATGGCAGAAATCTCCCAGTTTCTGCAGTTTCTTCTTCTAAAGGCACATATCCCTACACAGAACCTGTGGTGCCACTGGAAAGTCGCAGTGGACTTGGGCAGGTTTATGCTAGTGAACACCAGTACTTAATGAGCTTATTTCATACCTTGGTTTTAATTTCTTAGGCACACTCTCATCAAACTGTAGCTGCATTTTTTCCACACAGGACTCAATGAAATCTATGAGGCTTTTCTGCTCAGTTGGCTTTACTTTCAAATCCTGCAAACAGAGAACAGCATGAAAGGTAAAGGCAGTTCTTTATTGTACTCCTCTTAAGATGATGATCTTGCTTTTCCAGTCATATTTCATATTAATTGAGTAAAGAAAATGAAGATACATCTATCAGTATAACAAGCCAATTATGGGTAAACATGAGTTTACAAAACTAAGAGATTTCCTGAAAGAATATAGTTTTATGGAATATACTTCAGCTTGAGCTAGAGTTTTAAAAGCAGAAACCCTCACTCACAGTCAAATCCAGCACATATAGAAATTTAAGGGCCACAGACCGCCATTCTTATGCAAAGAAGGTGGCAAGGAACAATAGGGCATTTGCTCAAATACAAGGCTTGAATAAGAAATAAGAGAGTGTTCAGTGAAAACAGAACAGTTTTCAGCAGCTCAGGCTGGATCATTTATTCCAGAAGTCTTCCAAGAGCATGAGGATGGCAAAAGCTCAATTCCAGTTAGCGAAACAGAAGATAGATCACAGGGCACGGAACACGTCTTGGAATATTTCTGCGTTAACATTAAAGGCATTAGGAGTTAAGCCCATGGGAAAACATTCACAAAGCTTCGTCTCTAAGCCACATCTACCAAAGCAGCATCAGCGTACAGATTCAGAGCCCAAAACACATCAGGGCTCCAAAGACAGGAGATAGGAGTGATGGGCGATGCCATCTGCACCAATGCAACATAAGGCAAGTGTTAGAGTACCATCCAGCTCCATAAAATTAACAAATATTTTAGGACCCCAAAAGCCATGACTTTAATGGTCAGCGTCATCTTCATCCTCACTCTCCTGCAGTAAAAAATGTAGCAGGGAACAAGTGCAGTTGCCCCTCGCCCCAGGGGATGTAGAGCAGCCCGCTTTGTGAGGAGCAGCAGAATTACCTGTGGGTGCTCGTGGACACTGTTGTGCTGCACGGGCGGCTCTTCGCCAGGAGCGACACTGGCACCGCTGGGCTGCAGGAGCGTGAGGGGCTCCAAGTCGACCTGCTCCTTGCTGTGACCCTGCAAAGTGAGACCCCATCGTGGGATGGCCCCCAGGGTACAAAAGGAGCAGAGCTCCTCCAGGGCAATGTCAGCTCCCTAGGAGACTGTGCTGCTCTGGTGCTAGGAGACTGTGGCTGACCACACGGACACGAATATCCTAGACGGGCTTCTCTGGGCCTTTGCACAAGGAAGAAGCAGGGAGATAGCATCTCACTTAGTGGGAAACTCAGCAAAGCACTAAGGCCAGAAAGGGCCAAGAGAAAAACTTAATTTTTTCCTTGCTGCAGGAAACCTTCCCAGAGCCAGATGGTGGGGGGGATGTGGCACGGAAAAGCTGGCAGTGTCACTGCCCTTCTCACACACATTCTTCTGAGAGAGAGTTACTATGTAAAGGCCTGTCTGCTACCATATGCTCACAGACAAACACTGTGGCACTTTAGAGCCTTTAAAATAAACACACACTTTTTATTCTCCTGTACTTCTCGCCAAACCTTGACCTCTGTCACTGAGCACTTAAAGCAGAAAAGGCATCTCTCAGACTCATTAAAAATCCCATTTCTTGTTGCACATGACAAATAATCACATGGCTCTGTAAACTGTAACAACAGCATGTCTGACATTTCCCGCCGACTGTCCTCCCTTACCTGCTTCATGTGGAGAATCTCTAACTGTTTTTCTGCACCCAGAACACACTGAAGCACTGCGAGGCTCTTGCTCTGCACAGCATTCATGTGCTTTACCTGCTCCTCATTGTACTTGTCCTGAAGCATCGTCTGGACTTTTTCCAAATTGCACTTCACTTCCTTCAGCTTCAAGGAAAGAGCCTCTGTCTCTTGCTGGTGGCCTGCGCTATCCCCGCAATCTTCCAGGAGAGAAAGGACCTTTTGTTCAATTTCTGATAACATCACCTAGGAAGGACAGAAGCCAATTATCCACCCTTAGAAGTACAACAATCTTTCCCCATAACTGCCTGCAGTCTGTGCTCACACTTTTCCTGTCTGAAAGGAATAGAAAACTGCGCCGGTAAAATAGAAGTAGCTGCAGCCACCACAGGTTATTATCCCATTTATTCTTTTTTTTATTACAAGCAATTAAATAAATTGTATGTAGGGTTACTCTTAAAGACAAAGGTGCTTCAAACAAAGGTGCTTACACGCCAAGAGAGCCACCCTTTACTGCCTGGTTATCACCACATGTTTCGGATCTGATGTCCCACAGACTTTGGACAGTGGGACCTACCAGGACACAGGAGATGAGGGCCATCTCCTCTCACCTCATGCAAACGCATCTAAACCAACTTTTAAGGTAAACACAAACACAGGTACCACGGCCTAGCTGTAAACTATCTGTTTTACATTATTATGCCCATAGCCACGCACTCCTCTTGCTTTGTGCTAAGGGTACTTTTCCATGTAGATCTCAGATGGGTTAGAAAAATTTTTTTCTTTTTCCCCTCTAGCTTGCTTCCCATTGAGCCAAATTTTTAAAACCTAACAGAAATTCAGCAGAGCCTACAGCTGCCTGAAATCTGCCCATTTTTAGGTGGAACAGCATTGTCAAAGATGATGCTGACATGAGCTGCACAGGACCCAGATTCTGCCAGATATTTAGGTCTATTCAAACCTTGATACCCTGAGTGATCAGCACACCAACACTTCACTGAATTAAGGTCTACATCCAGAAGTACTGCATGGCACAAACTCAATTTCTATAAAAAACTGAGCTGAAAGTGTCCTCTAGTAATTTAAAACAAGGGTATGTTGATATTAGCTCCTTTATGGTGAATGAAGATTATCATTGCTTTGGGCAGACTTACAGTATACACAGGCTTTTCCTTTGTATACACTGGCCTACACTGGGAACCTTAACTGCAAAAGAAGGATTCACAATCTTGTAAGCTATTTTTATAGCTTTCATTTAATAAACTCGGGCAAAAATAAAAGTGAAAATGTAAAAACAAAGTATAGAATTCATATAAAATTATCTTTATTTATTTATTTTTCCTCAGTAGATGTATTGTGATCAAGGCCAGAGCAAATCTGACCTTTTACTAAAAATTCAACCTACAAGATTCGGCACTTTTGAAAATAACCTGAAAAAAGTCCAATTTGAAGAAACAGAAACACTTATGGTCCTCTCTAAATCCTCCCAGATGCATAAAGATCCCATCCTGAAAACCAGGCCTTTTCAGGAAGCCCTTGGGAAGCTGCACCTGGGAGCGCAGCCAAGTGGTTACCTGTTTCCCGCGCGGTGCCGATGAGCCGGCGCCGCGGCGCAGGAGCGGCGGCCGTGTGGGGAAGGGCGCCGTGCACTTCAGCCTTACCTGGC
>NW_010587594.1:72195-89991 GCF_000705375.1 Tinamus guttatus | reverse complement strand
GGTGCGAGGTGGCAGGGTGCTCTGCAGCAAAGCACACGGGGGTGGGGAGGGGAGGAAAACACCATTAGCTTCTTTATGTTCGTTCGTTTGCTATATTTTTTAATCCTCCTCTTACCAGCAGGGCATGTTTAACTCTGACACTCGCAGAGCACAGAGCAATTCGTCACCGTGTTCCCAGGTTAAGGAAAAAAAAAAAGGAAGGAAAACCCGGCGATCCCGGGATCCGGCGCAACAGGTTTCCAAGGAGCGGATTTGCATTTGCCCAGGTGTACCTGAGCACGCAGGAAGTGAGGTGACTCACCAGGAACCAGCTCTCCCCTGAGGAGAGGTGTTTTGCTGTGGGAGCCGGCCGCGGCCGCGCTGCTGCTCCAGCTCCAAAGGGAGCTGTTGGGCAACGCTTAGACGCTCCTTGCGCACAGTCTGTCCCAAGAGCCAAGTACGCTTTATTTGGGCTCTAGGTCACACCGTGGGGAAAAAATGTGTATTTTTAAGTACGGCTTTGATAAGTCCTTTTATGTGCTCTCCTTTAAGAGGTAAGAGCAGACACTTCTGCAGTAAAGAAGTTTAAAGAGCACAGAGATACCTGCAGTTACTTGAAGCGTACACAAGTCTGTAAATCATCTACAAGTGCAAGCACCTAAACTTACATATGCAAACCAAGCACGACAACACAAGTACAAAACTCCCTGCACCCTCTTGTGGCTGTAGACTGTAAACTACTATTGACTGTCTCAGCTGTCTCTGTATCTGCTTCATTTCAGAATAGGATTTGGCAGAAAACCAGAGAGCTGGAAAACATTTTATCAGCTATCAGCTCTTACTGTAATTGTTCCTGTATTTGTTTGCCTCCAAGATAGCTTGGGACAGTGCCACTAAACACAGAAAGAAAATACAAATAGTCTAAACATTTAGGTACATGTGGTTGAAGGTATAAAAGAGTGATAGTCCCCTTCAACTTCCATCTGAAATTTTCAGCTCTAGTTTGTTCATTTAAATGTATTCTGCTGCTTAAGGATTTTTTTTGTTCAGTTTAATTGTAATGATAACTAAATATTTTGCTTCCACTTAATGACATGCTCTGCCCTTGCCCAAGTAGACACTGTTACTGCATTTTTTCTCCTTTCTTTACAAAAACTAAAATATATCATTAAATTCCTTGATCTAGATGATAAACTAGTATCATCTGAGCAGATGTATGTTCAGCTTCATGCACACATCATGTAATCCACATGCTGAGAGTGAGTCCATACAGGACACGTAGTGGACAGATACCACAACTCTGCTAACACACAATACCTCAAACACGTCTCTGAAGCCTAAATTATGTTTTAGGCTGCTATAACTGCATTTGGAAGCGTGTGTGTGTGTGTGTGTGTGTGTGAGGAGCAACAAGGTGGAAGGTGGGGACAGAGGAAGAAATGGTTACCATTTAGCAAGCACCAAGATAGTAGGAGCAATTTAATTTTAGTGTGCAATAAAATTGATGTGCAATTTAGTGTGCTATAAAATTGCACACTAAATGGAAAACATAATTATTGACTACATAAAACTCTAAACACACACAAGTCCCCGGGGCAAACAAATGGATTTAATATTTATTAACCTAAGGGTCCTTCTGCCATACAGTATAAATAAATCATTTAACAAAACAAGTTACTATTATGGGGAATAGTAAAGCATAGGGAAATGTCTCAATACAGGAAAACACTGAAATAATAATAATAATAAAAAAATCACAGACCAAAAAAAAAAAAAAAAAAAGCTGCCTGGCATGGCTTGAGGAAAGAAAGCTTTCTCCAAGAGAAACCTGGCTGCAGGAGCAGCGGGGGACCAGGCTCATAGCCCAGCAGTGCTTTGCATCCCCCATGGAGCAGCCGTATCTGCCTCAGGAAACTGCTCCTCCAGGCCGGCATCACTGGAACGTCAGGGCAGAGGTGCCTGAGGGCACGAGGCCGGGGGAATGCAGTGGGGTACACAGAAGGACCAGCTATCCTGCATACCCTCTCCTACCCTACACACTCCATGCACTATCCTGCAGGAACCCTGGTAATCCCAGCAGCTCATATTGGTGTCTAAATTCCCGTTATCCTCAATGGATATTTTCTCAGCGCAGCCAGTGCTTTGGCTCAGCCTACAAGAGGCAGCAAACACTCAGCTGAGCTGCTCTCTGCTGTGCTGTAGTTACTACAGTCACCTCCAATGACTACAAAGAGAGTCGAGACACCGTAGGTAATGACCAGCAGCAGCAGAACACAGAAGAAGGACGTGGAAAAGTCATGCACATGGCTACGACACAGCTACCACACTCACGCCAAGCTGCAGGTGTAACACAAAATGATGCTAACGCAGAACTAAACTCACTGCACTACATCCTTTTCTCCAGGTACCACACTCACGCCAAGCTGCAGGTGTGGTGTGCACAAAATAATGCTAATGCAGAACCAAACACACTGCACTACATCCTTTTCTCCCGCGCAGAAACTGGAAACACCTGAACAGAGGGTAAGTCAGATTCTCCCCCAATCCTGATTGTTTCTTTAATTATGAATTACAGGTTAAGCCTGGTGGAAGGAGTCAGTAGCAGACAGAGGCAAAGCAATCTGGAGGCCTGTGCCTGCTGCACTGGGAGATGAGTTCTGGCTCCTTTCCTGCTCCAAACCCTGTAAGAGCTGAATGTTGGAAGCTGCCCCATGATGCTTGCTGCTCCTGGCCTTGCTGGAGCATTCAGGCCTGTCTCCATACCCTCTTCTGCACATAACCCATAGGTCACTGCTCACTCTTCTCCTAGCATGTGCCTTCCAAACAACACAAAGCAGCAACACAGCTGGGGTGTGCAGCAGGTCCAGAAGGTCACCATGTTTAGCCTATCTGAGGCCTTCAAACTTACCAAGGCCTGACTTGCCAGGCCTGGACCAGTGCCTTCTGTGCTCTGCAGTGTCTGTGGAAATGTTTCCTCACCACGCTTCCCACATGGCTCTATTATCTCATCAGCATCCTGTACAGAGAGAGGCAGCAGCATTAATGTTTGTGTCAGTATTGCCTTGCCTTGCTATAGCAACCCTAAAGGGCAGCAGCCACACAACCCATAGCGGGGCTGGGCCAAGGACATGTACAGAGGGAAGTTCTCTTATCCCTGCAGCAGAGCCCCCTGAAAATTGCACATCTTGTGGCCTTTCCAAGGACTGCTTGAAGTGAACTGCTGCTTAAAAAAAAAAGGTGTGTGTGGGGGGGTGGTTCTGTCTTTGGGGTTTTTGTCACACTAGAAGAAAATTTAAAAATGGCTTCAGGCAAGGACATGCAAAACCTAGCGTTTCCCGCATTTCTAAAGCACTTCTACTGTATGGACTTCACACAGGACCTGTGCAGACCCCTTCACAGAAAAGGGCTCCTGCCTTAGCACGTTACCTGAGCAATGCCATCCGACAGGGTGCCAGAAGACCAGGACGCTGCGCTGTCTTCTTGGTGCCTTTCATGGTCTCTCCCCAAAGGCCAGCGGCTCCCGCCCGGCTCTGTGGCCGTACTCCCCTTTGAAAGCAGTAACAGCTCAGCATTAGCTTGTGGACAGGATGCTTCCATGGCCCTTCAGGGAATGTAAAGTACTGCAAACCTTTAGACACACTTTGCTCTGTTCTACCTTGCTTATCTATCTTTACTGTGTTTCCCAGATCCTGCTGCTTCCCCTGCTCTGTAGCTCTGCTGTAAGGTGAGTGGCAGCTGGATAACACAGAGTTTTCTCTAGAAACTTAAGTTTTTTTACATTATTCCAAGAAAATCAATCTTTCTCCTGTCCTGTCCCCCAAAAAGAAAAGCAAATCCCAGTAACCCTTTACATCAACTAAGCTGCTATGACAAAAGTGCAGAATCAGAAACTTTGAAACTGAAGTGCTTGGATCAGAGATAAGGAAATGAAGCTGACTGGAGCCACTCAGGCCTTTCTCGCAGCACCTGGCCATGGAGTTTCATCCTTACCTAGCCTAATGCAACCCCCAATCTGTCTGGGCACTCAGACTCCACACACTGAGAGCAGCCTGTTAAGCACTATTTCCTAGTTTCTCCTGCTCTCCAGGGAGCCTCCCTTATCTTGATTTCATTCCCAGTAATCATACACTTCCTTTTTTTCTTAAACTTATTAGTACAAAGTAATTACATGATACTTTTAATTTTTTAGCACTTCGGGGAATGCCTAATGCTGTCTGCAAGACACCTACATACAACCATTGGCATTTAGGCCCATACTCTGTAACTAACAGTCCCATAGACATTATAAGCAATCCCATCAAAAGCAAGATCACACATCATAAAATGAGGTGCTGTATAACTTCTGTCAGCCTCTAACTTAACTGCATTATTTTACTACTGTTCTTAGAGTGACAACAGATGTTTCAATTTGTTCTAAAGTTTTTCATGTTTACTTGTTTTTCGTAACTTGTCTTAAAGTAAACTTTAATGTCATACATACATCAGTGTCTCTTAAACTTACCTTACTGTGGAAAGAGCCATCTTCTGACTCTTCATCTACAGAAGGCAGAAGAGACAACATTCCTCTTTTTCTCAACTACAAAATGCACACAAAAAGACAGCACCATTAGGCATGACAACAACACTAAAAGCCTCTCCTTTTCTGCCTGTAAATTAAAGGAAAGTTATCATTGGGGTCCAACTCTGGAGAAGCACTGAGCATCTGCTCCTCTAAACTAAAGTAATTGAAAGCTGCAGGGAGTAAGATCTTTGCAAAGTTGGAACTTCTGTGCTGTAATGTTCTAACATGGCAATTTTTTTTTTGCTCCATGAAAAGCATTTACTGAACATCTCAGAACAACTGATTGTCAATGAAATCACAGAACTAGCATTTCGCTGGTGATTGCATGATGCAAATTACTGCCCCTGCTCAAAAATAACCCAACTCACATCGCACTCCTCTCTCCCAGCCATACATCATACCCACTCCTTCTGGGACCATCCAAAAGCAGAGCATGCAGGGCTAAGGCAGCTGGAGCAGAAGGGAGCAGAAGTAATAGTCATTCACAGCTGCAGGAATGCTTCTCTCCCTCCTCCTGGAGAAGGAAGTATTTGCCTTCCTCTTTGGCTCCTGGTAAGCAACTGCAGCATGTTGCTCCACTTACCTGCTGCTCAGGAATACCGGTTCCACTCAAGTCACTTTCTGCTAACAGAGAGGCCGTGGGTTCATCGTCTGGTTCAGGCACTTCTTGCTGTAAGCGCTGGTAAAGCTCAGACATTGAATGCTCCATCCTGGCAAGGATATCTTCCTTCTTTTGGCACAGCTTGATGATTTCTTCTTTTACAGCTTCCATTTCTCCCTAAGGATCAACAACAACTGTAAGTACACATTTTTCTTACTTAACCAGGTGATAATGTATAAATGGCACCAGTGAGGCATCTTACTGGGGCTCTTTGCCCTTTTTCCTTTTTGTGGGCATTGGGACAGTTCCCCATTGCCACTACACAAGGTGTGCAGGCACGCGTAGAGGAGTAGCAACAGATGCAGCTCGGAACAGCGCTCACCACCTGTAATGTGGATGTGGGGAATCTGGAAGTAAATGGGAAAAGCAGGATAACTCGTTCTGACTGTGTCCTGCGCGACTGTGAGCATCAGAGTCCCCCCCTTAGGCCAGGGAGGGAATGCAGCTGGGCTGCATTGCCTGATGAGTCAGAGCAGGTGATGCTACCTCCAGCTGCTGTCTCTGCAAACCCAACTCAAAACACTTGGGAAAGGTCAGAGGAGGGCAAATACACGTGGTAGGAAGCTCAGGAGTGTGGTGTCTTTGCTGCAGGCTGTGCGAAAGAAGGAAATGCAAGCAGTTTGAGAGAGTTTGATTGATGTAGCTAGGAACAAGAACCATCTACTGTCTTTGAATGTCACGTTGGGAGCAATGGTCTCTAAGGAAGTATAAAGAAAATACAGGTCATGTCGTGCAGAGATTAAACAGCATGCCTGAGTAACTTTGCACTAGCAAAGGAGAAAATAAATCTGTCTTGCTCTTCTCCATGGACATGACTATCTCTCTAGATCTCTTACTAAGGCCTCTCCTTACCACCACATCTCTAAGCCAGCAGAGAAAGGAAAAGGGACAGCACACTAAGAGAGAGCAGGGAATAAAATGCCCCCGAGGCTCTACTTTCTTCATTACTGAAAGTGCCAAAGCTCTTTGCTGCTCAGAAGACTGAGCAATGGCTAAATATCCCATTGCAGAGTGGTCTCAGTTCACCACAGCAAGCTTTGATGCCCTGCTTGAAATAATAACAAGCTCACTTATCCCAGAGGCTGCTCTAGCACACTGTGAATAAAGCTATGTAAGTAATAACCTGTGGTGCAGGAAATCACTAAGATTGTTGGCATTTGCCTCCCATACTGCTTCTTCCATTACTTGTGCTATGAAGGCAGGGGCAGTAACCCCAGAGAGCTCTGGAAGACATGGGGAGCTCACCCCAGATACAGATGTTTTTTCCCTTTATCTATTGGAAAACACAACGTGAAATTTTTGAAGGGTAGAGGCAAGAAGCAGCTATGGGAATGAAGAAATGGCTTTCCATAATTGCATAACTTCATAACTTTTTAAAAACTCCACTAAGAATAGAATTTCTATTTATTTCACTGCAGGATGAGACTTTACAGCATAAACTTCCCAGTTACGGTTACTGCTTTGCAAATTTAATTAGCCAAAAAACCCTCACAGAAACCTAACAAGGGCCACACAGAAACTGAGTTTGCTCTTCCTTTACTGATATCACGTCCTTATTTGGAGACCCTTAATAAGATAAGCGCTTCCACTACTAATTTTATTAATGAAATGCTACAATTATGAGAGATTTTTTCCTATAAAACAAGAGCTGTTAAATAGAAAGTCTCACATTCAAAGACAAAAACAAGAAGCAGGAAAATGAGTAGTGCTTAGGAGCATCAAGCCTCCAGCATTGACACACCTGAAAGCAGAGTCACTGTAAAGGTAGCAGCCTACAGAGTGATTATAGTTATTAATGCATGTGTATTAACTTTATTGTGAATGACTGCAAGAAGTTGAGCATTTTGGAGGCATTTTATAAATGGATATTATACCTAGCCCTTCTTTTACGTGCTGCCGTAAGCTGTTGCTGCCAACAACATGCGCTGCATCCACACTAGCAGGATGGATGCCAACACTGCATACACACTTGCCAAAACAGCTGGAAATAGCACTGCAATCTTCTTTGGAATCTGATAGCCAAACGTGCACATGTGACACAGCAAAACGGTTAAGGAGTGGATAAAGACATATGCACCTTGCAAATAATATTAACTGTAATAGCTCCCAGAATGTGACAACCTACACCTGCGCAGGCACACACATGGAATTCACTTGCCTGCTTTGCTGCATGGGGAAATGACTATAATAGAAAGCAGCAGCACATTGGTTTTTTCTCAGTCTTACCATGTTTTCTGTCAGTCAGGACAACTAACAGACACTGGAGTTAATAAATAAACAAATAAAAATGCAACCCACCTCAGGACAAGAGGTATTCTGGGCCAGTGGCTGATTCTCATGTGACATTTCAACCAAGTGGTTCTTTAAGAACTGTTTTAACTTTTCAATTTCTTGCTCGCATTCTTCTGTTTTCTTTATAGATTCCTGCGAAAGAATAATTCCTGTAAATCACTTAGAATTAATTAGGGCAGAAACAGACTAGTTGGTAAAGCAACACACTCGCACAGAAGAGTACTCGAGCCATTCTTGCATCTGTAGCGACATGTAAAAAGCCTGTGTGCTCATTCAAGTAACTTTCCAAAATCCCATCCTCACCAGGTTCGTTATTCACTAATTAAAGACAAACAAGCTCTGCTGTGCCCATGCACAGCTCTGCAGTGGGCACTCTCCCTGCAGAGCTTCGCTGATGGTTACGCTCAGCTATAAAACACAAGGTGGAGTGTATTTAATCACGTTCACTACAATTCAAAACAGGTTAAAAACAAACAGAAATTGCCTGGTTCTTTCTTCTTAGTTTCATATTGCATTAGAAAACATAGTTTTCTTTTTTAACTGGTGCTTAGGTCCTCATTGCCAGCCAAATTTATGCCTACCGAGAATCACCTGTGCTGTACCAGGCAGAAACTACAGCTCAGAGGATAAGCCAGCTCAGTATCTAAGTATTAGAATACTTCCTCAAAAATGGTATTTCCACTTCTCATGAGCTTTCCCTTCTAACATGAAAGCATATTACGTATTACAAGCAGCCAAATACACTTCTGTTAAATTGAAGTGACATCAAAACTTCACCAGCCCCCAGGCTTGGCTGTTCAGGCAGAAATCAGGAGTCTCCCCATGAGCTTTGCTGATGTTTGTCAGCCTGTCCCAATGCCCCAGGCAAGGGAGAACTCCTAACATCTACAAATTAGAGTATTTGGGGAAAATACGGACTTTGGAGAACAGCCAGTGGCCCTCAGTTTCCCAGCCCTCTATCTGAGAATCCTGTGATACCTACAGACTATTCCTCAGGCTTCTGCAAAAGGGAAGAAAGAAAATGCAGCCCGTCATGGAGGGGCTTAAACTTACTCTGCCGAGGGCAGCATCAGAGCAGCCTGCGGGGTTGGTAATTGCCAGGAGCACAGACTCCACCTCTGCAAGCAGAGAGCGGCCTCCGCTCGGAACAATGAGCGCGCTGTTTGCGAGGCCACTAATTCACAGCAGCGCTCCCTCCTCATAAATGCAAACGAGAGGCAGGTTCTACATGATTTCTCTTGCTTGCAGGTCTAAAAAGAAAGAGCAAAATATTTTCCCACTCGGGAGGAGGTGGGATAAAAAGCCGAGCTGCAGAGGCAGATGTTTAATGGGGAACTTTAATGCTATAGCTAAATTGGAGGAAGACAAAAAATAATAAAGTCTTTCCCGTTCAGTTTAATGGGAAACGCAAAATCCTTCTGAAAGAGATATTCCCTAACTATGTATATGCCTTATCCATACATAGAGTACAATATTATCAGTTTAGTCACAGGTGAGATGCATAGTTGCTCTAGTTCCCCTGACTAACTAAAGAATATGAGCATTCTGTATGTGGACTCAAAATTGTTCTCTCATGGCAGGCCAATACGTGAATACACCTGCATGGTTATATACATATATGTGTGTGTGTGCGTGTAAATACTCTTAACAGCCTTGGGTCCATCCATCCCTGCCTTCCAATAAATAAATAAATAATTGTAATCCTTTCCTTAGACAATGCAAATTATGCCATATTTATGGGACTGAATCACTACCTAGATACAAAGCCTCTCTCTGAGTCATTTCATGTTTAATTTTTATTGTTGATTTTCCCTATTGCATGGAAAACAACCACTTGCCTGTAGGCTAAGAGCAGGTAGGCACTGCCTTTGTTACAGAAAAGCTTTCTGTAACACAAACACAGCAAATCATCAAATATGCAAATACTGCCACTCTCCAGCACAGAAAACTGGTAGAAGCACCTGTGCCTTCCAGCTCCTCTTCCTGATAACATTATTTAAGTAGTAATAGGTGTGGTGCTTGACAGATCATAATAAAACACAAAGGGCAACATGCAGTCAAAATATTAGTCAGCTGAAATCCTGCCCCGAGGCATTTACAGTTGTATTGTACCTAATATGGTTTTTGCTTCTCTTACAGGTGAATCTTTTAGCTATGGCACTACAATCTCTTTATAGAAAAGTTACTATTTCAATATCCCATTGCATCACAGAGAGCAAAACATGTGCAGAGACATGCAAATGCTGAAATTTCAGAACTACTGCTTAGAAAAAAAAATGTATATAATTGTAAGGGTAGTTTGCCTCCAGTTTGGTTTTCTCTCTCAGAGAATACTTACTAAAATCCTAATGTAATGCTAATAATGCCATCCTTTAATAGCTCTATCCTTTGTAATGTCTTAGCTGGTGATAGATTTGCATTGTAATACTGTTGCTTTCAACCCACTCAACAGGACTGGAAACTCTTTCTTGCACAGTTTGATGTTCGAGCTGCCAAAAAACGTAATTTTTCCAATCTGTTTTCTCACAAAGAAGTCTCAGCTACAGATTGTTGGATACCTACAGGATAAAGGCAAATGCTGAGTGAAAAAGGTTATAGCTATTCCAAAAGGAGAAAAAAGTCTGAAACTAGACTTAAAGCTCCACATGAACCAGTTAGAAGTCTCATGATAATACTTTGTACTTGAAAAGCACTCTCTTTCTGAAGAGTTAGAAGTGCTTTGTAAATTTGTGCATATTTATGCTGCTATCTCCTTGTCTGAATCAGGTGTGTTTTACCATCTCTGTTTTTCAGACTTAAGAGACTGTATAGCCTAAAAAAAAGATCCTATGGATCATACAGACTACCTATAGTCATTGCTTCTTTTCAAGTGCAAGCAAGCATTAGTCATGGGCATCTGAGTTTTGTTTGTGGTGCTCTTTACCGCACAAAATGAAAATTGAAGATGGAGATGCATGTTTTAGCTGCCACTCGTGTCTACCTGGCCTCCAAAATGTCACAGCCTACGTGTTCTAACACACGCCACTTTGCTAACGTAGTTTTGGAAAATGCCACCAAAATGCCCTGGTATTTTTGCTAGGCGTTGCTATTACCCTGCTGAGAAAGGGACGGGCCGCACGACCGTTCCCATAACTCTGCTGACGTGGGGACACGCACAGCTGAACTCCAGATTTCCTCCAAAGATACCTCATGGGGCAGCAGAGCGTGGTGCACATACTCCCCACCCCTCTAAGCTGGTTACAAGCACATAGCTCAGCACAGCAGGACAGAGATGTTGGTTCAGGTTTGGAGCCAACATAGCTACTTCTGCCTGAGACTGTGCTTGAATTAAGCTGAATTAAAGCCACTTTCTTGGCTCAGGAATTTGAAGAAGTCAGCTTTAGGAACAGGCTTTGGGCTGGCTGCGTTTCAATATTGCTGTTCATTGTCATCAGTATGCAAGTAAGTGCTGCCAACAGAGAACTTCTAGGTAAATTTAAGGACTGACAAGTTCCTGACATGAGCACCTGCAAATGACACTGGACTTAAATCATTGTGGGAATGTGAGTCAGAAGACACTTGCAACCACATTTCTTTTAGAATACTACAAAAATGCCATAAGGTGCCAAAAGGAGCTGGCTTTTGGAATAGAAGTCGGTGTCTCTTGTGTTTAAATTAAAAGAATGAAATGAGTTGCAAGATTGGCACACTTTAGTGCCAAATTACATGGGAAAAAAAAAAAAAGAACAAAGCCAGATGCAGAAGACATAGCAGATACATCATACTCCTGTAAAGACAACACTGCCTAGTAATCAAGATGATTGCAAACTAAAAGCGACAGTTTAAAGAAAATATTCTTAAATCAATGAATGCAAATCAATTACCTCCAGTAGCTCATTCTGTTCCTTAGTAATTTTTTCTAATTTTTTCAATTCTTTCAAAAGTTGTCTTGCCCTTTGGAAAACTGGAAAAGGTTGTAATTTCATCCCTGGCAGTTGAAGTGCTTCTTCATAGGACTGTATATGAGCAATAGTCTTCTGCATGGGACCAATGTGGTCAAGTATAACCTGTAAGGATAAAGGAGAAATGATGGATGTGATACTGAGTTGGAAAAATCACTGAAAATATATAGCATTGTCCTGATGTGCAAGATTATCTTAACCGAGTTTCCTATTTAAGATGGAAGAGTAATTTGATCTTGGAACAAATTGGAACATTTGGAACAAAAATCATTGAGGCTGCCTAACTAAATTTAAGTAATCATTTATATTTACAGTTCTGCTTTTTCTGCATATATATATGAAGACGCACTTTGCACAGTGATGAAAGAGGGATATATCCAGAGTGCTACTGTTTTACCATGCATGTCATTTCAAAGTCTTGAATGTTTGGCAGGAATGACAGCTTAAAAACTTAACCGTCTCCTCTGATGTCACTCTAGACAATTCAGGCTTTTGCTTTGTGCTGCAAATGAGGCATGAAACCATCTGTGTTAAAATTAACCCATTCGGAAGGACCTCAAGACAGTTCTATTAGCCTGGCTGAGAAGATGGTGAGGGAACTAGGGTGGAAGGCAGAACAAACCTCGGAGCTTTCCTGTCACAGACAGTTTCACATCACTATACACCGAGTGGATGCACAGTTTAGAAACACTGGATCTGTTCCGGGAGAACAGAAATCTGCACTATTTCATACCACAATACATATTTTGCAGAAGATTCAGTGATTCCTTTTGCAAAGGCAGAATGGCAACACCAACTTGGAAATCTCATTGAGACCAAATTTACATGGGATCATAGTGGAAAAAAATACAAAAACAAAAACCTTTTCATTATTCACATTTTTGTTAGATTCTCTTTCAGGAAAATTTCACTTAAATGGCTACAAACTGGAAGACAGATGCTTATTCTCTTGTTCAGAAGCAGCCTGCGTCAGGACATTTTTGCATACTATCCTGGCCTCAATTTAAAATATGGCAATGGACAAGCATTATTTTTCAGAATACATATTTCGTCTTTATTTTTTGTCATATAATGCAGTCATTACAAAATTGCTCATCAGATAACAAAGCTATGAAAGGTATGATAACATTTTCAGGTTATCATGGGTTGAAACTCAACCAATGCATTTTGCATTTTCGTCCACTTACCAATGTGGACTGCAGGTGGTATAAAAGAAAAGATGCCATCAAGTTCTGCTTTATTGTACTCAAGCAGAGAATGGAAAACCATGTGGCCAAGATATCTTTGCAGCAAAGTCTCCGCATGTGTGAGTGACTTTGTGATTAGTCATTGCAGCCTACATTTGCAGTAGCATCTGCTAAATTTTGCCTTAATTTTTGGAAATGTAGGACCTGATATTCATACTTTCTGATTACCTATGGATTGCTGTTCAGTGGAGGAGTGTGCAGTAAATGTCTCTGAAAAATCAGGCCACAAATTATTCAAAATATGGAGACACTTCACTACAGCAAGAATGGGACTCTTCAATATGGATGTCTTTTTAGAGGGAGGATCAGCACATGTCTGTCTCAAATTATCTGTGGGTATGTCCTGAAACACCAGGACTGTGCCTCTGAAAGGAATCACCCCAAAGTTACCATCTCCCACCTTAGGATTTGCATGTATACACTCATTCATGGTAGGCTGCAGTCACAGAACAGCCTTATGTTTGTGAAAGCTGGTAATTTATGCACAGTACATAGGAGGAAAAAGGTTTATGAAGGAGTTTTCACACACCTGTCCATGTTTAAGATGATCTGTAGGAGAATATTCTAGCAAATCTTCTGATGACAAGAGTTTCTTCATTTTGGTAATATCCTTCTCAAACACTTTTACATCAGATTCAATAGCATCCAGTTCCTAGATTTTGGGAAGAGAGAGGACATTTATGGATAGTACAGTTTAGAAACTCCTTCCAAAAACAAATCAGCTTTCATTTGAGAAGATGGTTGCCTAGAAGTGGTCTTTGAGTGAAACTAAAAGAGAAATATTGAAAAAGAAGCACTGTATATGTGGCACATTTTATTAGGTGCTGCTTATCCAGAAGTTAGTCACTAAGAATTATGCACTGTCATTAACTACTTGAGGAATTAAGTACCCGTGATCAGTTGGTCTGCTTTAAACACTGAATACAGAATTAATACACCTTTGAAAAATCACATTATAAATTACCAGTAGTCACATAACACTACTCCAATAACCAGAGTAAAACTTCTCTAACTACATTGTTTCAGCTTACTGTATGGAAACTCATATTTCAAAAGGAAAAAGAACTCACATACAGCACTGCAGCTAGTGAACTCCCGTGAAGACAGAGTCACAGAGTAATTTAGGGCAGAAGGGACCTTGGGAGGTCTCTTTCCCCCTTTTCAGAAGGTTGCTTGGGACCTCATCCCTTTCGGGTTTGGGATTTCATGCTCTCTTTGGGCCTCTGATCCAGTATTTAACCACTCTCACTACAGCAAGCTTAGTCTAGTTGGAATTCCCCTTGATAAATTTTGTGCCTGTTACTGCTCATCCTTTCTCTGCACACCCCCAAGAGGAGTCTAAGCTCTGTCCATAATCTCCCCCTACGTAGTAGCAGACAGCAGTAAAATCCCCTTTCAGCCTTTACTAGGCAGAGTCCTAGGTCTTCCAGTCTCTCCTTGTATGTTCACCATCCATCCACTGGCCATGCAATAGACTCACACTGGTTATGACCAGGTGTTTTTTCTACCGGGAAACTCAAAACTGGACATGATACTCAGATTTCATCTTGAAAGTGCCAAACAGAAGGGAAGGACCACCTTCCTGAGGGCCTTGGCTACACTCATGCTCATGCTGTTGGTCTTTCTTGCTGCTGGGTCAATTCACACCCACTAGGACCATGGTGTTGGGTTAATTCACGTCCACTAGGATCCCCAGGCCTTTGCAGCAAAGCTGCTTTCTAGCTAGTCGGCCCCTCAGCCTACACTGATATTTGGGCATGTTCTCTCCCAGGAGCAGGGCTTCGCATTTTGCCTCTGGTCAACTTCATAGTGTTTCCACCAGCCCATTTCTCCAGCCTGTCTAGGCGCCTACGATGTGCAGCCCTGCCCTTCAGCAGGTTCAGTCCTTTTAATCTGCTGTCAACAAGCCCTGTATTTCTCCTCCTAAACAAAGATTTCATCAATACTCTTGAACTTCACAGCTTAATTAGATACCTGACACCTTCTGCTGGTTTGTTTTCAAACACTAAATTTATCCATTTGGGAAGCCTACAAAAAACAGAATGCCTTTGCTCTATGCAGGCAATATAAGCTCTGTTTCATTATATCTGATGGAGCTTTGATAAAAGGTGCTAATCAGAATCAGCCAAACTTACATCAGCCACATGCTGGATCTGTGGAAGGACCTCTATGATCTCATGTTGCAGAGCTGTTATGTGACCATCTACTTCATTGAGCTGTTGCATTACACTGTCTGTTTCAAAGACTGGTGTTAACTCCTCCAGTTCTGAGTAGATGCTGTGCAGAAGATTTTGCTTTTGTTCTGAGTCTTCCAAAGCCATCTAGAGACAAAAATAGGAGCTTAGTTTGCCTCTATCACTGGAGACCTTTAGAGTTTCAGAAAAGTTAAGACCAGAAAGGATCAGGTTTCTTTCGGTGTATGTCATTTACCAGTACATACTTCCCCAAAAGATTAATTCAGAATAAACACTTCTCTCCTTCGGGGACCGAACTGCTGCATGCTGCAGGCAGAAATCTGATACCAATGTCATGATTTTAAGGCAAATATGATGACATGGAACTGATTAGACAAAACGTGTTTACAGACGCCTAACAGGAAGTATGCAGAGAAGGGTTTCGAACTCATAGAGAGATCCTACTACCACCCCCAAAAATAAAATAAAAGATGAGATACTGGAGAAGATACCTCCCCAGCTCCTGTGCAACAGCCAGAGAAACAAACAGCTCTAGAAACAAAGAGCTCCAGAAAATGTCTGACCAACCATGCATGATGGGCAGATTTTTCCTGTCTTCTGTAACAAACTAGAGGCACTAGAGGCAAGCTAGAGGATTTAATTACAGTGAATGTCTTCATGCAGAACAATGAGCAAGCAAAGCATGTGATCCAAGCGTGTCTGCAGAGCATGAAGGAAGGCACTGACTGAATGCCTTGACTCTAAGATAAGCCTTGGGTGCATTTCCAAATCCATTAGTTTGCCAGCCCAAAACTCACACAATGCTCCAAGCCACAAGTGTAGGAGGCTTATGCTTTGTCAAGCAGACAGTGAGATTTTGGTAATCACAGTATCCACATCATGGCTATGTGTAACCTATCTGTCCATCTATGGCAGTCAGCTACTTCTTGTATCTCAGAAAAGGAACCTAATTCTTTTTAATATAAAAAACCTATGTCCAGACCACCAAGTTTCGCTCTTGGCCTAAGCCAAGAAAGAGTCTTGCAGAAAGGTCATGTATCAAATATAAAATTGCCGGAAATCATCTTGGCACCAGTCTGGCCACAGTTCTCTGTATTATTACAAACTTTTGCTTCTTGAAATTACCTATCACAATTACCTTCAAGATACAAAGAGAACGGCCTTCCAAACTACAATTCACTTCAAAGTATCCATCTAGCACACAGACATCAAAAGGCTGCTTTAATGATTTTGGATCAGCTTATACGATACAGAAAGAACTGTATATACTCCAGCAGTAAAAAAATGATTATAGCCATAGAGCTGGGTTAAAGATGACAATTTCACATTTTTGGAAGATAGATATACTAAAGGTCATCACTTTCACAAGACAGATATATCCAACACTGAAACAAAATCACAGAATCATTGGGGTTGGAAGAGAGCTCTGGAAATCATCTGTCCAACTCCCCAGCTCAAGCTGGGTCAGCTACAGCAGCTTGCCCAGGACCACATCTAGCTGGGGTTTGAGTATCCCCAAGGATGGTGACTTTACAATGTCTCTGGGCAACCTATTCCAGAGTCCAACCACCCTGACAGGGAAAAAGTGTTCAGACTGAATTTCCTGTGTTTCAGCTTGTGTCTATAACCTCTCATCCTGCCACTGGGCACCACTGAGAAGTCTGGCCCCTTTTTCACTACACTCACCCCCATCAGGTATTTACACACAGAAAAGATCCTTCCTGAGGGACCTCTTCTCTAAGCTACACAGTAACAGCTCCCTCAACTTCTATTCATGTGACAGCTGCTCCAGGCCCTTAATCAACTTTGCGGCCCTTTGCTGGACTCACTCCAGCAAGTCCACGTCTTTCTTGTACTGAGCATCTTGTAAAGACATGTCTGTATTTCATGCACGTCTGCTTTCTTTTTTTCACTTAGAAAATTTACTGAAAATGATAAATTATTTATGCCAATAAGATTTATGAATGTAAAATTTTGTCAATATAGAGCAAGTAGTTCTAACAAGACTGCAGATCTGCATTAGCACTTACTTGAAGGGTATCTGCATGTTTGCTTAGACTTTTTGCAGAATTATTTTGAGTATCTGTTTTTAGCAAGCAACTGGTGTTTTCTATCCAAACTTCCATGCTCTTCAAGAGTTCATCATATTCCTCCATCTTGTTGGCAGCCTACAGAATGACATTTTTTATTAAAAAGCATGAAAACATTTCTATTTACTGTGTAGGATAAACACATTTCTGGGTAAGATTAAAAGACATCTAAATGCCTTTTCATGAAGACCAATTAAACTAGCACAGCGAAATAAAGAAGTAAAATTATAATTTTTGCAGCATTTTCATAATTTAAGGCCAGGTCTTCTAATCAAGGACAATTCTGGTTTTTACAAGTTTACATTTCATGAGAACATTAGTGTGGCTTTTGTGGCAACGATATTTAAGTGAGCAGAGCCATAGAGAACCATCTCATCACAGGTCCATGGGCATGGATTCAAACCGTGCTAATCCATGTCAGCCATGATGCAGAGCTGGGTCTTTGGCCTGGCAGCCTGAGGCAATTATTGCCCCTCCAGCAATTTTTAGCGACAGGAAGCCAACGAGCCTGGAGTGGCTTTTGACTCTTCATTCTTTTGAAAGCTCTTGTTGCTGTTTTACACAAAGGATTTTTTTAAAGACATTAGTTTTTTTTAATTTGTCTCTTAGCACTTTGTGATTTGCACCTACCTTGTTTAAAATGGCAGTTCTGTGCTCAGCAAGTTGTGAGACCTGTTGGTACTTCTGTAGGGGGGCCACTAAGATATCCATCAGCTCCTGCGCGTGGCAGGAATCCTGTTCCACTATATCATGCACTTCTGCATCCAGCTCGTTGAGTTTGTAGTGCCAAAGGTCCAACATATCCCAGATTTGCTGCATGTGGAAAGAGT
>NW_010587594.1:0-64841 GCF_000705375.1 Tinamus guttatus | reverse complement strand
AGTTACTCTCCAGGCCTTTAGCCATCTCAAGCAAACCCAGCCACTTTTCCCAGAGTGTTGTTACAATCCTGCCCAGTCCCTGGTCACTTCCCTTGCATAACCTCATCAGCTCTCTTGAGACCTGCCTCAGCTTCACAAGATCTTCTTCAGCTGAGTCAATGCTGGAGACTAAAATCTTGAGGGAAAAATAAATAAACAAGCAAATAAAGCAAGATGGTCTATCAGAAATATTAATGAAGCATTCAGTGACACGATTATGATCCTCCATTAAACTGGCAATTGCACCACTGAGCTGATTAAATACATTTCTCATGAGGCAATTCTATATTGGCTATGATTGCAGAGAAAACAGAGTAAATAAAGCAACCAAAACAAACAGAGGAACAGCGTGCGCAAACAACTATATTGCTTCTACCTCCTTCTGGTTATTTGAAAGGGAAAAGAAACCAGCTGGAGCCACAGATACATAATAGAAAGCGTCTGTAATATAACTACTGTAAGAAAGATAGAAAAAAAGAGATTAATTACACCAGGCATAGGGAAAAGCAACAAGATGGTCCTGAGAGGGGAAGGAAGAAATTCTGATTCTCCCACCTCAGGGAAAACAGCAAGATTATAAACGTGAATGGCCCTGGTCCTGCAAAGAAACAGTGAAGGATGTGTACATAAATGCAGTATCTTAATCACAGATAGCATTAGCTCTCCACAGACAAAATGTATATTCATTTTACATGACCTGTCATAATCCTGAATATTTATGTGTATATAAATAAATTCTGTGCTTTTATACATAAGTAAATGCAGGATAAAGAACTGTACTTCTTTCTACTCTGATATCATACACTGATTAGCCCAGTTACCTCATTGTTTTGCAAGTGTTTGAAAGAACTTTAGAGCCCTTTACCTTGCTTTCTTCTAAATGTTCCAAAGCTTCTTTATAAGAGATGGGGACTTGGGTCAAAGACTGTGCAAGCACCTTTTCCAGTTTGTTGAGATCATCACACACTTTATCTTTGGTTTCTGTATAGCTTTTGTGCTTGTCAAAATACCTGTAGGAAACAATTAACAGATCAATTAAAAATTCTTGTGGTTACTCCTCTACAATGCTGACTAGAATTAAAAAAAGAACCCAAAACTTCTAAACAAGTAATCTTGATTATGCTTTTGCAAGTTGTTTTAGAACAGCATTTATTATTAGCATTTCAATTTCATTATCTGAGATATATTAGAGATTCAGGTATAAAATGCCAGCGGAAAAGAAATACAGGCATGTATATTCATACATAAGCCACAGAGTTGCTGCAGGAGTTCTGTCTTGATCCTAATATCTACATCTCTGTCCTCCTCAGACATGCCCAAAATGAGCTCCCAGTTTTTAGAAAACACTCTGTTTGTCCCTACAATGTGTGATCTGTAGGACTGAAAATTATTATTTCTATATATTATCACCTTTTCTCTATTTCCAAACTCTTTATAGTCATATGATGCTTTCTATATGAAAAGTGGTTTTAAGTTTATGCTCAGTAGAATCAGAAGCACTAGATAACCAGCAAGTAATTTAAAAGTCCTTTATTCCCACCAAATTATTTGATATATGTATCTGAAGGCACTTTGAACCTCTTCTGCACATGTTTCTGAAGGGAACAGACTATGGCCAGTGTCTTGTTTGTCTTGATATTTTTGAGCCATATGAGACACCCATTAGAGCTTCACCAGCACTAAACTACAGAGTGTGGAAATATGCTGTCTTCTTATTCCAGCCCCTTATCACACTCAGTCCAGCACCAGATGTATTTTCTGAAATACGTTTAAAGGGAAAGTATTGTAAACTGTTAGCAATATGCCTACTGGCTGAAATTTTTCCTTCCTTACTTTATCACCTAGAGACAAGAGAGTGCTGCTTACAGTGCTTTCTACTAAATTACCAGGTTCTATCAGAGAAGAAGCAAGACTGAATTTATTACCAGACACCTTCCTTATAGTAACGAACATGACCTAGCAAGATCTCTTAAACCTACCTCTGCTCATCACCATCCTTTCTTTCAGCCTTCTCCTTCAGTGTCAGATTTTTATTGGCTAGTTCTCTAAAATCATTTTCCAGATGCATTCTATCTTCTGGTTTCACTATGTTTTTCAGCTTGGAGTACAGATTTTCCATGTCAGCCTTTGCAGAGTCAAACTCTTCTTGTCTCCATTGTGGGATTTGATGGGTCTCTTCGAAACCACCAGGCTCTGCTGTGGCAGAGCAAATTCTAGCTTCGTAGTTGCTGAGGAGTTCAACAGCTCTCTGAAAAGCCTTGGCATAAAGCTCACCAGTCTCATGGGCTGCACTCAGTTCACTCTGGAAGTGGCGAAAATAAAGACAGAAGGAATAATGAGGAAAACTGCCGTGCAACTTCTGATTGTCCCCTGGCCTTCTCACGATTTGACACGTGACTTGAGACCACGTGGAAGTGAGCTGAGAAGGGGAGGAAGCACAGGGAAGGCATCCCCTGTGCTGCAGTCCATGGGCTGGATGCCCCAGGCTGAAGCGACAGTGAATGCAAGGGAACTGCCTCTATCGAAAAATTCCAGGGAGAAGGATGGCAAGGACAAACTGATGGTGAAAACACTGAGCATCCCAGATTTTCTCTATTTACACTAAAAACAGAGATTTCTTTCTTAACATCGGTATCAGTACTGAAAAGGTAAAATAAGTACCAAAAACAATACAGCGTGACCTGTTCCCAACATTTCCTCAAGTCAATACAACACAAGCTTTTCTCTCCTTCTCTTTACCGTTTTTTTTCCAGTACTAATCCCTCATGATTATAATCAAACTGAACAAAATACACTTCTTTGCATCTTCAGTTTCTTGTAATGCTTCCAGTCATACACATCAATGCAAAGAAGATACCGGTCCAATTCAGTTATTAGACTAAACAGAAGATGTAAGTCATGAAAACATAAACATGACAGTCATGGATGCCTAACCAATATCTTGGGAAAACACATATGGTTAGAGCTTGCTTTCATTAAACATACTTACAATACGGGCTGCAATGTCTGTCTTCAATTGTATTTCATGATCTTGCAGTGTCTCTAATTTTGCTTCTATATCAGCTGCAAGAGACTTATCTTCTTGATTTTTCCTCTCTTTTTGCATTATACACTTAATAGCAGAAAATACTGCTGGCACCATATTTTGAATTGCTTCCCATCGCATCTTTTCGTACTGTATCATCTTCATGTCTACCAAAAGTGGTTTCTGGAGCTCTAATTGGAAATGCTTTATGGTGTGGAGTATATGTTCTACTTCACTCTGGATATCGTCCTTCTTCACACACTGGAGACCAGAGAGCATGTTTTGGAGAAATTGATTCAGTCCTTCAACATCTTTTTCCAGGCTCTTGATTTCTTGCATCTTAAATTCTTTGAATTGTGTATCAAATACCTCATTTTCATTTATTTGACTTGCTACCTCCTGGGTTAAGTTCATGATTTGTTGAATTGTCTGAAGTAGAATCTGTGCGCCTATAAGATTCTCAGCAGGAGAAGAGCTAGGACTATCATTTAGTATATTAGCTTCTCTTCTTGTATGAGATGTCATAGTCTGGATTTCATTTACCAATACTTGAAGCTTATCACATTCCCTAAGAACATCATCAAAGAGCATTATCTTCTTTTCAATTTTCTTTTTAATCTTTAAAAACTGAGTTTTCAATTGATCAAGCTGCAGTGAGTCCCAATTTAGACCTATGCATTCAAATATTTCTTTATACTTCATTGTTTGTGAGAAATCAGACTGAAAAGCTAACACTTTTTCTCTAAGTGCTTTGCATTTATCCTTAGCATCCTGCTTGACATCTAATAATTCATTTCCCAGGTTCATTTCATCACGCTGTAGATCATTAAGATCTTGCTGTAATGAAGTTATTCTTTCAGATAATTCTCTGTAAATAGCTACCTTTTTTTCCACTTCATGACACTTATTCTGAATTTGCCTCTGTGTTTTCTTTGCTCTATTCTTCAAACTTCTTAACTGGTCAATCAGAAACAATTTTTCAGACAAGCTCAGTTCCCCAGCTGTAGCCTGGCTCTCTTGACAATGGGATGAGACAAGTCCTTCTATTTCCTGCGTTTCCTTTAAAATTTCCTTCAAAATGGCTTGCTGATGGCTTAATTCTGACCACGTGCTGGTTTGGTTCACAGCAGGCCTGGCAAGTGTCTCCGCATCTCGCAGCTGACCATGAACTTTTTCTACTTCTGCAATAAGCTTTTGCCTCTCCTCCAGCTGGAGCTCTAATTGCTGTAATCTTTGAGCTGACTTTAGGACAAGAGCCTTGTAGGAATTCTGCAATGCTTGTAGAAGGAAGGTCATATCAGTGATCTCTTCTGGCTTTAAGCTGGAACCGATGTGCTGAAGCTCTTCATCCAGCGACGCGATCACCGGCTCTCTGCCTAGGACCTCTGTCCTCATCCGCTGACAATTTCTGATTTGTGATTTAACCTCATCGGGGAAAAGTGCTGCTTTCTGATCAAGGAACGACAGTGAATCTTTGACCCAGGAAATATTCTCTTTCAGCCTCCTTGTCATTTCATTTTTCTTGAGAGCAGGACTAAGGAGCCTAACATCTGCTTGAGGAGTTTGATGCTCACATAATGCTTCCAATTTGCTCTGCAAATCCTGTATGGAATTTTCCAAAGTTATCTTTTCTTGTTCACTCCATATTCTTTTCATCTGCAGTTCAATCCTCCTTTTTAATAGAAAAAGACCATGCTTAATGTCCTGTAGCTCTGTGGTCCAAAGCACAGGGTATTTGGCTTTTTCTCCAGCTGAGGTACCTGACTCTCCTTGTAAGTACTGCTCTTGTATCAGTCTCTGAATATCCTGTGCTTTACTCATAAGCAGGTTAAACTCATTGATTTCTGCCATGACTTGATCATGTTTCTTTTGCACTGCTTGTTCCATGTGTTGCCACCATAGCTCCAGTTGCCTCATCTGGCTCTCTGTTAACACTTTATCCATGCAAAAAATATCTAAAAGACAGGCTAGAGACATTTTTAAAAGAAAACTGCACACCAGAAAATGGTTCATTTAATTACATGCATCTCTCAATGTTCTCTCACCATTATTTTATGCAATCTTTACAGTATAGTTATTTCTTGCTTATGTTTGTAACATTATTTGCAGGTATCTCTGGTCTTTCTAATTTAGATTGTCTAAAAGAGCAGTAGATACTAATATAACACGTTATTTACTAAGGGACTGTAGCACCTCTTTAAAGTTATAACAAATAAACATTAAAACATCAACAATAATGTTAGATCAGTTTTAAGTGAACTAACAACATTTTACAGCTTGGTTTAAAAGGAAGAGAAAGCTTATTTAAAAGAATAACTTCAAAAATTCCCCTTCGTTCAGAACAAATTAGGAGTTTATCAACTTTTCTTGCACATCCAGAGTATTTTAAACACCCATATAAAATACTTTTAACAGCCAGATTTTATTCTCTTTGCTGTAAAATTAACAATTGTATAAATCATTTTAAAGCCTTTCAAACTGATGTGACTCATTATTACGATTAAGAAGTTCCTGCCGTGCTTTGAAGGCTAATCTATAAAAGACACTGAATATTTCATGTACATTGGTTACCCTTGAATTGATACTGCAGACTCACTTATTGCCACGGAATGCAGCATTCCTTCTTTTAAATAGTTAAGGTTTTCAGAGTAATGAGACTTTTCACTTGGCAACAAATAAGAATTTATGAGTCCTTCCTGAAAGGAAGGGCTGAAAAAAACTAGTGCTCCACTAGTTTATTCATCTTTTAAAAAATTAGCACTTCACATCTACCATGTTTTTGAAAAAATGTTTTAGTATGGCATTTACCTAAGGTTTTTAGCACAGTATCCATCCTTTTTGTTCATCAAAAAAAAAAGGTGTTGCTAGAGAGTAGCATAGAACCATCGGTAGCACTTCTGTTTAAGGCTGCTGAAGTACCTTAGGTGCAGTGTTAGTACCAACTTACAAACCTATTTGAGTTCTCCTGTCACCTAATGTTATTGGGATGGATATGTCATCACTGAGATGGATAACATCATATTCCTATCTCAACATGATTGAAGTTTGGCAGGAAAAATTCAGTCTAGCTTAGCTACACTCATAACATTAACTTAAGACCCATATTTGCTTTGCAATGTTAACAAAACCTTACTTACGTTTTTATGTTATCTTTTTCTGTTGACAAATTTTTCATTGAGGATTGAGCAGCAGAAAGATTTTTCTGGTACTCATTAACTAAACAGTACTGTTGTTGCTTCATTGCCTTCACAGCATCTAGCTCCCGAAGCAGCCTGTCCCAGCAGGGCACCGCGGGCTCTGCAGTTTGCAGTTCTGCTCTGCTCGATCCAGTTGCGCTGGGGGAGGCCTCTTGATTCAGACACAAAGATTTTGCTTTCCATGTCTCCAGTTCTGTGTGTAAATTCTACAAACAAACCCACCATGGAAAGTGGATCATAAGAGGATCTTAATCACTTTCGGCTTAATCATCAAGAGGATCTTAATCACTTTTGGCTTAATCATCAAGTATAGCTAAATAGTGCTACACCTACAAACTTGCTTGTATGGTCACATGTGAGCAAACGCACGTTTGTGCACACTGGGGAAACACATGTGCAGTCACAGGTGTATGTACTACTGCATCTCAGAAGAGATGTATGAAAGACAGTATAGAAATGTTTGTACTAAAGTACACTGTGTGCAGATTAACTGTTGCACAAACTGCCTAATCACAGTCAAACCTAGATAAGACTGTACACAACAATTCTGCTCTGCCTGAGCGAGTCCTACTTCTGTGAGGTACACAGAAGTAGGACTGTGTTCTACATCACTGCATTAACAGCAGGAAACCTTTGCTGTTTCTCACCTCCAGCTCTTTCAGTTGTTCATTTATGAGCACAATATCCAGTTCAGCCACTTCATTTTTCAGCTCGTTAACCCTTTTTTCCTCCTCCAAATATTCACTATTTACATGTACTCGGGGAAATAGTTCCTTCTGAAGAATCACGTCGGTATCTGTGTGCTACAATGAGAAACAGAATTGTTATTTCTGAAGGATGCATAAAGCCACAAATTTTCTGGCTGCGACATTTCCCCCTTGCTTCATATGTTGCAGCTGTGCCCAAATCCTGTGGTGGCTTCAGCCACAACCTCTGTGTGTCCCTCAGACACGACCTCCCATCTCTGCGGACACCCCGGCCTCTTGCCAGCACAGTACAGGCAGCAGGGAAACCTCTGCCCATCCCTGCAAGCCTGAAAGTCAGACGTCCCCACTTTCAAGTGACATCCTCCACACACCCACATCTAGCCTTGCTCAGCCCATTCCCAGGTCTCTCTGTCTTCCCTTCCTCCACATACACACTCATCCCTTAAGTTCCCCTCACACCTTCATCCCTACTGCCTTGATATCCCGCTGCTTCCTTTGTTCTCTCTCTGTGGATCATGAGCTACCCAGACTAGCATGCGCCTGCTTCCAATGCTGGACACTACTGGAAAAGAATAATTCCAATTATTCAAACTCTTCCGGATACTTTCAGTCTGAACTGAAGGGGTCTACTCATGAAACAGTTAATCAGAGAAATTTTCCATTTCTCTGTATACACATGAGATTTCATCTTAAGAGACTTTGGAGGGCCATAAAATTGAAGTATAGAAACTCAGTTAGCAATTACAGTGTGAGAAGGAAATCTACTTTACCATATTGAAACATAAGCACATGAGAATGTAAAGAAAAGTAAGTGGTTGGACAGTAACGTGTGTTACCTCACACACAGAAACCAGGGGTTTGGATTCCAGACCATCCTTCTCCACTGGTACAGATTTTGGTACATGACTCTTCTGGCCCACCCTTTGCTGAAGCTGCTGCACTTCTCTACATGACTGATCCTTGAAATCATCAGGTTTCTCCTTTTGGTGCAGAGGACATAAAAGAAACAAGCAACCAAGAAGTCCTAATCAAACATACTGAGCAGTAATTGCAATGCTTCAGATGACAAAGGTATGCAGCCTACAATTACAGGTAAATGAGGAAGAATAAAATTACATCTCATAAATTTATCACGGGAAAGGTTATGGCAAAGGAAACCCTTTAGAAGAAGCAGTACTGTAATTTTGTTATATTTCTTAGAAAAATTGTAGATTGCAAACAATCCTCCTCTGACCTACACTTTTTATGTTTCATTATTCTAAGCATGGGCTTGGGACTTTGTATCCCTGTTGTTCATTGTCCTGAATACATTTTAGAAAAGGCTTAGTTTATTCCTGAGGCCTCAATCTATTACTTGCAGTGTAGACAGAGAGTCTGTGGCTAGAGACCCTGTTGACTCCAGGCAGGATATTCCCCTGGGCAGCTCTGGGATTTGCTGTATTTACATGCTGAGGCATTTGCAGAGTTATTTAACTGTAATTTCAGTCTGTAAGTTCAGTAAGAACTGTAAGTTCTGCTTGAGCTTGTTTACCATGTGGGGACAGATGAAATGAAACAGCCACCTACACAAAATAAGGAATGACAAATACAGCACGTCCACAGAGGAATGCAGAGCATTTGGGACTTATCTGTGCTGAGCCAGCACCTGCAAGTCAGCTAGGACATGTATTGAAAGCGGCCACTTGCAATCTAAAATGAGTTAATTTACTCTGCTTCTCAGCACGTTCACGAGCCCACACTGTGCTCCATCTTTTCACTCAAAACACTTCTTTCATTCTCAGCTAGTTTGTAAAAGCTGAGGGTCTGAGGAGAGTCTGGCTGCCTTCTCTGTAAATGCCCCCTCAGGGAGGGGATAGTGGCAATTAGATCCTCCATTACCCTTTCCTTCTCCAAAGACAACCTAACATTTCTCAGGCTCTTCACATACATCATGTGCTCCAGCTTCTAACCATCTGGTTTGTCAAAACTCTTTTTGTACCACAGGGCACAAAACTGGATGGAGAATTTCAAATGCAGCTTCACGCATGTAGGGTAAATATGTAAATAAGAATGTAAATAAATGAAAGAGACATAAGCAAAACATTAGTGTTCAAGGAAAATGGTAAAAAGACATGATGATACAGTCAAGTGACTTGGGATGCAATGTCTTCAGCAAATCACTTTGTAGCAGACCACGGTAATGAAGTAATTCCATCCATAGTAATTATAAGTGTACGGGAAAGGATTCAGCGTTAAGCACATACTGAAAACACAATTGTAACTAAGCTGTCAACTTCAGTCAGTCTGTATAAGCTCTCATCCTGTTACCTCCACTGCACTTGTTTCCATTCTTGTTTCATCACCCTCGGTACCAACAAGATCCTGCTGCCTTTTCCACTCCATGTCACCACCTTGAATAGCAGTGTCCAGAAGGTCCTCTTGGACCCCATCACAGCTGTCCACGCCTTGCCTTTCTTTTTCAGCCTCCTCCTGGTTTGAAAAACACAAGGTGTTTACAAACAACAAAAGTCACAGTACAAAACCAAAGTTTAAAAAGAAACTGCGACTCCACGAGCTATCTGCAGCTTCTACAGATCAGCTTAATGAATGTCGAAAAACACTGAGACAGTGTGAATTTCTTGATGTCCCCCAAAAGGGCAACAAACAGTCCCAGGTTGGTAACCTCTCTTTATATACTTTGTTTCTGGCATTGGCTCACATAATTTATGCTTCCTTTCTTCAGGCTGAACAACAAGGAAAATATGTCTCCGTAGGACTCAATGGATTTTTAGGGAATTGCATATGCATTTCTAGGAAACACACACACACAGATGTGTGTTAGAGGATTTTTGTCAGGTACCTGAACCATCTGGCCCTCTCCATCCTTGCTTTGACAGATAACCTGAAATGAGCTGTCTGGCAATACACTGCTTTCCTCCAAAAGTGAAACATTTGGCTTCTCTTTCTTTGACTCATTCCCATTTACATCTCGATCCTAAAAGAAACAAAGAAAAAAAAATGCTTGTGTGATTGTGTATTTTCTATTGCAATATTAAATATTTGGTGAGAAAAAAAAAACAGAATTTATGGAAACAGGAAATACACTGTGCTTCAGTTCTAGACAGGTCTTACTGGTTTCTGAGAAGCTCTGAAAGTTATAAAACAATAGCAAAACAAAAGGCTAGAGTTCTTTGGCATAAATCTATCTGCAATTTTCACATCTATACCTCTTCTCCCTTTGTGTCCCAACCTTAGATACATATTCTGGTTACATGCAAGAGAAAGCTATACACAGATTAAGTCTGAATAGAAAGTTGTTGTTTTGAATAGACAGTATTGACTTGTTACAGACTTGTTAAAACAACTTCAGGGAGTTCTCCACTTGATTTATATGTGTATGATTTACAGAAGACTTAGTTTCAATAAAAATGGAAAGGATGCCATACACAAAAGGTATTTGAAAGAGAGCTGCCTCTTTAGTCACTGTTGCTGTCAACAAGCACACTCACATTCTGTATTTCCAAGCCTTCCTTTAACTCTGCTGCTTTGGGGCTCTCTTCTACAGCAGCAAGGGTAGCAAAAGTGACCTGCATCTCTCTTTTTGGGTCTGCCTTATCTTCCACCTGTATTTCTTCAGCAATCACATCTTTCAATTCAAGGGCTTCACTGAGAATATTTTCATCCTTTTGCTTGACATTTTCAAGTCTTTTCTCCAGACTCCTATGCTCACTCTGAAGTGTTTCAATCTCATCCTTAATAAACTTCTGTCCTGGTGAAGAAGTGTTTTGTTTAACAGTTTCTGCTAAAACCAAAATCTTCTTTAATGTGTCTTCACATTGACTAAGAGGTGCTTGTTGTTCCTTTAAAAATGAAGAAAACATGTTACTGAAAAATATCTTCACTCAATGTACTTATTGCTAAGATCTGAAATCAATTACTAAATCATAGATATTTGGTCTGAACAGCAATCTGTGTTGAAAAGTTCATGCAGAACTATTTGCTACAGAAAGTCAAATATTTTCCCAGTATTGTAGAGCCATACATTTTTACGAAGAGAAACAGCTGAACATTTGCACTAGGACAATAATAAAACACATGGTGATCTTTTCAAGGTTTTAACAAGTCAACCCTCTCTCCTACTCCTCCTCTTTCACCTGCTGAAGATGTAGCAATTTCTGGAGGAGGAAGAATTTCAGTGATTTGAATCTAAGTTACAATGTCAGCTTTCAGCAGTTCACTATGCTCACACCAGTGAGACTATTCTCAGTTTTGCCAATGTGCAGAAGAATATCTGCTTGGCTTATGAATATCTTACAAATGAATACTTTCGAAGAAGAGTATCTAATTCTGAACTTGGTTCACAGACACTCTCTTTCTGAACTCTGGTAAAATTAAAGACTTTTAAAGATTTTAAAATTAAAGTATTGAAGATCTCTTTCCTCATTATTCTCCAAAGGGGAAAAAAAAAAGATTCAGAAAGCCTGGGTGCTTGGTGCTTGGGCTTGGACAATTTTCCTTTCAGTTTTTCAGTTAGGTTAACAGCAAAGGTCCACTGATTTCAGTAAGAGCACTTTCAGGCCAACAATTATCTTAATAAAAGGGATACCCAACATACCTGTGATTTTCGCTCAGCTGATGTTTCTTCCATTGCTGGACCTCCATAATCAGCGAATTTCTCAGAGACAGTCTTTAGCTCAGTGCTCAAGGCTTTTACCATATCCTGAAACAGCTGGTGCTCTTGAACGTGGCTTTCCAATGTCTGCACTATGTTCTAGAAATCAAGGAGTTTCTCAGGTTAACCCACCATTAGCACACAGAAAGCACAAACCAACCACAGTCTGTCATGGTTCTTCCACACACACGGTGGCACAGAACATTTGCTTATTTCCCATTAAATATCCAGCTAACCACAACTGCACAGGAGAAAACTTCCTTTTTTTCCCCAGCACATACTGGATTATAGCATGAACAAAGCAACATTAGTAGCAGGATGCAGAGGAGTCTGCATTTTATGAAATTATGGTTATAAAAGGGATGTTTCCTCTACAAAATGGATGAGAGATTGGAGGAGGAAGCTCTGTATGTTGCAAGGCACCCTGCTGACTTAAACTGACTGCAACCCATAACAAACAACACCCAGGCAGAGCGACTCATTGTCCCAAAAGGAGAAAAAAGCTCTGTGGCTTGGAGATTACAGCAACAAATGTTTCATGCTATGTAGCTATATAAAATCTGTAAATACAGGTACAATTTTTTAATTTTCACATATGCTTTGGGCTCATTTATTTAAACATTTATTTCTCTGCAAAGTGCAAGGCAGTGAAGCATAAGAGCTTTGGTGCTCTTTACCCGCAGTGAGACAGGGTGAAGAATTCCCTGCCCTTTCACTGAATAATTTTCATCACTCCCAGTTTTACTCATAAACTTGCCAGCTGAATGAGACTATAAGCAATCAGTGAGAACTGCGACCAAACAGGCATCTTCCATCAATAATCTCACAAGGAAAAAGAGCAACGTTCCAACCTGTATCTGGCTGAGCAGACTTTCATGTTGGTGCTTTAATTCCAACCACAACTCCTCTGTGAAGCAGGGATCCGCAGTGTGACACTGTAGATCATCTTCTTGGCTTTTCAATTCATTAAAAACGGTATTTAAGTCTTCTACTTTCTGCAGGAGTTGGGCATAATTTGTCAACTGAGTTTGCTTTTCCTGCAAACCAGGCTGGAGGGCAAAACCTAACTCTTGTTGCTGTTTCCTCAGTTCAGTTAGAGCCAGTCTCAGGCCTTCTTTGCTTCGCTCATATTGCTCCCTGTTGAGCCAAAGTTGCTCTTGAGGGCTAAAAAAAGAATATATAATTATTGTTACTAATAAATTATCTTTTTGTATTTATTAGTTAGAAAATATCCCACTGTGAACATGTCAACCATTACTAGAATTAAATATATTGAAGACTTTTCTTGAAGTTTAAAATTATTGATAAACTTTAAGCTGGAATTTTTGAACTTAGTGTTACTGGTCTAGATTTAGATGCAAGACAAGCGATCCCCTCTTAGACATGCTTTCAATCCTAACCTATAAACCTGTATTTTCTAGCATCTGAGATGTGAGACTCCCACGTTTTTTATTTCTGCTTTCCACTGCAGCAAGAGTTCTGTTTTGAAGCTATATCGTGACTATAATCTGTTTCCCTTAAGAACTTCTGATAACAGTTATCTAAAAGCGAATGTCCTGTAGGAGATAACATCTGTAGGAGATTTTAGGGAAAAACAAAACAAAATGTTTTGTAAATATGACAACAGAAACAGCACATGCAATATGGGTCATGCTACCACAGTCTGGTACCTAGTTTGCTGACCTTGGCATTGGATATTGATTTGCTTGCTTTATTCCTATAGTCCTAGGAACTTAAGGAAAAATTTCTTAACAGTGAGGGTGACAGAGCACTGGAACAGGCTGCCCAGAGAGGTTGTAGAGTCTCCTTCTCTGGAGATCTTCCAAACCCGCTTGGATGCAGTCCTGTGCCACGTGCTCTAGGTGTCCCTGCGTATGCAGGGGGGTTGGACTAGATGATCTCTAGAGGTCCCTTCCAACCCTAAGCATTCTATGATTCTATGATTCTATGATTCTATAAACATGCACATGGCTGCCCTGCAGCTGGACAAGTTGCATCTCTACACCAGAAGCCTGCAGCTATAATCAGGGAGCCAGAAGGCTGTTAACTAACATCCCTATGCTCACATTTAGGGGACTGATAATTTTGTAGATGGAACTTAAATACAAGATTTGTAAATATCTTTATATGTTTGTAAATGCAAACAAGTGCAAATACATAAAGTTTGTGAAGTACAGCTGGATACATATGAAGACAAAAGCGTTTGTGTTTTTTTCCACCCCAAGTGAGATTCAACTTTTTTGGCACCTAACAAATAAAGCAGAGGCTTCTCACATACACTAAGGACTCTTGCTTCTGGTTCCCTGTTCCAGCTTCATGATGCTGCCATTACAGTGCCACATTGGCTCTTTCCAGGCCTGATCCTGCAAGATCCCAAGCATCTCTTCAGATGTGCTGAGCGTCTCATCTCTTGTCCTTAGCAGAATGCAGAGAGTGCTCTGTGCTTTGCTGTGTTGGATCCACCATAGCCAGTGCTTACTTTTTCCAGCTGCCGCTTGAATTGCTTTCAGGGAGTGCTCAGTTATATGAGAAGGCAGCTGAATTCTCTCAAAAGTACCCACTCTTGATAATTCATTCCCTGATCAAAAGTAGATAGTTGGCCCACTCTAGCTTCCACTGATCTCAACAGCAAATTTCCCAGTGATTTTACTGAGACTGGGTTCGAGGATGTTATAGCAGCCAGCTAGTTTGAAAGTGACTGCATCTGCAAAATCAGAGAGCTAGTTCATATTTACACAAGTGTCCAATAAGATAACACGCTTTAGAGGGTCAGATTCAGCTCTCAGTCACAGCGGGGCCCCAATGGCTCAGCCTAGAATGTCAAAGTGCTAAGGAACACCCGGAGCAGCAGCAAGGCAGCTTGAGGACTGGTAAGGGTTAGCTCAGTGTCTTCTCACTGCACAGTCTAATCAAACAAGGAGCAATGGATACACTTTTCTCTTTCTATTTTCCCCAAGCTGAGTGGGGATAACCTCAGGTGAGTCCTGCCACCTGCCCTTAGGTCTCTTGATTATTCCTCACAAGTCCTGTGGGTCCAAATTGCAACCAGCTCCTGCCCAACCAGTCAGAAATGCAAGAGCTTGCATGGGTACACAACTCAAATTCAGTGCAACAGGTAAGAAAGAAGAAAGTCAGCAGCAAAGCTTTCCAACAACACAACAATAACAAATACTTTACAACAAACACAATAGCAACAAGAGACCCATACTGCCTCTTAGCAAATTCTGTATTACCTTATATATTCTCTGGCTAACTGAAGGGCGCTTTCCCACTGATTCTGGAGTTCAGAAATAGTCTGTTCAAACACTGGCTTCGCAATTTTCTCATTTCTCACTAAAGTTTCTCCTAGAGTTACCATATTCTGTATTTTGGCCTCTCCTCCATCTCTGAGACCTATGATTTCCTGTATTAAGGGAGAAAGAAGCTGTAAATATGTATCTGTTTTTGCTTAAGGAGTTTTAGCAATGAAATCTTTCATTCTTTGCATACTGCTCTTCAAGGAAAAAACAAGCCCTTTTCCAATACTCTATATACTCGAGTGTTTATAAGTACCTCAAGGGAGGGAGTGCAGAGGACGGTGATGGTCTCTTTTCAGTGGTGGCCACTGATAGGACTAGAGGAAATGCCGGGAAACTGAAACACCAAAAATTCCATAGGAACTTAAGGAAAAATTTCTTGACAGTGAGGGTGACAGAGCACTGGAACAGGCTGCCCAGAGAGGTTGTGGAGTCTCCTTCTCTGGAGATCTTCAAAACCCGCTTGGACGCAGTCCTGTGCCACGTGCTCTAGGTGACCCTGCGTGTGCAGGGGGGTGGACTAGATGATCTCTAGAGGTCCCTTCCAATCCTAAGCATTCTATGATTCTATGATTCTATAGTCAATGTATACATAGATTGATCATCTAATCTTAGGAAGCCTAGAATAATGTAGCTGAGATTTATTAATTATTCTCTATATAATAACAGATAACTAATATTGTTCTCAATCATTAAAAAAATGTTCTCGGGGAGAGATATTTGTCACAACACTAACCCTTCTAGGGAAAAAAATGTGGAAATCCCAGCAGCCTCATTTCTGACTGCTCTGCCATGGAGTCCCTGTAAAGCCTCTCTGCCTCTGGTGCAGTTAATGAAGGGAAGGTGCCTGCCCACCAGCCCCCTTCCCTGGCCTGAGTTCAGTACCGGCCCATTGAGAAGGGCAGCAGAGAATCTCCTTATGTGCTGCATTAACCATGTAAAAAAATACCAAATCCCAAGAAAAAAGCCCCTTCAAACAAACCCCAAAACCAGAGGCAACCAGCAGTGACAGTGTCTTTTTCGATGCACTGATTCACCAAACATTCTCCTGATATTATTCTTGTTGTCAAGCCCAAAGGTAATGCATGTAACACAATACCTTTATCTGATTAATCCGTTCGTCTGATGGAGACTCACTTTCCTGTGAACTTAGGTTACTAACAGCCTCCTTGAGCCTTTTGATCCAAGAAGAAACATCCTGGGCATGTTCTTCAAAATTTTGTCCTTCCACTAGATGTCTTTGAGTATCTCCTGCCATTTCACTTGCATGTGTCACCAGTGTGTGATATCTACTAATAAGAGCAGTTGTTCTGGAAACAGTTTCATCTTCTGTCAACCCAATCTCCCTCAAGGAATTTGCTAGCTGAGCCACAGAGTCAAACGATTCTCTAAAAAAACACAACCAATTAATCAAACATCTATCTACTACAACAACATGGATCTTTTACAAGACATCTGTAAGATACAATCCAAAGGCAACAATACCTCTGCATTAATAATATTTGATAGTAGTTTTCAAGTTTTGTCTTATCTTTTTGAATCTCTTGCAGTTTTTCTTCCTGAGTGGCAAGCCACTCTTCCAAGCCAATGCTGCTCTCTTGAAGGCTAGAAAAACAATAAATACAGATGCATTTCAAAATGAGAGGCTTTGCATAAGCAAATCTTGCTGGCTACTGTATTTTTCTGCAGAAGTAATATAATACCATGGGCCCAAACAGGAAAAATTTTCAAAAGGATGTGCTGCAGTATAGCATGGAGCATAACCTGCTCATTATGCATAAAATAAAACACTATCCCATATTAAAAGATCATCTTTAATAAAAGCAGTGTTATTTGTCCTTCAGTATGACTGCTTAATGAATCTTTTTTTTTTTAAATCAGCTATGTTTAAAACATTAGAAATGACATTAGTTCCCTACCTACTGAGCTGCTGGAGAGAAGCACCAAGTTCCTTTTTCCGTTTCTGACATTTGGAGATCAGTCTTTGCAGTTCTGCTTCTTGATCTCTCACGTAGCTGTTAAGGTGATTAATACCTGCTTTGGGTAAGTAATGTTTCACTTTATTCAGTAAAGTTTTAACCTCTTGGATATCTCCGTCTTTGCCTTCAGAAGTTAGGAAGTGCTGAATAAAAGCATAAACACAAGATGCATTTGTCAAATTTGCTGTTGAATAGTAGAGATTTGTTTTACAAGAGTTTCTTGATCTCTGTTATCTCCATCAACATTTGCTGAAGTAATTTGTGTCTTGTCAAGAAACATTCATTTACAATTTCCTGAAACACATTTATCCCACTTGCAAATGGAAAAGTTGTTGCTTGTATAATAAGAAAAAAGTGAGGATGACAGATTTTCTTCTCTATAGTACAAATAAAACAGAATAGGTAACTGCAGAGTTCAAATACAGCACTGACATCACTATGCCTTCTGCTGCTGCTAAACAGTGATCACTTCTTGCAGACACTGTGGCTTTTCTATCTCTTTTCCTTGGATTCTGCCTGATTTGGAGTGAAAATCTGTCCATAAGAAAGTGAATGTAAATTTTTCCATCAAACCCAGTGGGGAGATCAGAATTTCATTTTACCCTCTTCTTCACCTTTCTCAACCTTTGCACACTGAATTTATGTGGACTTCCACTACTACCATCTGGACTCACCTTGCATTACTATGACTTGAATCTGAACACTGGTATCCAATTTTATCAAACTTATATTTTCATTCCATTTACTGTTCTAATGCTTTATGTTAAATTAAATAGTCTCTAAGCCTCCCGCTAGGTGAACTCCCACACAAGAAGAGTCTTCTGGATAAAAAAGTATAATTTCAAGAAGAATCAATCCTAGAAATTAAAATATTCTAATCTTTTACCTCTAGTCTCTGCATTTTTTCTTCCAGCATTTGTTTTGTTTCTGAAGGGTTGAAGCAGTCCTTCAAAGAGAGTTGAGTGCTGCTGACCCAGTCATTAAAATTCTTGCACTGAAATGCAAAAAGATATATTCCAATTTTCATTAATTGTATTCTGTAAAAGAAAATTCCTATTTAAAATGAATATTTCAGGTAACTCATAATTACCCTCAACAATGCTACTGTCAGAGATGTGATTCACTAGATACAATATGAAAAGAAATGTCGCAATTCATACTTCATTTTTCACCCAACAATTACTGATAATAAACACTGCTGTTGCTGGGGAAGCATGCAATGCAAAGGATGTCTGCTACATTTGGCAACTTTGGTAAACAAGACCTGGGATTTTTATCAACTTTTCTCATTTGCACAAAAACAAATATTACTGAAAAATCTATTTAAAAATGTGATTTCCTTTAGGCCTAATTCTACACTAGCACAATCTTGTGTCTAATAAAGTAAAGAGTAATTAATGATGCTACCCACACCCATAGCTAAGATTATATTAAAAATACTTCCACTTGGATCAAGTGATTTGTTGGAGTCAATTGACATTTGTTTGCAAATCTTTACTTTGTAGAGAATCCTGAAGCAATCTGGCAAAAAATTTAAGAAACTGAACCAAAAATAAATCAAATTCACAATCTTAAGGTGATGAATATGCTCTACATAAAACTATAAAAAATATAAATGTGAAATGTGCTTGCTTACGGTTCAAAACACCAATAAAGTGATCTTGAAAAACATGTTTCTTCTTATTAAATAAATCAGTGACACATTTAAGCTGCTTATTTAATTCATCCACATCAGGACAATCTGTCTCTTCTTGGAGTAATGTCACGTGGTGCTTTTGCTGCAGAATTTTCTGATGTATCTCCTAAAGTTAAAAAAAGGCATCTGTTAAAAAGAAAAATCTGAAATACAAGCAGTTTACTGGACAGAGCTGTTTCAGCATAAATTATATAATTTTGCAATTACCTATGTATCAAAATTTCTTAAAATGCATTAATATTAATAATGAAATTCATAAGTAGAAAAAGCATTAAACTCTCCTTGAGTATTGTGCGTACATCTTTATACATACATGCTCACACATACATTCACACGTAGGCTTGTGTGTATTTTGTCATCGCCCACATTAAATATGCGAAGGGCACCGTAATAAATATGTTCCAGGCTATAAAATATGTAGTATCTATAATGACTTTCTGACTGCATTAGTTGCACATGCATCTTTCTGTCTCTAAATATCTCCTCTACGTGTCAAATCCTGCTGGATTGAAAGACAATTTGGGGGGAGCTGGGAGAATTAACTGAAGGCTGTTTCTTCCTTTACATGGAATTTCAGTGCCCTAAGCAGCAGCAGCCACAATGTGCATCATCGACTCGTTGCTTAACAGGAGGTTTAGATCTTGGCAACCTCCAAATCACAAAGCAGCTCTTTCCTCACCTCTGTCCCCGAGGTGAAGCAGATGGAAAACTGAATAACTTACAGAGATCCCCCTTGCAGATCGTGAGGCAAAGACAACTCTATCACTCGGTCCTGGAAAGGATGCAAACTAGAATCCCACTACTGCTTCAACATATCTTGAGTGGGATACTGTAGTCTTGCCTACCACTGACCATTTCCAAGAGCTGCAAGACTTAACTAACGACATCTAAGAACAGCCAGAGCAAACGGCCTTTTCTTTTATGCTTCTGGCAACTTTAGGAAATAGCCAAGCCAATCTCTTCTTTTGTGCTGTTCTAATGGTTTGCAACCTGCACAGGGGAAACACACATGAAGACATGCTCAGAAGAAAAAAATGAATCAAATTATAAAAGATACGTAATTTGTGGCTACCTCCAATTTAGTGAAGATCTCTAATGTATCAGAAGGAGATAAAGCTTTTAAAAGTGATTCAGTCATCCCAATCTGTGTCTTGGCCCGGTCAAGGTCTCCTTTTAGCTCTGCTGTGTTCACACCAAGTTCACTAGTTCCCCGCTTCGTTGACAAGAGCTCTTTTATTAGCTCCATTTTATGCACAACGGATGATCTGATGACCTTAAAATTGGAAATAAGAAGGTGTAAGAAATGATATGGGATTGATTTCCTAGAATATTGCAGAACTACATGACAGCTATAAAAAGCAATGAAACGATCTGAAGACCAGATGCTTCAATCACAGCTTTTTTCAGTTTCTTCCCCTCCACTCTGCAAATTGAAAAATAATAACAATAGTATTCAAGCCCTACTTTTCTGAGGGAGAATAATCTCAGCTCCTCTTTATGAGGGATGCATTAACTGGTGCTGCTTTACTGAACAATTTACTTGTCAGTGGTAGACAAATACTGACAGTGTATTTGTCAGTGAGTTGATACTCTGGTATCTACTCTCACCTGGATGAAGGACTTGGATGCCTTTTCACTATGAGGAGAAAGGAGGTGCCAGTCCTCTTCTGCAACACGTTCCCCACACTGCCCCGCAAAACAGGCAAGGGGAACAGAGACATGGGGAGCTCTGGCTTGAGAATGGTCCTTAACTTTATCCTTAAATCTTCTGCAGAGAGAACTCAATGGTGTCCTGCCCACATGGTGACAGATCACCTGGGGGGCTGAGGGTGCCTGGGCTGCCTCAGGGCATAGGCTGCACAGCACAGCCTCACTCAGCCCTTGCCTAAACTCCTTGGATCATTTTACCCAGTGAAACTCCTCCGAGCTCACTGGCTGCAGGGGATAAACATACAAACGGCCAAACTGGGTCAAGTTCAAGGTCTGCCTGACCACAGCCGAAGCAGATGCTTGGGGAACTTGTATAAGTTCAAAGCACTGGTGGCCTCAGGTAGGAAGAAAAACTTACTCTTGGTGGGTAAAGTAAAAAGATGGAGATTTCTTGGTACCATTGCAAAGGAAAACAACATCACTGCATGTAAATAGCTACATATTACCAAGCTGTGTAAGTCATATCCAGGTAAAGGTACAGTCTAAAAGGGACAAGCAGCATGCTGAGTCGCTGGGACCCCAAAAGGATGAGAAAGGTCCCTGTGCCTCGTCCCTGGCCAAAAGCTAAAAGCCAGGTACCATTAATGCTAGCATCCTTCAGCAGCTTTGGAATGGTTGGGGAAGGGCCAAACCGCTGCAGAACACAGGACTGAAGACTTTTGCATTTAAAATGACAGGTTTGGTTTTGACAGCTTGAGAAAGACAAGAAATGAAATGCTGGGTATCAGCTAACAAAATTGCTCCATTTCTCTTCAGGCAGATCTAAGTCAAACCAAGAAATGATTGTGGAAAAGATGAGTCCCAGCCCATTAGCTTTAAAAGATCCTTCCTACCTGCAGCTCCAATGGGGGTTCATTACTGTTCAGAAGCTCCTCTATCTCAAGAACAGTATTGTCAAATTTCTGGAGTTTCTGCTCTTGGACTCGTAAACAAGCCTGAGGGTAGAAGAACATATCTATAACTATATTGCTTTCACTCACATTTCATTTCCATGTTTCCGCTGGGATAGTGCTTTTTTTTTTTTTTTTTTTTTAATTTTGCCTTTTGGCATACAGAGTTCCAACAACTGGTCCATCTTCTGATTTTCATTTTAGCCATCTAGATTTTTTTCGTACTAGGAATAAAAAAATTCCAAGTGTCCAGAGCCAAACAGCTGCTAATGCAAATCCAGTAGAAATTTTAAAATGTTAATTATTTTACCCAATCATCAACCCAATCAAAGAAGTAGGAAAATAATTTTGTATTTATTTCCTGTTTTGTTCTACTAAAAAAAGCAAACCATCTTTAATTTTTTTCAGATGTCATGGATCTAAGACTTGGCATGCTGATCCCTACTTCAATAGGGATGGGATGGTGCATAAATCACCTGATCCAATGATCATGGAAGCAAATGGAAAGACATCTACTTGTCTGAAGACATTTTGGAACAAGCCAGTAACATGAAAATAAAATATCAGCTTCAATTTATGAAAGCAGAAATGTCACAAACAGCCACACTGTCTCATGTTCCCAAATTATATTTCCAGATTCTCTTGGGACAGACTATTGCTATGGACTCTCTTCACAGTGAGTTACTCAGACCCATTCACCCGCTGCAAGTCTTAAGTGTTCCTACCCTCACACTGGTTTATTATAGAAAGCAGTACTCGTCTCACACTATTTATATTGAGACCACCTTTAAATATACAGGCAAATATTTCACTACTTGGATTTTTTTTTGCGACAAGCTTCTCGAAAGCACACGTACCCCTGCTCTGCTGGGTGGTACAAGGGACCCCATGCTGGCAGTCTGTGTAACATGATACGTAATGCAACAGTTGGGTTGTAATTAATACTAATGCAGAGATGTTTGTTTCAGGATTAGGAAACATAATAACCTATAAATGGGCCTGACTCACTCTGGGCTATTTTACAAAAAAGTAAATACACGAAATCCAATTTTCTTTCCTGCTTTTCTACCTTCACCTTAGTTCATGACTCCCTCCCTTGCCCTCTCCTCCCCTCCCTTTCAAGGATTACCCAGGAAATGTGAAACCACCCCGGCACAGCAGCACAAGGCCTTCCTGAACACCACCCAAGAGCCACACGAGGACATGGTCACACCACACTGGCCTTGGGCAGTTTCCAACTAACAACATGACTCTTAAAATGCAGTTGGCAGCTGGTGTCTTCTTGTGTAGCCCTTAGGGACCCGAACTACCCCATGACAAGACAAAGCTAAAAACAGTAATAGTGGAACAAATTAGCTACCTCTGCACATCAGCTAGACTCCTGTTTCACCAGGAAGATCTATATGGAATGAACACCTTGGGTTTGTTTTGCACTGTAAATTAAAACAAATGAGCAAGACTAACAGTAGTGGTAATGCTGCAAATAGGCACAACAAAACCCAGGGCATTTGTACCACGTAAATACCAAGAAAAAAGTTGTCTATGTATTTTCAAACAAGAAGATACTGTACAGATCTACACCTCAGCCCAACTCACACAGCAAATTATTTCTATTTAGCAGAAAATGACTGCAACTACAACAAAGCAGCACAGCTTGTCAGTTAGGGCCCTGAAGTTTGAAGTTAAATATTTACCCCTGAATACGAGGTCCTTAACTGCACAGGGCTAGCACATGCGTCTCTACACCTCCCTGCACCTCTACCCTTGGAGTCAGGGCTACGAGCTGTGCAGGAGGAGCACAGGCAGAGCTGGGCCATGCTCTGTGGGTAGGTGTTTGTCTGTCCTTGTGCAGTCCCTGGAGATCCTCTGCAGCCTTTACAGCTGCACAGAGCTGTCCTGGGAGCGCACCAGGACACAGGCTCTGGGAACCAACAGCCCACATCTACAACCCCTTCCTCAGCTGTGCACTGCCCAGCCACTTCTGCAGCTCACGTGCCTTTGTGATGGGCATTTTGAAAGAAGAGAAGCGGTCATTAGCCTGCACCTACCCTCTTCTCCTTCTTCTCTAGGCACTAGGAAATGAGTCTGCCCCTCTGCACAGACTACAAAGCTGTCCTGGCTTCACTGTATGTTCGTACAGCACCAAGGAATGAGGGGGCTGCAGGGGTCTACAGCAGCACTCGGAGTGCTGTGTTAATTAATTTAAAAGAGTTTTGCATCACCGCTAAGTTTGTATCTACATATAGGCCTCTCCCCCTATTTGGTTCCAAGACCTGTAACCTCAATGCATCAATCACTTTGTTCACCTAAACTGTCCTTGCAGATACAGTTCCAAACGTGCCGTCCACTTCTTTGCAGCGCTGCTATTTGCACGCGCTGTACATGTTTATGAGCAGAGGTCCACACCACCTCAGCAGGAGTTTATGCTAAAGAATTTCCATGCAAATTACCTGCAGCTGTGTAAGGTCCTCTTCGATCAGGCAACGGTCTTCTATGTTCTTCAGTTCTGCATTTGCCCACGCATCGATTGTGCTGGATAAACTAAGTAGTTTGTCCCACAAAGCCTGAGCTCTTCCCAAATTATCGCAGTAGTTCTCAGTCTTTTCGTTGATCTGCCACAGGATTTACATAGAGAAAAAACACACTCAGATTTCAAAAATGTTGAGTTATATCCTAAAAGCAAAGCAGTATAATAAAATCCTGGCAAAATGAAACCACCCACATAAACAAGTGAGACAAGGGAAAAAAAAATCCCATGTTTCTTCACAGTAAATTGGTCATGGAGGAGACATTTAAATCACTGCCACACATGTCGCTAAACATACCAATCACAATAGCAGCTTGCCAGTTTTAAGACAGGTTTAGGAAGGAGCCTTGCTCATTAATGTTTATCTACTCTGAGTAAATACCATCTAATCTCAGTATTGATGCCGTGCTTAGATCTGCAGCCACAAACATTTCTCACCAACAACACAGCAATTCTCCAGATTGTCTCCCAAGTCTAAATGCACAGAAGTTGCTGTGGAAGCTCATGGATTCATGCAAAAGGCACAAATACTGCCTTTCGGCATTTCTCGGAATTGTATTTATTTTTAAGGAATGCCCATGACATAAACTACCTGACAGACCAGAAACATTATGGCAGTAGACACTCTATAAGCTTTGCTGTGGTAAACACTTGGATTTATCTCCTAAGAATCTTTGCCATATTGTACGTAATTTATTCCAAATATCACTCCCAAGTCAGAATCAATTACTATAATGCATAACAGATAAGACCACCCTGATAATTTACTTTTTACATACATCCAGCCATCTGTCCACAATGATGTTAGCCTCATTCTCAAATGGAGGTTCCTCAAAGCTTCTCATTTTATTGAGCTGGAACTGAAGGTTTTTGCAGATCTGATTTATTCTGTCTACATCTTCAGAGTGATCATTAAATTCCTCTTTTGCCTCTTCAATCTGTGGAAAGCAGTGAATGGATCTTTACAGGTGTGTTTACTTAAGACTATTCAGCAGAACATTTTTAGTAGTGTGCTGTTCTTTTCAGTTTAGAGAAACAACAGCATGATGCAAAATAATCCATTTTACATAATGTAATGAGGCCAGGGATGCATCCTCTGCTGTTCTATCCCTACCACCCTCACAGGAACGCTCCCCCCCCATCAGAATGCCAGTATTTTTTTCGTTACTGGCTGCAAAACAGCTTCATGGGAGCTACGCGTGTGTGCTTCTGACTCAGAGATCCAAACAGTTTGTTTTAAAAATAGTAAATGCGAAATCCAAGGTAACACACATCCATACAAGGCACCTCAGTTACAGAAGGAATAAACAAAACACATTGTCATAATCATCTCAGAACTGAACTACTAACAAGAACAAAAAAAGCTTAAACTCTACTTAAAAATAGTCATTACCAAATACGCACTGCCAGAAACAGAAACGTCCCTCCTTCCTCCTTTCTGCTTGTGCACAAGCCTGCTTCTTTGTGCTGGATTGTAAGAGCAGTGTTTACAAACAACAGGGAAGCCTGATGGAAATGAAACACTGACCTCTAGTGTTAGCCAATTCGATAGGCAAAGGCCCCGGAATTGCTGCCAAAGGGATGAGCCTGTTCTCCTACAGATGCTGTCAACCATGTGCTACTGCAGGGGGATGGCAGGGCAGGGCTCACAAGCCAGAGCAAGGCAGAGGACCTTCTCTGCTACTGTTTTATATTATAGTTTATATTATTTATTATAATATTTGATATCATTCAAACCATCATATGAGAGAAGCCCCAAGGAGTAATATAAAATGTTTTGTTTGCTTCAAGTGGTACAATGCTTTAAACAATCTTCCTAGTGACAAATAAATTGGCTGCTTTGGTACCTTTACAAACTGCTCCCTAGAAGGTTTTTACCATGTAACCTTGGCAGAAAACACAGAAATATTCCAAACAGTACAGGTGAAATAAGTCTTGTGGGTTTCAAGAGGTGTTTTTCAATAAGACCAAATTTTTGTCTTATATTGTCATTATATCATTACTTTTCTATTTTTTTCTAATCCCTCCCTTGTCATTAGACTGTGATTCAAGAGGGGTAGGATCCTTAAAGATAGTTTGGAGAAGTGAAAACAAGACTTAACATTTGCCCTGAAGCCTGGTCACACCCAAACATTCTCCACAAGAGGTTTTTTTTTTCTGCGTCAGTAAGTTCTCGCAACTCACCTTTGCTATCATCCTGTTCAAATTCTCCTTCCCCATGTAGGAAATCTGCTGTGAAAGCACAATCTCTTGCTTCTGGATAATGCTGGTCAGACTACTTTTGCAGCTTTGGTATTGCTTCAGGAGCTCCAGAGCCCTTGCACACTGATCCTGGCTGTTAAAAAAGACACACGTTATTTATTGCCTATGCATAAAAGAGCATCTCAGAAAGCCTGCCTGCCTCCTTCTCCTAAATTCAAACATGTGAAGAGTTTGTTGATTATGTTGGGAGGCCAGAAAAGGGCAGGCATGAAGCACCCCAGTCAGAAACCCAAAAATGCTGTGATATATCTGTTGTGGTAAATGGACATCTTTTGCAATCAGAGATGCCTTTTGCCATCATATGTCCCCCACATTTAACAATGATGTGGCCTGAGCAGTTTAGATTTATTTGACACCTCCCACCTGCAAGACACGCTCCATCACCAGTGAGATGAAACACAGGGTGAGCAGATGTCCCAGCAGCTCGGCAGCGGACGGTGGGAAACGCAGTCCCAGCTCAGCCTGCAGCAGCGTGTCAAAAAGACCCTTCATGCTGACACTGGGACAAGCCACAAGGGTTCACTGAGACTGCCCAGGCCATCCAAATCCCCCAGGCACTTTTATAAAGCCTAATAGGATGCCCTGGGTCATAAATCATACCCCTTCCCACTCCTCACTATTAGGCTTATCAAACAGAACTCTTTTAGTCTTCTCCTGCAAAAGACACTCTATTTTCCGTGCCCTTTTCCATCTGTTTCAGTTTTTTTTTTTTTTTTTGGTATGAAATTCACAGCCAATACAGAAGACCTGTCGCTCTCAGTAGCAGCCAGGTTTTTCTTTCAGTTACAGATTCAGACCAACATGTCACAGCATACCTGCTAAGTGATGGGATTTTGATCACTTAAAAATAAATAAAAGGCATGTGCTTTGGCTGCAAATTTCTATGTGCAATTCTTGGCATTAAAACAGCTTGCAGCACCATAATTGCAATATTTCTCATTATACCACCATTTCATTTACTTTAGAACATGGTCTAAGACTCTTCTGCTGTTCGATTTTTACAAGCAACATCCTTGTTTGCACAACACTTTAAAATATAATGTTATTCCTTACCATTCAGCAAGCAACAGTTTTGTATCCTCCCATAAACTCTCTGTAACTCTGCACTGTTCATTTGCTTCCTCTGCTTTTTCTTCCTTGATGTGTGGAAGTTTATTAGCAATTTCTCGCAGGGCTTTCATTTCAACAGCTGCACAATCCAGTTCCTTTTCCAACTCCCTTAATGATTTTACTCTTTATTAGAAAAAAAAAATGAAATACAGCCTTATATTAAAGTAGGTCTTTGACTCTTTTCCCCAATACAGCTATTAAGTTCCCTCATCCTGAGCTGCACACACTGACTGTATTAAATGACACACTCGCTGTATTAAATCATATCATAAAAAGTGTAATTTCATCTGCAGTTGGTACAATCTGACAGTCTGTCACAAGAGTTATACTGACCTGAGCCCTTTGAGAAATTTATCCAAAATCTTAAATGTTTCTGTAGGAACATAGCTAATTATCCTGTATTAATATCTAAGTGTATTCTGGCCATCTTGAAATATGGTCTCAGAAAGGAAATTAAGGCATAACTAAATATATGAGCAGAGTTTATAAGTTCTTTGTCTCCTCTTATTTCCTGTCTCATAAACGCCAGTGACTTGCTTAGTCATCAGTGCCTGTTTGACACCTATCTTACTAAAAATAAGATCACAGAACTTAACCTCCTCCCCTTTCTTCTTCATCTTTGCTGCTTCAAACACACAAATACACACATGTTTAGAAAGAAAAAAAATTTAAAAACGTCAGAGAAAGCTCATCTTCTCTGGTGACCCAGAGAAGCAACCATAAGCTCATGGTTTGCTTCACCAATGCTATTCAGGTGTTTTAGCATACACTCAGATTTCAGTGTTCTACTGCAAAGGGGCCACAGGCACTCTGAATTCACTGTTTAATCATGAAATTAAAAGAGCTTAAAAAAAAATCTTACCTTTGTTGAATAGCTGGAATTGTTGGATCCTTCAAGCCTATTTTATCAATCTTGTCATGCAAATCCCGAATGTTTTTAAGGAGTTCGCTATTTTTTGTGGAAAAAGTCTTGTTTAAGTCATTTTCCTCCATAAGCATCTGTTGAGTTGAGTGATCATTAGCCTCACTTAGCATTTCAGATAAAGTCAGAACAAGTTTTTCACAGCAAGTTTTTCTCCCACATTCAGCATCTTCCAAACAGATATCAACTCTTCTCAAGCGTTCATCCAAACATTTAGCCTCTTCTGCCATATGAGAAATTTCTTGTGAAGCCTCCCTCAGTGCCTTTCCTTGTGTTTCAGGTTGAGCTGAGGGATCTACAGGATGTTTGATGGAAAGCTGAATCTTCCTCAGCGAGGCCATAAAAGCTTCCAGATCTTTCAAGACTGTTTCTCGAACCTGCATCTTTCGGCTCATTTCCTCAAGCTGGTTTTGATAATAAACCATAATTTTACTTGCTGCTTGCAGATCTATTGGATTAAATTCATCCCTTGCTGAACTGTCTAGGTGTTCCAATTGTTTGCACACTTCAATCTGATTTAATATGGATCTCTGCAGCTCCTGAAATATAAAGAATGACCAACAGTGTTAGCAAGTGAAACACAGTAATTTAACCGAGACCAAGCCCTAAAAATCTTTACAGAGAACATCAATTCAGATGGTAAAACAAAGGGAAAGAAAAAATAAATAAGGGCCACAATTATGGCCACTGAACAGAGCGTTATGATATACAAGAGCTGAGAACAAAGCAACTCCAGAACGAAGGAAAGTCATCAACAAGAAGGGATGTTCATGACTGAGCTCTTTATGGTGGGTCCCACTGATGCTCCTTGTCTCTACAGCAGCAACATCTTTTAAAAGAGGGGAATAAAAAAAGGAGCTAAAAGTGGTGGCAAGTCTTGTAATTGGCCCCAAATTCCTCCATGAGAAATAGCACTAAGTTTTCTAACTCTTTGCCATATTAACAACCGTTCTGGATGAGGTATGGTCTTTGCATTTCCCCTTACCTTTAGTTCCCTATATGCAAGATCACTATTCATCAAATTAAACTGCTGGATGTCCCTTTTGTTCAGCCGCTGATCTAATTCACATAGAAGAACCGATTCGTTCTCTATTGGCAAAACAATTTCCAAAGCGGTCCTTAAAGAGTTTGTTCTGCAAGAAAGGTAAAGAAAGATCAACTGGAAAAGCACATAAGGAAAGACATAGGGCAAAAAGCCACAATGTCATTGTGATTGACTGTCTAATAGAGCTAGGTAATAATCCTCCTCCTCTTGAAGTCAACAGGAGGTTTTTTACTGATTAATAAGAGAAGCAAAGTGAACCACAGTGAATTTAACCAGAAAGTTGAAGGAACTACTGATAACCATGGGGACACTACACAGTGATATTGCGACGATCTGGCCCTGAGTGCTTGCAGAGATTCACACCATCTGCAAAGGGTGTATGTTCGTATTAAGATAAGATTAATTTTACGTAATTAACACATTAACAAGACAGTTTAAAATGTGCATTTTCTGTAATGTACACTACTCCCTTCACAATACACATTTCAGTCATATTACAATCACCTATAGCTTAGCTAATATCATGCAGGATTATTTTATACCTGGCACTTATAACATCCTGAAGCTCTTTCCACTCTCCTTTTAGCTTGCTTCTTGTTTCAGAGATAGTAGCCAGCTCTACTTCATCCACAAGATTTTCTAAGGTAGATGCAATGTTTTCCAGTTGTATCCAGCCAGAATTGTTTTCACTTTCTATGATCTAGAAGATATGCAGGGTTAAGCGAATTAATTGACATGGTATTTTATAAAAGACTCAAAAGATTCAGAAAAATTCAGAAAAATTCTATCACGAGTTACTGAGGACAAACCTGAAAACAGACTTGTAGTTAGAGTATCTATTACTTTTTTTTTTAAGCCCACATTATCATTTGCATGTAAATCTCCACCATAATTTTATGACAAAATTTTCCACATGAAATGCATGTCTTAGCTTTACTTTTAAAAAAGTTCAGTCAGTACAGATTGGCCATTTTTGCTGTAAGAATTTTAAAAGAATAAAAACAACCTTAGAATTGAACCAATTGATATCCAGCTAACCTGTGGGCTCACAGGAAGGACCTGAAAAACTGCAGTAACGAATGCCCCAGCACCAAGCGTGTGCCCTTCTTCTACAGGCTAATTTCTGCTTCTGGCCACACTGGAACAACTGAACTGTGAAGGGGGAATTCACATGGGCCTGATGCACAACCCTTGATTTCCCTCTATTCTTTATAAATCTGGTTGTGCCAGCTCGCCTTATTCTTTAGCACTATGAGTAACACATAGAAGGTGAAGGCTCCACAAGAGAAAACAACAGTCCAGGCACAGAATATGTTCTTAAGAGATGAATAGTTACCTGTAGTTCAAGCAGCTTGTCCTGAAGGCAGGAAGTGCCTTTTATTTCTTCAGTAAAGCCAGCTGCCACTTTATCTCTGCTGATTTGTAAAAGTTCCTCCAAGTTACTTCTTTGATTGTTATAGCTAAAGAAAGAGACAACTGCTTTCAGAATGGGCATTATCTCTGTCTCAATGGGATTTAACACAGATTGGGATTTCTGACCAATACATTGCCAGATAAAATATGCATTTGTAATAGACTGTGCCTATTTTAACCCAAGTCCCAAATTAATGGTCACAAAACAGCAATATATAGAAACGCTGAGAAAACTGCTCTGCTGGCAAATTTTTATGTACAACACGCCCTAAATTCAATTTTAAGCATGTAAAAAATATCAGCTCCCCAGAAAAAAAAGATTCTTTTTTAGCTTTTCCAATTTGTATTTTTTATTTGGAGTTATTAGTAAGGCAAAGAAAGGCAACAAAAGAGCAGAAAAAAACTCTGAGCCCAAGTGCTCTTGCTACAAAGCCCTAATGTTTGCAACATTTAGCTACTATCGTGATTCTTTACCAATTACAGAGTAATAGTAAATGAAATGTAGTAGAATGAGAAGGGAGTTCAGCAAAAGCGCATTCTTCCAACTCATTTTTAAGTCTGTAGCATAGTAATATCTCTTAATATGAAAGCCTTTTATCCTATAAAAATACCTGTCTAGTAAAGCTGGCAAGGGCAAATCATTGTCTTCCTCATATTTCTCTGCACAGCTTTCTCCATTCTGATGTGTCACATCTGTTTCCCAAACTGTACCTGAACCAGGTCTTGATGTCTAAGCAAAAACGAAAAGGTAACAAAGAGCTCTGTGTTATGCTGTGCCAACACCTAGTAGAGATCAGTATACAACTGTGAAGCCCTGAAAGAAGCAACCACTTCACATGAAACCCTCTCGAAGGAGATGAGAGATTCCATTCACAGATACAATACGTGTGCTGAGCGTCACGCCGTCTATCTGCAGCTTTACGCCCGTCCAAATGATTAACTACTGTATTTTCTCTCTCTTGGCACTTTTTTTTTTTTTTTAAGCTACACAAGCACACAGTTTTTCCCCACATTTTTCTAAGGCAATTACCTCCAGTGGCAGTATTTTTCCTCTGTGTCCTCTGCAACTTGTTACTTGGCCATTACAGAGACTTACAGTTGAACACAGAGCTTCACACAGCTCTTTCAGTTGAAAATCACTCTTTAGCATAATATATTGCAAAGCTGGGGTCCCACTCACATCTCTTCAGTATGCCTATGCTGTTCCTTGCATGTGAATGACTGATGAGTTGAGGGATTCATGAGTAGCTGCAACTTCCTTTTAACAGATACTTCTTAGGATTTATTTAATCTACATTCCCAAGCACAGTGGGTTTCTGATCTGTGATCAGATGTCTAATAACAGAAATAATCACAGTAAGCATGGATTGCATACCTCCTGTGCTGAAAAGATATTCCTTCGCTGGGAAGAGCCTGGATTTTCTCCATTCTCAGAAGCAACAATGGAATCTCTAAGGTTTAGAAGAAAGTTCAGATTAAGAACAAAAGTAGCTATGACATATAATAGAAAAAAATAATGTCAATAAAGATTAAAAACTAACACTGCAGCTTTGTCAAAGTGTAATCAGTGAACTTGTGTGTCTCTGAAACTCGATATTAAATGTTCAGAAAACATAGTTGCCCTTAGTAGCATGGCAATGTGCTCAGCAGTGCACTTACAATACCACAAAAACTATCCATTATCTCTGAATTCAGTGAGGTTGTGACACCTCATGCACCCAGTCACTCACTCTTTCTTGGACGTCTGTCCTTTTCCAGTGTGAGACAGCAGCGCTGCGTAAGTATCTGCCACAACGGGCTGAAGTTTTTCTAGCTTTTGTTCACACTCTGTGACCAGTGTCTGTACATCTGGGAGAGCTGCTTCTGCTAGTCTTCCCAATGCTTTAAGATCTTCTAATGACTTTTTAAGTTCCTTCAGGCTGCCTTCATGTGAGAAAAAGGCCTATATAGAGAAAGCAATATAATAAACTCATGTTAAATTATAAATATTTGCAATTATTTTCATACATTCTTCTATTTTCACTGTCTTCTCAAATAACTGAACTTAAATTGTAAGACAACTAAACAGGAGAAAAACATTTATTTTCATTCACTTCTTTTTTAAACAGAGCCAGCAAAGAAATGGAGAACACTGGCAACGCATTTCCCAGTTGTACTCAGAAGATCCTATTGACTCTTGTCTGAGATTGAAATGACCTATACTACTACATTTTTAGGTCCCAAGTCCTAATCACACTGCCATTAAAATACACCTTCTATTTATTACAACAAAAGAAGAATTGCAAAAATTACTTAGACCATTCCTCATGAATAATTTCTAGGAGGAAATTAAGATATAATAAAAACTTTAAGCAGAAGGAATGCATCTGAGAATGCTTACTTTACTCTTGCATATGTAATACCTGCTGAGAAATAAACCCATGAAAACCTGGCCACACCAGTGTAAATCCCTTATAGAACATGTCAGGCCCACGTCAGCTAGTGACACATGGAAGTTTTATATCTAACCCTGTGGTTCACTTATGTGCAGCACAATCAGGGGATATTGCAGTGTGGGGAAGGTGCTCTCGGTTCAAGCCACCTAACATCACATCTGTGACTGATACAATTCAAGGGAGACCCAGCAACAAGCAGTTAACTTTATCCGTCTGCCAGGATACTAATACCTGAAACCAGAAAGTCAAGGAGACCATTGAGGTGGCCTCTGATCTACATTTACATGACACCAAACACCAAGGCCCTGCTCCATAAACGCAGACTGGGATGATGCATGTAATAAGGACCAGGAAGTGTCCTTAATAAGGACCTAGGACAGTGCCTTCATACAGACAGGGACGTGAGCAGAAAAGGAGTGTGTCAGGTACCTCATGTTCCTTAATGAGCCCTTTGGTTTTATCCATGCTGAGGAGTTTCTTCTCTTTACTTAATTGCTTGTTGATTTTCTTAAAAGTTGCATTAAATTTCTTTTTCTCCCTTTCTAAGATAAGCTGGATACAGGATGTAATTTCATTATGAACTGCCTGCAAAATTCAGAACATGGTTAGTATCCCTGTGAGAAGGGAAGCAATACTAAAAAACAAGTAAAAAAACATCTGAACTTAAGGTGACAAAAGATTGTTTTTCAAAGCTGCCAGGCATAATGAGAAGACAACGAAATCTTCTCTGCATATTATCTCACCTCCCATCTTTTACGAAGATCTTTACTCTTTTCCTCCACTGCTAATTTTTCATGATCAGGTGAAATATTTTTCAGTTGTTCAGCTGCTTTTAAAAATTTGTCAAGAACATTATTGTCCAAAGCATTGAAAGCTTCCTGCAAAAAAAGTATCAGAACAAAAAATAAACAGAACTGTATTTGCCTTGTTTACCTAATAAAATGACATTAGTAGCATATAAAAGCTATACATAAAGTATGTATCCTTGGCATGTACAGCCCTGTGTGAATGGGCATAAGGGCATTCCCCACCCTTTCGTACCTGTAAAAGGGTTGGAGACAGTATCAGTTTATGCTTTAACAGAAGAAATCTTGTCCCTAGAGTTCTGCTTTTAGGGGCAAATTTGGAACTAAAGGAGAAAGATGAAGATCCCATGGAGAGGGAAGACACACAACTTGGGAAAAGCTCTGCACGAGCGTGGTGGGGTCTGGCAAGGCATCGGGCACGATGGGCTGCTCCCTGCATGTGCATGACAGGCCTCGCTATGCACCACACAGCAACTCCGATTTCAGATACCTCAGTTCACTTCTGACACCCCACTTAAAACCCCTTTTAAGAGATCTGAATTTTCCAGACTTTCCTTTTTTTTTTTGAAAAAAAAACGAAGATTCAACTTTTATAATGCTGCTTTAAAAACTCCTTCAAGAACTGGGCCATGGGATTTCCTGATGGGAAGGTTTTATTATTAATTAGGCAGGAAGTGGCTGTAGCTCAGAAAAGAAATCTGAGCATGATGGAGCAATCTAAGTAAGAGGCAAAAAGATTCAAACTGCTACAGAGACATAGCAGCTGTGGAACTATCAGTATCTTGCATTATACAAAAGTAAAATCTTGGCCCAAACATCACATAAATGTTATTTTTATATTTTGCATTTCCTAAGACCAGTTCATTTCATCAGGAAAATGAGATAAAAGAAAAATACAAAGTTTCCTTTTTTTAAAGAGGAAAAATCTCTAACTCAAGTGACATTGGAAGCCTCACGAGAATGTCTTTAGTGGTGGCAATGGAAAGCAATTTGGCATCAGGAACAAGCAGTTTTTAAAATACTTGTTAGCATTTATGAAGACAGTGCAAACAAAAACATATACACTGCCAATTAGGACATGCAGCTAAAACGGTGAAAATTAACATTTCTCCTCTCAAATTGTCTGCCAGGTTAATATACACCAACAATGCTAAATCAAAAAGTTGGAGAAAAAAACATTAATAGCTACCAAAAGTATCTGCTATTTTTCTTGCTGTGGTATCTTTACTTTTTTATATTAAACAACACTAAACATTACTCCATTCAGCTGGCTCGGGAGCCGATATGGTATGAAAAGCAACTCACCTCATATCTTGAAATACTTTCTTCAGGACTTAATTTTTGATTGAGAAGTTGCACCACCTTTGAAATGGAGGCTTCAAGGTCTTTCTGGAATTCTTCAAAATTGAGCAAAACCTCCTTTTCTGAGGCTCTCTTCTCAGATTTGGGCAAGACATCACCAATGTCACCCATGGCAGCCTTGCAAGAAAGAGACACTATTCAGAGCACGTGTGTGTGTCACTATTTCTATAAGGCTATTGCTTCATAACATCACTCGGGTTTTTCAAGTTGAGATACTGATCTTTGAAACATTCCACATTTTGCCCTGACAAGACTCTGGAAGACTGATCCCAATATTATAAAACATATCTGTTCTACGTAAGTGAAAGTAATTTTCCTAATCATGTAATGACAAAATTAGAGAAGTTTGTGCATGATGAAGAAAAAAAAAAATACCTCAATTTTGTCTTTGGCTTCTTTAAGTCTTGCCTGCAGGCCTGTGGTATGAGAATGCTGCTGGGACACCTGACTGGAAGCATTTTGCATCAGGGATTGCAAGATCTCTTCTGCTGCCACGACTTGCTCTTGGCACAAGGTTCCTCTTGCAGCCAAGCTCTGCAATTTGAATGAAAAGCATCAGAAGCCTGCACAGTCTTTTTATTTAGAGAAACTAAACTGAAAAAACAGCACTGATCTTGGAAGGTCTGTTTCTGGTCAAAAAGAAATCTTATATTTCAACATATTTCATATATTTCAATGATATATGGCCAGCATATATTATACTACAAAATCTCTGTGTGGAGAGAAAGAAGCCTGCTGCCATCCACAGGCAATTCTGTTTGCTAGCACATTCTTCCTGTCAAGATGATACCTCCCATGTGTTTGCCTCAGTGCCAATTAAAAGCAATTTTCAAACATTCTCTCACATCCTAGAGGCTTCCCAAATAAACATACAAACCATGCATCTGGATATGCATCGTCTGAACATGAAGTCATCCAAAAGCAAGCATATGAAGGCTTAGATTTTCTTGCAGTATTGCAACAGGCCAGAAGCAGCCACTTATTTTGCATGCTGAAGTACTGTGCTATATTTAAATATTTATCATGAAATGTCCTTATTAGAGTTTTTTAACCCACAAATATTCAACATATTTCCCTGTTTGAGGCTGTCAATGAGCTGTATTCTAATGATAATCAGTGCTTTATTCCGGATCTTGAGCTATTGTACTGCAAGGGATAGGTGACCTGAGCTCTGCTTCTCAAGACCTCCTTTGATGTTTATTAACAAACCAGTGTTATCTTGCAGAATGAGGCTTATTTTATAAATGTTCATCCAGAAATTACAAAAAGTTCTTTTCTGCAAACTGTAAGCTAATTCTGTAAATTAAATACAGCGCAATACACAACTCAGAGTCAACTCACACTAATTCTGATTCAGATTTATTGCTGGTGGATTCAGTACATGGAAAATCTGTGTTTATCCTTAGGGCTTGGGCGGAGGAGCTCTAATGACACCTGATTCTGCCACTGAATTCTGCAGAAGCTAAATCAGTCCCCTGCCACTAGTTAATCCTGTCCCTGCTGCAGAAATAGTGGTAACATAAGACAGTTCTTCAGCTTCTCCAGTGCAAGCCTAGCATCTTTGTTCAGTCTCACCTTCACTGGCAGCTGAAGGAAATAAATCAGACTTTGCACTGAAGCTGCTGATTATACACATATTTCCATCAGCCAACTGCCAGGGGGAAACACTAGCAAGAGAATTCATCGATGCTCACTGTGGATGTGCCAAATGTAAGCAGAGAGGCACAAATTACCCAGCATGTTGTTGAGAACACTTAAAAGTATTCCAGTTTTTGACAGGTAAGTCTTGAACACAGCCAAGCCACCCTCAGCTCCTTGCCTGTACTGGAAGTGAGGCAGCAGAAAGCCTGATATGACTGGGGAAACTCTTATCTCAGCAGCTTCCAAAGTTTCAGTCTGCGAGTGCTGCTCTGAACAGGGAGTAATTAATACCACTCAAGAGCAAGCTGCTGATGAATGGCAGAAGGAGCACCTCACTGGCACTTGCTGCCACTGCACATGCTGGTGTTTGCAAGAGTCATCTGTACCTTGGCTGGGAGCTATTATGGGAAACAACACCCACATACTAACTCAGGCCTGACTGTTTAAGACTGTTAGAGCACAAAATCCACCTTCACTAACACTTCACTGGGGATAGTTCATTTTACCCCAGCCACAAATCCCCAGTAGAAAGATGAGGATCTGATGAATGGGTACTTTAAGCAGTATATTTCCATTTTCACCTGCAAATGCTCCTCTGTCTCAGGTTCCACACGTTCCTGGTGACGGATCTGGCCGAGCAGCTGTTCAAGTTCGGCTGCCCAGCTGTCCACCCCTTTGAGCAGCACCTCCATCTCCTCCACGCTCTCTGGGAGCCCCCTGGCCTTTTCAGCAGCATCCGCGCTCTCTTCGACGAGCTATGAACAAAGTGCAGGGTTAGCCACGTTCACACCCGACGTCAGCTCCCAGGGGTCTCCCCAGCACCCTGCTCCAGCACACGACCACCACTCCACCAATCATCCGGCATTCACACCCTAGGGGAATGAAGGAGAAATACACACTAAACCTACACCACTGCATAAAAGAGCAAAGAATTTTGTTTGCAAGCAGGACAACAGATGTGCCCCATCCCCTATAAGCAGGTGGACATGGTCCCTCTGCATGGAGAACTCCTAGCCTGCAGCCTTCCCCAAGCTGTGCAGAGAATTCTCTGAGAGAGCCAGAGCTGGCAGAGGTTGAACTCGGACCAAGAATCGTGATAACGATTTAATGGTCCTGGCAGTCACAGGCCAGAGATTAACCATTTGCCCTTGCACCAGGTTTAATTATATATATAAGTGATATATATATATAATACAGGCAGATATACAGAGGCATAGACATAAAGCCCCAAAGCGATGCCAGAAAAATAACTCCTAAGTCCTTAAGCCCTTGTAAGGGTATGAGAGGACTTTTTACCTCTTCTTTCTGAACATGACTCCTAAAAGCTTCTCTCGAAAGTTCTGCCATATCACTAAAGGCTTTTAGAGGAGACTCCAGATTTCCCTCACTCTTGTGAACTTGCTTCTTTTGATCTTCTTGCATTCCCAGTAACCTCACCTCCTGCAAAAACGTTGTAATTTTTGCCGCAATTTGTTGTCACAACAACACCTTTAAAATGTCACCAAAAGGCTCAACTTAGAAAATTAAAAGTTAGGAGCGCTGATGTTCTCAGGCAGATTGGTAATGCCATTCTTGTAATTGCATTCTAGGAAATGTTAGCTATGTTACACAAAGCAGGTTCTACAGGAATTTACAGTAGCCTTAAAACCTGTCAAGAGAACTGGTGTAAAGTTGTGCAACTCTAGAAAATGCTACAAAACAATAAAGAACTTCTACCAGCTGAGACAGAGAGAGTATATGATTTAGCAAAGGCTCACAAGCTGTTAACAAATTCAATACTTCCATCTCTAGAACTGAATAAACAGCTTTATCCTGCAACAAAATATCCTTTTACAGGAGGGAGAAGGGGAGGTAAAGTTTCCATTTAAAAATTTGTGCATTTTCCATAGTGCCATAAAGACATTTAACAAGGCACATATGAACAGGATGCTTCTGTGTATTCTCTGTTCCTCCTGTTCAAAACCAGACAATTCTGAGTTGACTTGATTTATTAACCTCTAAAGAACAAGTTGATAAGTTCAGAAAATAAAAATTCTGAAGGGCCCATGACAAGAGAGTCATATGAAACAGGAAGGTTTTAACTTACAAACTGTGTCCTCTTGATGAATTTAGCCCATCTCCGGTTCAATTTCTTCAGCTCTTTAGCAATATTTGATCCAACTTGCTCTTTGCTAACTTCAAAGAGATAATTTCCAGCTTCGTTTAAGGAGCCATGCACTGAATTCCAGTTTGTCAGAATCTCAGCTGGTATCTAGACAGAGGCAATGAAATTGTTTAAAATAAAACCTGGCTCAATGTTTATTCCCAAAATGGGAAACAAGAAAACATCAGAAACAAACACTTCCACACTTTCCTTCCAGGAGACTTACAGGTATCCCTGTCCTTCACGACAAAGAGAAACCTAACCACGTACCTCTTCTGGCTGCTCGTTTCGTTTTTCTTCCAGCCATGTCTTCAGTAAGTGGATGTTTTCTGTGTAACTACTCCAGGAAGTTAGGACTTTCTTTAAGGTACTATTTACATTAGAAATATAGTCCCTGCACATGGAGATTTTCGATCCCACTGTCTTTAAAAGTTTGTTAATTTCTTGAGGATCACCAGCTAAGACAGGGAATAGGGAAAAACATTATACACTTGAAAACAGAGTGTTTGAAAACACAGAGTCAGTATTTTGCATAAAATATTGGAAGGTGGTGAGAATTCAAGCTGGTGACAGGACATCAGCTCAAAAGAGAGGTCTTTCTCAGTTGATGAGAGTGAACTCACCCAAGTCAGGCCTGCTTAGGTTTTGGTTTTTCAAATCTTCACAGATGTGTGTAGCAGTTTCCAGATGTTTTTCAAGTCTCTTTTCTTCAATGAAATTCTGCACAAAGTGAAAAGGAGCTGTCAGGAGTAATACTTATCCACACAAAACTAGGTAGGGAATGCAGTTTGGGATATATTTTTTTCAATATTAATTTATAATTTGCAGGTTAAATGTAACCTGTGCACATCCGGCAACCCAGTTACTTCCTTTAATCTTAAATTAGACCTGTTGTGTGCCCTGCTAATGAGAATTTGTAATTTGATGTGTAACTCCATCCTCTGTACTGCCCTTTATAATCCTGATTTTTGCACACTGGAAAGCTGAAGCTAGAGACACTTCAGGTACCTTTCTGAATCTCTTCCTCATGTATTAAACTACTATCTATAATCTAACAGCTTGAAGGAAGACTATGAATCACTATTGTAAAAATAGCATTACAGTAAATATTTATAAAACTGATTGAACCAAGAAATTCAGAACAAAACAGGACAATTCATATGCAGCAGGAAGCATCCAGAAGCAAGGAGGCTGGGAAAAAGAAAGAGGGCATCAGGTACAGACAGGATTAGCCAGCACTGCAGTAGTGGTAGAGTAGAAGATACCTTCTACTGAACTACAGAGATTTGGGTGGATTTCAGCAAGTAAAGGGCTGATACGGTTTGACCTCTAAATAGCCTAGAAAGAGTCCCTTGCCCCTTTTCTATGAAAGAAAATGAGGAAAGAGGAAATTATAGATAGTCACAGCTGCGTCTACTTCTCCAGGCTGAAGAAACTCACATTCAGAGCAAAATGGGAAGACGACATGGAAAAAAAGGTTTTATGAAAGTCTACCCATGCTCCTTGCATAAATCCCAGATCCCACAAAACAAGTATGCTTCTCCCAACCATGCTGGTATCTTCAAATGAGGAGAGAGGTAAGTCTGAATGAAAACTATGGCTGTCAGGGTCCATGTACGAAACATATATTTTAAACTTACATTCCAGTCTTCCAGGAGTGATTCCACAGACTCTTTTGTCCCATATTTCATGCTCCAGATATTTAGCTTCAACATCACCTCATTGGCAATAGCTGAGCACAGCCCACAGTGGTATTCAAGGAAGGTGTTGGAGTTTGTGAACTGAATATTGCTGAATCTGCAATCAGCAAAATGTTCCAAAGGTTGATCCAAAAATAACTGCATGTAGATGGCATTAATGTTTAAGGCTTTTAGCCTAAAAAAACTGTAATTACAGACATTATATGCAAACATCTATTTTGTTATGATGGAAGTAAAAATATAAAATAACATCTGTTCACTTTTTTCAGCATTAACAATTTTGAGCATAGCAATCTTGTCTGCTCAATTTTTGAAAAGTCTTAAATAGGGATATCTGCCATCTATTATATCGAAGGGTCTCAGATTAAGGACACAGATTCCCTGGTCAGCTTTGAAAAGAAGCTTCCAACAGCAATATGGGGTTGTACATCCCGTAGATCTCAAACTGATTTTTCAAGTTAGGAATTAAAAAATGTGGAAAGAACACCCCTCTCAACCCCCCAAAATTTTTTAAAAAATTGAAAACATCCATGTTTGCTATCCCTAGAGGGTGTTTCCTATCCATGCTAACACAGAGCATCTAAGAACCTCCTATGAGATGAGTTTCATTTGGCACAAATAATTAATTAGACATTCATTGGACCAAAGAGTGAACCTGCCTGCTCTGCATCCCAGTCTCTTCATGCTTGGAGGGAAAATGTGCTTTCTCTATAAGCATGGATAAATTACACACTTTATTCATAGTAACAGAACAAGTTAATAGCAGAGCTAGAAAAAAACATAGCCAAAGTAGAGGGAATTTGAGAACCACAACCTTCGTTTCATTTCCTCTAGTTTCTCAGGCAGTACTAGTGGCATATTCTTCTCATCTTCATTCTTGAAGGATTGAAGGGTGTCCAAGTGAGAATCAAAACAATCCATCAAGCCCTAGGGAGAAAAAGACATAATAAGTCATTCATTTAAACACTAGAACATTTCACTTGGAAATCTGCAAATTACCTGACACTAGTGAGAGCTATTAAGAATCAGTCAGCACAGGACAATGTTCCAGTGTTTTAACTCATCAAAGTCAAATGAAAGTATTCATATTTCATCATCTCCAAAAACACATATTTACTAACCGCACAATATGGTTTATCTTACCACTGTGCATCTAGTTAAATATAAGGAACGTGGATCTATGCTACCTATACTATCAATTCTTTCCTCAGTTTTACTGCCATCTTTGGAACTAAGAAGTGTCATTTTGATAGTTTCAAGGTATTAAGATCTTGAAGTTTGGCCAGAGTTTGGCAAAGCTATTATCAATTGAAAAGCCATGTCTCTGGCAACTGACTAGCATCAGTCCAAAGAGGCAGCATTACCAAGTCACTCGCAAGACCTTCTAGGTCACATCCACTCAAATTTATATCACGGACACATCACAAAAACATCCACCTCCCCCATTGCTAATACAGAAAGAAAGCACAGTATTACATTCATCAATCAGGCATCAACACAGTCACTTTTTTAAAGTCTTCAGACTCAAAAGGATACTTAAAATACTATCAATGCCATGATCTCAAGATTAGAATAAACAACTTGCAAGGAAGGTATTGAATATTGGAATACCTTCCACTGCTTTGAGTGGAATTACAGAGTGATTCAACAAGTACTTAACTTTAATCACATAAGCTGCATGAACTCACTGGAATGTAACCCTGACCCAAGTGCTTTTCTGAATAGGTATGTATTAAGCATAGATTTAAAGATAAGCATGTCCCTACCTGCATTATTACTTAGCAAACAAACAAGTTGCAAGTGCCACATAAAAAAATACCACAATTTATTCACTCAGCATTCAATTATAATTTAATCTCACTCCAGCAAAATCAGAAACACCCTCCTATAGATCCATGTAGTTATTTGATTAAACTACTCATAAATCAAAAATCTAAGATATCATCAGAGGGGCTTTTCATCTTCATAAGATAAATATATGCACACCACTTCCCAAAATGTCAACATAACAAGTGCTTTGCTAGGTCGGACTGGAGAGGAAATTTCCCCTCCAGCATACCTTAAATACTACAATTATTTCTCTGAAGAGAGACATTGCTTTAAAGGGGTCCTGCAAATCAGGCAAATCTTCTGCCTGCAGATGTTCGACCTCCTGAAGCCAGGCCTCAATGCCATCCAGAGGAGGGGGAAGCATCTGGTCCAGCTTTGTCTTCCATTCATTAATCTTAAAAGAAAAAGAAAAAATAGAATTGATTACATTTCTCGCTAAAATTTCTCACCAGCTCCAAAGTACTGACATATGTTCTACAAGCTGATGCCCTGGACACCTCAGGAACCATTCACCATTCAGTAAAGGAGCTTCCAGTGAAGGCAGCTGGGAATGAGTTACGTTTACCTGAGACTCAGATTGGCAGGGGGCAGAACAGAAATAGACTTTCTGTCTTCTTTCAGGCACTGAACACCATTCAGTCTCTCTGGATTTCAGATTGAGAGTCAAAACCCACCTTCATTAATCCAAATAAAATATCATCTCCCCTGTTTTCCTTATATCAGTTCCTGAGGTAGACTTAAGTCTTCCTCATCAAGCACATATTGATAAGAGAGCCAGAAATGCCTCTGACCTGTGAGATCAGTTTATGCCACTCTTCTCTCATCTGCTGCTGATCTTCACTTAGCTCAGCTACACTTGCTTTGGATGACAACACAGGCAGAAAAGCCTTTTTTTCTTGGTTAAACGCTTCCATAAACACCATCATTTCCTAGGGTTGAAAAGGAAGAATAAGTCATAGAATAAAACTTTGAGTGGGAACTGGGGGAGTCAAATATTGTCTTTGGACATGTCATAGGAATTCCATTAACTTCAAAGGATGTGATTCACAGCAAGGAAAGCTATCAAGAAGGAGGCATTCTCACCTGCAGGCAGTATGTGGGTCTGAAAGCACAGATGCCACACAGTATGGGTGTCTATAATATAAATGCCTGTGCAGTCAGGACATGGATTCTCCGAAGGGGAAAATTTCTCCCCTTCATGCTCCCACATGGGCCTTTTAATTATAAACTCTGGTTACTAAGCCACAGAAATAAAAGAAAATTTTACTTTAGATGCAATCTGTAGCCAAAGGTTAAAGTACCCTTTCATGACGCTAGTTGAGAAAACCTAATCATTATTATTATCACAGCAATGGAGAAGGTGACCCCAACTGCATCAATTAATTAAAAGACATTACCTCACCTTCTCCAAAAAAACTTGCTCTGCTCAGGAGTCAACCAACCGGGATACAACTAATTCCTTACAGATTTTTTTTTTTTCCCAATCTTCCCTCAATCATTTTGGAGCATTTACCAAATTCCATCTCTGGTTTCCAACTCTCTTGTTTAAAAATCTATTTAAAACTTCAATTTAAGCAATGAATATGAAAAGCTCTGTTTTGGGGAATGTATTTTTAATAATTCCTTGACAAGGCAGGTAAGTATTTTAAGAGAGTCAGTGAGATGCAACTTACTTTGTACTTCTGGTAATATGTTTCACTCTCGGTGTCAATCAGCAACTTCTCTAACTTCTTTCCTTGTGCAGCCAACCAACTTACAGCGTCTCTTACTTTTCCCTGTTAATTAGAGCAGAAAAAATCATTTTTCCATTTTGCAAGACCTGTTTTTAATTTACATTGTGCCATAAAACAGTGTACAAGTGAACACATGATAAACTTCACCCAACACTTTGGAAAAATAAAGAAAAGCTCCTGGAGGGCAGACTCTAAAGAGTTTCTTTAAAAAAAAAAAAAAAAAAAAAAAAAAACAACCACTATCTCAGAGTAAGGCCAAAGTTTTAAACCTGGCACCTGGATATATTAAGAAATTTTAAAAGAAAAGTCTGAATGCAGCCGTATTATCAGGAGATTATCCATAGAGAGCTATGCGAACAGCCAATTAATGCATAAAATATCATGTGAGAATATACAGAACAGAAAACTTGATTTTGCAGCTGGTGTCCTCTGTAGATGACAACTTTTCTCTCCTCTACATTTAAGCTATTAACTTTAAATCGGTTTGTTCTGCATATTTGTAGATCTGTCCACCTGTGTCCAGAAACTTAAATACAGAATTCAGACTGTACACAAAGGCAACAGGTTTGAAAATGTTTGAAAATTAAATAGTTAAATGGAAAAAAAGACAGTCTTGACCACAATTCCACCTGTATCATCAAAAACTTATCACACTGTGTCTTGGGTATCACTCAGGAGCATCAAGAGTTTCAAACCAATTCAGTTGCTGAATCAGAAGACCAAACCATTACAGACAACGGTTACCAAGTCATGTTATAAAACAAGAAAACAAGCACTGAAATTCTTGGCAACCTTGAATCTCTTAGAAGTGTCTCAGTGATAAAATACGTGACCTACCTGCATGTCTTCTTCAGACACAGGTAAACTCCTGGAGTATTGCAAAAACTGGGCCACGTAAGTCATGATTGACTTTTCATCTGGATTCATAACGTCAACATCTACAAGAGCCAATATTCCATTAACACAATTATACAGTCCTCATGGCCTGGTCACATAATTACGCATTATGTGGAAGTTACTTAAACACAGTAAGTGGTTACATTTATTTTTCAGCAGCTTGGTTAAAATACCACTGTCAGAAATTTCTTTACTATACACTAGTTTCATATCCTTTCTTCTGAATATTGTTCCTGTATTTAATGCCAATTAAAGCAAAATCCTCAAAACCTGAAGTACACACTGTATTATACAGTAAAGAACAGCTTTCAGCATTACAGTAAATATCAGTGTTTCATTTCAAATCTGAACAGAGTCTTATTTCTTCCTGCATTACAAATCAACACATATCAGACAGTATCACACACACTCTTACAGCAAAGACATAAAAACCTAGATCATTTACCTTCAGGCTCAAGCAGTCGAGGAATATTCAACTCGAGTTCGGCAATTCTGAAAGCCTCTTTCAGATTTTCTTTATTGGTTCTAGTTTTTGCCTTCTCCATGTCAACTAGACCTGGTCTTAAGGCATGGATGATGGCTAAAAAAGGCAGTCCGCTTCGCCAGCTTGACTTGAAATCAGTCACACTGATAGAACCATGCCTACCCCAAGAAGGATTAGAAACAAAATGTCAGAGTCTGTTCCTCAGATGGCATAAGTATAAATTTATAAATAGAGTATAAAATTAGTAAAATGGGATGTGATACAAACGGAAGGAGTTACAGAAAACCTTGCCATTGAATTCTGTAGAAGCTAAGTCAGTCAGCAATAAAGCCAGTACTACTGATTGCTACAAATACTTTTACAAAATGACACAACTCTTCTTTTCCATTCTTAAGACAAAGCCTTACTGATATAACACTCTTCCCAAGCCCCAGCATTGCTCTCATTGTCTATGCATCCTATTGCACTGAAAACAAGAAGCAAAGCATGGGAGTTGTTGCAATAATGTATATAAATTTGTCTGCGAAGTGGCTGAGTATTGGACACATTTGGCTTTCTTTTCCCTTGTTAGCTTCCCTGTCTTCCGTGTTACTCAATGCCTACCACAAGGATCAAAATTCACAAATCAAGTAAACTTTCCATTAGATTTATGACACAGAAAACTGTAAGCCCCTAAAAGTGAAAAACTAAACAACTCTGGTGTTTTATTAATGGGATTAGCCTCAGTTTCTTACATTTAAAGGGCTAATGTCAAAACGCTTAAGGCCCGATAGATACTAAAATACTGCTAACATCATCTAGATTCTAAAGATTCTATGCTAAACTGTCACTAAGAAATGTGGTAAAAAGAGTAGGGGGTAAATACATTACAGGGGAAAGCAGCAAAACAACAACAACAACAAAAATTACTATTTAGATACTATTTATAAACCTTGGATGGAACTTACAAGGAACATTGTTCTTTTGCCCACAACAAAAGGGCCTTTGTTGCAGAGATCTTCCACCGTTCCTTAATTTTTGCACTTTTTTTAGCTGATCTGCTTGCCTTTGGAGAGGAGTCAACAGCACTTGAACAATCAAGAGATGGTTGATTGTAAGTACAAGCAAGTGTTCTGGCAAGTTCTTCAATCTAGGAGAGATGACAAGAGCGTTTAATCAGGTTTCAATGAAAAATTACCAAGGCATCAACTGCAGAAAACCAGGGAGAATTGGACAGGACTACTACAGCTATAGTTGTAGATCAGATTTTTGAAGTCTGGCCCAGATTTTATCTGTTCAACCTGAAGTGTATCACAATGCCAGGCAAATCACCACTGGGTGATTTTTTGGCAGGCAATATTTACCCAAGACAGCTCATCCATGTGATGCTGTGGACATCACCACTGGCACCAAATTAGTTCCTTACTCAATGTACTTCACTGCTCCTCCTACCACTGAAAGCAGCACGTGGCAGCTGCGTTTGTGATGTTGACACACTGTTGTGTGTTAAGCCTGTTCACAGCTTGCATGTTCACACAGGACACAGCCACATCTGCTTCACAGACCTCAGACATCCAGCACACCCAGAAGCTTTGTTCAGGCAAAAAGATAAAGCCTCTGGGTACGTGCAGCCTCGAAACCTTCGGCACCAAAGTACCATTTCCGAAAGTATGAGATACATACTGTTAAATAAATTCACTTTTTGGCTCTTCCCCAAGTGCCACTCCCCCACTCACCACAGTGCACCTCTGCTGGACTCCTGTTAGAAGATAATTGAGCTCCATCTTTCTCTATAATTCTCCAACATGACCCCAGCAATATCCTGTGCTTCCAGACACTCCCTCCTCCCCACAAACCATGCAAGACACTCAGTATCTGGTAAAAGAAACACCATCATGAAAGGCTGCCAGACAGCCTTTGTGGTACCTCAGGCATCTGGTACCAAATAACAGAAGAGCAAGTACTACACAGCACGAGCACAGCCAACACAGGCTGCCCCTGAGGGAGGTGGATGTGAGCCACTTTGCACTATCCACCCTATTTGGTGCTTAATCATCAGAGGGCTTAAGCAAATGGGCAAAGTTTAGACTACTTTTAACTGGTTATTTAAATCTATGTATATATATGTATATGCCCATTCTACCATTCTGAGCTAGATATTGTTCATCAGACTGTAACTCCATCATTAAACTGGAGAAGCAGCTCACAGACACAGACAAGATGCATTGGTGCATCTCTTACCTGAGTCATTGCTTCAAGTTATCAGAAAATAATCTCCTTTGTACTAATTCATCTCATTTAGCGACTACATAAGTCAACGCATTTTTGTGCTTTTTTCCCCCTCTACTAAAACGCTATCTCACATCACTGAAATACTTACATGAAAATGAAATATAATTGTCCAAATTAGGCCAAGCACAATGGAGGGTTTTCCTTCAATAATGTCAGCAACATGAATATTTATGAGCTTGAGCTGAGGAAAAAAAAAAAAAAAAAAAAAAGGATCATTGTTAACAAAGAAAGTGTTCCACCAGCTCAACTGGCTTTAGTTGTGAATTTTTAAGTTAATACTCACTGATCTGCTCTTTAAAAATGTCAAAGCATTTTCTATGTTGCTTCTGCATTGGAAGGTATTAAATCCTTTTTCCCGGGGCTGTAAAGTAAAAAAATATGTTACATTCCCAGGAGCAATAATCCGTTTTAATTTATATTATGATAAAGGAAGTCTTGCAAAGATTCATGAATGATTTGCAATGAACTAGGCTCAGTGGATATGATTAAATGACAGCGATTAAGACACTTGTGAATAGCTCCATGACCCCAGACTGATCATTGCTTACAACTAAACACATCCAGAAATATTTGACGTAATATTTTTATTGCTCTGTCTTACCAGATGTTGACCTGAAAGCACTTCCAACAGATCCAAAAGTAAATGTCCTTTCTGTATATCTGTGTATAGATCTGAGATAACAGAAGGGGGTGTATGCTGCAAAATAAATTTCAATGCTTGTTACACCATCTTTTGTCAGCTTGGAAACATTACACTGCAAAACATTACAGATTGTTTTAATTTGTTCTTAAAACTCTGAGCTTCTTTTTTTTCAGTAAGCTGAAATACAAATCCCACACCTCATTTCCCACATCCTGTTACTTCTGAACCATAACCACCCTTGCCTCCTGTACCTTCTTGCCCCTGCCTCTGATTTCTACAAGAGATAATCCAGACCTTATTTTCAAGCATTTATGCATTTCAGTGAGGTATGTGTCAAAATAAAACAACTTTCAACAAAAAGGAAATCAAGAAAAGCAGCTAATTCATTTTCGACTTCTTAATCTTTGTATCTTGACTTCAAATTGAATTGAATTACAGAATTGAATAGTTAACCTCCTCACCCTTTTACTAGATGTAGACAACACAAACTTATCACAAGCTCAACGGATTCTGCTCAAGAAAGGACCAAAACAAGATTATTTGGCTCAAAAAAGTCAGATCCCCAATGTTCTCTGCATTAGCTGCTTTATGAAAACTTAAAGACAACTTACAGTGTTAGGTGATTTCTTTTAATAATCGCTTTTCACTCAGATTATCCCATTAAATTTATGCTCCTGGATTGCAGAATAGAATAATTCTTACCTAAACATAATAAAACTAACTGTAAAAATAGAACATCTTAAATTCCTGTCTGGGACATGTACACCAAAACCCAACTCAAAGTCTGGAGACAGAGGAAATAAGTTTCACTAGATCAGTGGGAAAGATACTCTCATCTACCTATAAATCCTGCCTTCTGAACGTCCTTAGACTATCACTGATGCAATGCAATTGCATTTATTAAACAAATGCTCTCTAGGGATATTTTTCTCCAATTACTGCCCAAAATCTTAAATTACTTTTGTTTATTCCTGAAAAATTTAACCTCCACAGAGCACTTCTAAATTAAAAAGGCAAAGAAAAAGTCTTTCTCACCTTTGCCAGTATGGAATTTATCCAGCTAGTGAAGGTTTTCTTCTGGGTAGACTCTCGCTGCACTGGGGAAAGAAAAACAAAAAACGCTTAATGAAAAAAATGGTCTGATTTTGTCTTTCTCGAAAAGCTCGATGGGATCCATCTCATACCTAAGACCCATTTCCCAAGATATGATATTGGTAATACTTTCTTGCTTACAGAGCAAACTTTCTTGCTTACAGAGATCATGCTGCATCAAGCAGATGCAGCAAAATCAACTAGAAAAGGCTTTTCTAATAGTTCCACAAACAGATAGTGGTTTGAACACATCATCCTATCTAGATCCCATCATATATCTAGAATAATTCCATCCATTTCTAACGACACATAGTGTCACCGACAGAGTAAGACCTACCCTTGGGATTGCTGAAGGGTTTCTCTCTATGATAAAATTCTTAGGAGAGCCCAAGTCAATGAGAAGGGCATCCTGTTCCTACCAGGATCTAGAAGATTTGGAGCCTCCTCAGACCCCTCTCAAGGAGGTCAAACCCAGGAAAATCCATGCGTCATGTCAGGTGATGAGACGAGGAAGGAGGTCAGGATATCTAGCTGGGTGGTAAACACCCAGCTGTAGGTGAATCACAAGGAGCATGTCTTGGTTAACCGAGCAGCAGTTCACTGATCAGACCCACGAGGGGTCTTAAAACAGGAGCGAGGAGAAAGAAAATGCTTAGACGACAAGTATCCCTGCGAGAAAGGTGAAATTCGGACGTGCTGCCAGGCGTGCAGGGACCCAGCTCTTCACAATGGTCTCTGACCATTGTGACACTGAGATACTGTGACACTGTGGTAAACCATGAGCAGGGGGCACTAGTTGTGAAAGGGGACAGGGAACTGTTTTAGCCCACATTTCAGAAACCGCATTTTTTAACTTTCCCACAATGGAGTGGCAAGCAAAAGCATTTCTCCAGAGCTCGTGGGTAGCAGATGAAGAAAAGGGAATGCTTGTCCACTACCTGCAAAAGGCCAAAGAGGAAGGCCATTTATGACCCATTTCTGGTAAAAGCTTGTCCTGAGCTTAACCAGCCCAGCAGATGCTGCTGAAGCACAAAGTTGGCTCGCTGCCAACTGCCCCTCGCTGCCCTTTGCTTCCCAAACCCCTTCCCTGCACTGATTCAATATCTCCTCTGTATCCTGTCTGAAAGGAGCAGTGTACAGATTATCAGATTATGCCCCGCTTGAGACAGACATGGGAGCATGGAGCTAGCCATGCACCTTGCCAAGATAAATAATAATGGTTTCCCTTGGCGTAAAGCTTCATGCAATCCTCACCTCAGGTAGAAAAGATCCTGTCCATTTGAACGGCACAAGATCAGGCCCTTCCTCCATTTTACTGGCTGGTATAGCGCCCCTTCCCTCGCTTCTGCTCAAGTCTCTGATTCCTCCTGCCCCTTTTCCCTCCATATGCGAAGAAAGATTGTGCTCCTGCAGAAGGCTTCACATGGCAACCAAGCTCCTTTCCGTCACCTTTACCTGGCTGCCTGCTGGTATTTCCCTAGGAAATGATGTGGAAGCGCTGACCTAAAATGGAGGAAGGGGCGGGACTCATTTTCTGTGGCCCTCTGGTTGTTTGTGTCAGGAGATGCCACATACATCAGGTAAAAGAAAGCACCCTGTTCCCCTTCTCCTTGCATCTGAAGAGCCATCCCAAGCACCACACCGTGTTCAACAGCCCAGGTGGGATGGAGCAGTTCAAATGGACAGGCCATTATCTGAAGGAGGACAAGATACCCTGGGCTGATGTTTCGTTATCGCACACATCGACAGCAGGGCTCCTCCCAGCTCTGCCCATCACGTTTGTGCTTTATGCATGAGCACGCTTTTCAAGACAGAAAAGATTGCTCACTTCTACCAGATCCTCCCAAATTTCTTAGCTCCTGCAGGCAGATGAAAGCTCACTTTGAGACCCGCTGCAGCTACCTCCATGCAGCTTCCCCATGGGCTGCGATGGATGCCCAGGGCCTCTGCACCTCACCGGGTGCAGGACGTCATCCTGGGAAGTGGCTGGCAAAACTGCTCTCCTGTCAATCGCTTCTAGCTCCAGGCAATAGGGAAGTAAAGCATGACCAGCAGGAGAGGTGCAACCAGAGAGGAAACACAAGGGAACTCGGGGATAGGTATCTACACAGCAGGTATCTGGCAGGTTTGGGGTTGAGCGCAACTCTAATGTGGATCTACCACTGTGGGTAAGTTCAGCCATGTGGTACTAAAGTCCTCTCACACTCCCTCATTAATACCACCATCAGCAGAACTGGACAGTTTTATTTGTACTCTTTATCTGACTTCTCCCTCAGATCAGGTTTTCCACCAACTTATTGGGATGATAGGAAAGAACAGCACGTGAGAAGCTCTGAGGAGCACCCGGCAGGGATACAGAAGGAGAAGTCATAGCAGTGGTGGCAACAGTGCAGCAGGGTGCATGGGTGCAGGAGAGAAAGAGGTGGAGGGCAAAAAGCCAAGGGTAAAACCTCCCGCAGCAGGGAAGGGGCTGAAGCAGGACTCCAAACAGGTAGTCAGCTTGTGAGAACAAACAAATTCGGGGATGCGGTAGAAGTGACAGAATGCTCCTGCACAAAAGATTAACACAAAGTTTGACATCATAAGGCAAATGCAAAACGACACGATGATAGGTGTATTTTTGTAGGCTGGATGAAAGGTAGCAAAAATATCAAGCCCTTTGGGAGAATAAAATAGAATCCCTTATTGCTCATAAAAATGAAATGTCACCCACAGAAAAATGGCCCATGCTTTATTAAGCGCAGGGAATTCAGCGGGCACAGACTCCAGTCCTGGTCTGCAGTGGGTCAGTTATGCTTTGCTATGTGCAAACTCGCTCTCTGAGCATTGGGAGCTGCTTAGAAAGACCACAGCCCCCTTCTCCCAACCACCCCAACCAACCCTAAGACCTCCTTTGCTTCATCCTGGCATGTGAGCTACAAGAAATATATCCATGTTACATGCATCAAGGATTGCTTTGCGCTGTGTAGCTATCAAACCTTTTCTCTGTTCCTGTCTATTCCTGAAGGAGCGTGAAACAGTCTATGCCTATATTTCCAGCTTTCCTATACTTCCAGATTTGTTAAACTCTCTTATTTCTAAAAAATCGCCATACTTGACAAAGTATGATCTGTCACGTTCAGCACATCAAACACCACAATCCAAAAGGTCCTGGATGTCGTCACAGCCACCCAGACAAGGCACAAGCCCAACTCACACAAGGAGGGCATAACTAGCATGGAGATACTGCCTTCATGTCCTCACTGGACCAAGCCGCACCCTGTGGTTGAACATCCGTCCAGCAGCCGTTCCCAGTCACTAACAAAACATTGCTGAGCCGCCAGGCTCAGTTTTATCGCGCGGGCAAGGCGGGTATTGCTAGCACACGGCAAGAAGCAGCACGTAAAGTTAGCACGGAAAGCAAATATTAACCACCTCACCTGAATCCAGCAACTCTTCCAGACCGAGCTCTTATCAAACACCCGCCATCGCTCCCGCTCTGGAGAACTTGCTTTGCAGCTGCTTACAGACCGACTAAAATGAGGACATCTATTCCGCTTTTCATTGATTCTCTATGTATTAACGTGCCAAAGCAGCCAGCATAGCGTTCGCTCGCACGAACTGTGGGGCAGGATCACAGTACGAGGCGGGTTCCCTGGCGCACACCCCGCTCTGCCTGAGCTACTGACCACGTAGCTGGTTTGGAGGCAGCCTCAGTCTGCCTTATTTCATACCCAAATTAAAAAAAAAAAAAAAGTCTCCCTGTGAATCAATACACCACGCTGCGCCTACCAATACCTCTCCGAACTGTGCTGCAGCAGCCAGTCCGTTTAAATCCAGGCCACACAGCCCACAGCTCTTGTTACACGTGTGTTGCTGGCACAGGGATGGACAGTTGTTTTTCAGTTTTCAGGCTGAGTGGGTCTTTCCCTCCCAGCTCCCCTGACGCTGCTGCTTGGAGGCTCCAGTGATTTAATTACGCTCTCAAATTCTTCTATCTATCATGTGGTTAATTAATACGGATTTTTATTATTATGAGGATGAATGGATTCTTTGTGAGGCCTTTTTGTAGGACTCCAAGCGACCTTGGTTTTATCCTGTCCTAGTTTTCAAAATGTAACTGACTCAGAATTTAAAAAAAATAAAATTTTAAAAAAAAGCTGATAAAGTTTCCTTCACTTCGGATAAAAATTCACCAAGCCGGAAAGTGGATATGAGGGAATATAATAAGAACCTCCTAATCTGAAAATACCTGAAATGCGCTACATTTCATCCCGTTTTTCAAAATCAATCTTTAGATTAACTTCTTTAGTGGAGAATAGCAGATAGGATGAGCACGTCCCATAGGCTGGCTGAAAATCAATAGACACTGCTGGACAATCATGGTTTTAACCAGTAATGAGCAATCAGCATGTAGGAAAAAATAGACTAATCATTATGACCTAAAGCACGGGGACACGATGCCAGTTGTAGCAGGGACTGCAGTAGCCTACTGAGGTTTTGATCATTCATTAACAGGAATACAGAAAAGCTAGAGTTGAAATTACTCTCCTTTTTAACCCTTAGCAATAATTTTAAATCAATGAGCACAGGTCTGTCTGTCATCTCCCCAGCTCTTTTTCAACAGAAGGAATTACCTCCAGTACATGAAGATAGGAGGGTAACTGGGAGGTCTCCTTCAAAAGAGCACTCGCAGTATGACCTGAAACACCAAGTAGGTACCTGCGGCAAATTATAGGAACTGTCAGAGGACCCTTATGGATCTGCTGACCGAGGGACAGGGTGAGGAATTCATCAGTTAGCCCTTTATAGTCCCTTCCCTTCCACCCATTAGCATCGTTTTCATTTACAGCAGACAGGAAAGTAGGGATATTTCCAGTATTTATGTTCAGCAATTAAAAATAAACACAGTATTTTTGTCAAGAATCAGAAGTTTTTCCAAAACTCAATGGAGGCGATGAAAAAATTGCTACAGCGATGGATCTTGGCAGTTCCAAAAGCTGCATGAAAATTAACGGGTTATCTACTGCTGCATCTAGGAAGCATGTGGGAATTCTCCTACGCTATCTCCTTTCAACCTGCCTTTCACAGGCAAATTCTCCAATTTACCAATTTGCCAGGAATCCTATTCAAGGCAATCCTAAGTTTTGCTTTAGTGGTTTCCTTAAATACCTTTACTCTGCTCATTGCCAGTATCCTGGAGCAGCGCAGAATCAGTTGCTATATTTATTGTCAGAGCTGCACAGAAGTGAGGCATTCAGGGCACAGGCAGTGGTTTCAGGTTAAGTTCTTAAAGATACTAAACCACATCATTTAGCTATCAACATACCTTTAAAGATAAGAGCTTAAGTAGCTACTCTAACACTTTAAAGAAAATCATGACAGAGCAGGGCCTTGAACACAAGTGACCTTTAGTGTCCTACCCTGCTGCCTCAGAAGTGATCCACTCCTTAGTCATTTTAATGCCAGTTTTTAACTAGTGAAGCACCTAATAATGTCCTTAACAAATTGAAGTTTATCTACTTGTGTGAATGTTTTACCCATGAGAAGATCTCTTTTTTTTTTCCATTAGGCATGACAAGCTGAGACAAAAATACCCACGAGTGATCTTTTCTTATGGCCAGGCTCATGTATCGTCCACCTCAAGTTCCACCGCACTCGTCACATGCCAGGGAGCCGCGTGCGGTTACATGACAGGCACATGGACAACTCGGCTGTGTAGCATAAACAGGGCATAAATTGCAGTGCAGGTATGCTCGTGGGAGCTTTCCCACTTGTAAAATCACCTTGAATATCATAATAAGTATTGAACAGACTTTTTGGACCATTTTGATTAAAAAAATAAAAAATAAAATAAAATAAAATAAAATAAAATAAAATAAAATAAAATAAAATAAAATAAAATCTGTAGCTGTAATAAAATACCACCCTCAACAGATGAGGCAAACAGCTGGAAGGCAGGAGACTGTTGGGTGAGAGTTACTCGTCCCCCTGACCTCTGCAAGAATTAAGTGTGTCTCAGAGAGATATCCTCCCTTAAGTCAATTACTTGGAGACGAGGGCAATCTAGTACAAGCTGCACAACGAAATCCAGCAGTATATATCACCACATTTTCCATGTCAGTTGAAGAGAAAATATGTTTTTGATCATTCATAAAGATGAGATACAACTGCATCAAGTAGCATACTTAATTGTTATCATTAAGCACTCTTCAAAAATAGTATTAGCTGCCAGGCTTTTATGCTATTGTCCTTTGGATTACCAGTAAACAGCAATATGCATATAGGTCAATGAGCAGAGCCAGCAAGTTATGACCCCTGAAATTAATTAAATGTCAAAAAAAGAAAACAAATACACGACCCAGACTGAGAGCTAAGAACATGCTTCTATGCCTGAAATATCTCAGCAAGTAGAGAAAGAAAATAGAAAATTCTGCTCTTGGGCAAGACCACAGCTTTTGTCCATTTACTGCCTCGGGAGGGCAGGGGGAAGGATTTGTGTGGGAGAGGGAAGGTGAAGGCTGGGAACACCCCACAGGGAAGCAGATTTCACAAAAACTACCTCCTGCTCCAGAGCAGGACAAATCTCCTCCAGTTCCTGGAGCAGCAGCCACTCATTTGCAAGGGGGCCACCCGCAGCCCTCGCTGCTCACCGCGCTGCTGCTCCCCGGCACACACGCGGGGCCCCGCACGGCTCAGAGCGCTCACCACAAAGACCTTCTTCTGTCAAAGCATCGCACATGGCTTCTCATCTCAGGTAGCTGAAAACAATTTTGGTCCCTTTGTGTCTTGCACTCAAAGCCATGTGCCGTGTTGGACCCCTCTGCAGGGGTCCCGCACAGGGAAGATGTTATGGAGTTGCAGCAAGGCACGTTATTCCCCTCCATCCACCCTTTCCAGACCACGCTCTGGGCATGGAGCTCCTGCCTGATCCCCTATAGCAAACTAGGGCAAATCTCTGCAGAGCAAAGAGACTTTGTGTTTCAGAGGGTCAAAAGACCACAAGAAAGAGCATCCTGTGTTCAGCAAAAGGTTTGGAGCCTGCCCAGCAGGAGATACCCTTCCCTTAAATACTTCCCATAGGATGTGTCCCAGTAGGTCCAGCTCCAGGCGTTCTGCCTGCGCTGTGCAGGGACACAAAACAGCTTTGCAGCGGCTCCAGGACATGCTGCACCAGAAAACTGGAAGGAAGGAGGAAACAGAAAGGCAAGGACACAACTAAAGTTTGTATTTTTCCTCATTAAATTTCATTCCAATGTTTGGGGGAGAGAAGAGCAAAAGAAAAAGGATGAGAAAAGAGGGGCTCCAAGTCCCAATGTCGTTGCAATTTTACAACTATTTCAAATTTCTTGGGGTGGGAGAAGCAACTATTTGCTCTTGCTTCTGGAAATCAGCTTGATTACAGATTCTGGAAATCAGCTTGCTTCTGGAAATCAGCTTGATCAGCTTTCTACTGGAAAAGGCTAAACAGCAACATACAAATCAAGGAAGAGACACATACAAGGGTTTCTATTCTTGCAGGTTTTTTCAGTCTCACGGTTTTGTGACAACCTTCATCATTTGGAAATGTCTAGAGATGGCAACACTAGAAACCATGCTGCTTTCATGTTCAAGCTTCATTAATTCTGCTTAAAATATAATTTAGCTTCAAAGAAAAAGGCACTTTCTGCCTCTTTCACTGAGAATAAAGTTACTTTTTTCTTTGGGGGGTTTACCCCATCTGTTCAGCTGAACATTTCTAAGTGAAGTTACCATGTCCCTACTAAAATCCTATGACGGTCTATGAAAATATGAAAGCAGTTGTGTTGTACATACATACAACTGCATATATTCTACAAATATGTTAATTACATTACAACATTAACAACCTGGCATTGATTTAATAGAGTTTGTATAAAAATTACAGCCGAGAATTAACCTCTTTTGTTATTAAAGGATCTTCTTCCCCTCTTTTCTTACCATTCCTCCCAAAACTATTAACAATCTGCTTCACAGAAGTTTATAACTTAAATCACAGCCAAATCTTATTAAACCAAGAGTTTACTTTTACACGCAGTGGAAAAACAGCTGGTTTGGTTACATTTTTTTTTTGGCATATAATCCCATAATGGACAAAAACGACTAGCACGTGCAATAGATCTTGTCCTGTGTAACCAGATTAGACAACTGCCGTAACGTCCCTGGATGCCTTTCAGGAATAACAAAAGATTGGATCACAAATAAATTAAAAGCAGAACAAAATCCAAGCAATCCCAACTAGATCTCACTCCTGTTTTCTTCTTCAGTACCAAATATTTACACTTATCTCCTATTAAAAATGGTGTATTATCCAAGGCTGGACATATACTTTAAGGTTATGATTTAACCGTCTGAAAAGCAGATCATAATAAGTTTTCTATGCCTAGTTAGTCACCCCAAAAATGAACTGATTTCCTCAAAGTGATAAGCAGCTATTCTTTGATCTGACTTTTCTCCATAATTTCTCCAGGTCAGCTTCAAGACTTGAAGCAATACAAGTGTCTGGCTGCTGTGCAAATCACACCTCAGGAGTCCTATTACTGAAAAAAAAACACCAAAAAATGTAACCCTTTCCTGGAGTGACCTAGTTCTTCTCATTGGACCTTTGCTACCACAGATCTCCTGGTAGATTTACTAATGGTTTCTATATGTCACGTCAGGGAATGTGCCTTCAGTGCTACATCACAGCTCTGCTGCCGCTTGTCCGTCCGCTTCGCCCCAGAGCAGATACTACAGCGCTGCAATTCAATACTTGGAGCACATCTGCCTCTTCCATTACACTCAGTCCTTATAAAAATGGCTTGTGCTGCTTGCAGGAGACCTCTCTGGGTGCTTTGCAAACAGTTACGACACACATAGTTTGGAGACACGCTTGCACTGTATTCATTTTCAGCGTAAGGCAGAAGCCCAAACTATTACAGCACAGAAATATTATGTAGTTATTTGATATCATGTAGTTATTTGAATGTTAGCACCCCTAAGGGCAGACCATGTTTTCCAAACCCATTTTATGGCAATAGCCCCCTCAGCCTTTGTACTAAAGCCAAAATCAACCCCCAGGCCGAGTCTGACACTGGGGCAGTGCCCTGGACAAGCCGGGCTCGGTGCAATGTTCCCACTAACTCATGCCTGTTGGGAGATTTTTTTTGCTCTCCTGAAAGCCTAATACTGAAGCAAAATGGAAGAAAACTCGCTATTAGTTTGGCCTCAGATCACTGTTAGCACTTGCTCATAAAAGAACACGGCTTCAATGACAATATTAGTGCAAGTCAGGATTGCAAAAGTGTCTTGGCAGAATATTTTTTGCACTCTCTCGTTTAAACATTTTTTTTTCTCAAATAAGCAACAGAGGAACTTCATCATAAGCGATCGAGAAGGAAAAAGCTCTCTAGGACTATGGCTTAGCCCATCCATCCTAAAATAACCAGGCACCAAGCACATCAGGGATGAGCTTTCCAGAGCTGTTAGCTCTGCTGCCTGCACTAGGCTGCTTGATGAAGCCTCCCTACATTTTTTCATGAACATGTTTAGAGGAAAATCAGTCATCCAGGAAAAAATTTATTGAAGAAAACTCAACATATGATTAAGGAAACTCTAGAAAGGCTGAAAGGCCAACTCTGATGCATTGATTAACACTTAACTGCCATTAAAATGGAACAACTGAAAATCAATGCTCAGTTCATAAGGTATCACTCTTTGCAAGTAAGGTGAAAGACTTTGACTGTTAACAACTTTGATTAAAAGTCACAAAGATTTTCTACTTGTTTAGGGCACAAGGTGTCTTTCTACATGTGCAGGATATAAAAAATAACGTAACCTAAGTACTGCAGCTAGTAGCTTCAATAAGACAGCATAGTCCATCTGAAAAAGCAGTCAGCATACCGGGGAAAAATGTTTCCTTGAAAAGAGTTTACATAACATGTATTCTGGGGAAGAAGACTTAAGTAACAGTGAGTACATCTGCACCAAGAAAGGCAACAGCTCTGAAAAAACTGAAGGAGGCACCAAGAGATCTGTTGTCTTTCATTTTGCTGCTGAAAAGTCACTTATGAAAAAAAGAAACATCCAGATATGAACCAACTACAATGACTGTTAGTGCTAGTTTTAACTGTTTTTTTTTCAGAATTTCATTCAAACTTGCCCTCAGCCATCTATTTTTGCCATAAATCATATGAAAAAAGCACATGAAATGGCAATAGCTTACCTTGCAATGATAGATGGAGATCATCTATCTCAGAGGAAGCCTGCTCCTCTGTTGAGGGAGATGACAGATTTGACGCCATAATAAATCTTACGGAGAGTCTTCAATCAATTTCCAAGCTGAAACAAAAGCAGAAGAACATCAGTACAATTTGGGTTTCAAAATGATGCAATGAAAGATGTTAAAGAGCACACGGAGGCAGGTTTGGGGTCTTTCCCTCCTGTTAGGATGTTTCCTTAGCTCATCCTGAACCAAGTGACAATGACTAGTGCATGGACCACAGCTTTGTCCATGGCGTGACAAAGTGCTAGGATCAGGAAATTTCAGACACAGTTGCTTTCTTATAGAAAGTGGGGAAAAAGCTCACGGTGCCTTCTGCAAATTTGTTACTGTCACATCTCCAAGACTTTCTTCACCTCTTTGTACTTTAGAGATTTCTCTTCCTGCCCGGATAATTGTTCCTGAATGGAAACAATTAAAGCCAAATCTGCAAAGATTAATGAGAAACAAAAATGTAGCAGTTAACGTAAAAGAATAATCTCAGCTTCTGTTTCTGCCTGGTACCTCAGTTACTCCTCATCCCCCATGCAGGGGTTTCATTTCCCAGCTCCTCCACTTTCCTTTCCCTGGATACCTCCCCCATTGCTAATGCAATTTGAGGGAATGATACGCTGAGTCTTTCTTAAAAGTATATCAATGTTTCTGTTACTGCAGTGGCAATATTGTTTAATCTGTCATTGTAAGGGAAAAAAAAAAGAGCTTCAGAGACCGAAACTCATTTTTATCAAGAACATAAAAATTAAGCAAGTTCAAAAGTAATTGAAGCTGAAAATTAAATAAGGGCTCCCCTTAACCAAGCTCTGTGACCTAAATAACTGTAACCTTGTCATCAAAAGTACTAGGATTCAGACACTGGATATTAATAATTCATCCACCCCAGTATATGTTAAAATAAATGTGGTGAATAAATGAGTAACGGAACCCGACACTGAAGATGCCAATGACATTTTCATTCAGTCCCTATGTGCAGATGAATCACGATGCCACCTTTATTTTCTCCATTATACCCTATTTTTCCTCACTCAGCACACAGAACGGACAGCACTTGTTTAATGAGGACCCACTCAATGCTTTGTTTTCGGCCCCCTGAACAATGTGTGTCCTTGTGCTTCATTCAGGAGCTGCTCTGATGACAGGATTATTAAGTTCATCCCAAGATTTCTATGGCTCTCATCCCCACAGCATCTGAGTGCTTCACAAACATCAATCAAGTTACAATTTACTTTCACAGCATCTACAGATGAGGGGTTATTGCCCACATTTTACAGATGGAGAGCAAGGATACATAGATGACAAAGTAAAAAGAAAAATAAAACATTAACATGGCACAGTCCAGGTATTTGGGAAGAAACAGATATGACTCTGTAAGTCATCAAGGTCAGTGGCTCCAGTGAGTACTCAGTGTAACTGCAAGTAACCCAAGGACGTAGGAGGGCAAAATGATGCATGAGGTTAGGCTGAAGATCAGAAGATTTCTAAATATTTGGCTCTACCACTTTCCTGAAACCCTCCTTTTGTGATCCCATGCTGCAAGGCTGTTTCCCGGCTGCCACCTATCCCTGTCCTGCCCCAACAGAGAGCTCCACGTGCGTGGAAAGGGAGAGCTCACATTTTCAGAGGACGTTCCTGCAAGGATTAGTATTCTTTAAAAGGTACAAGATTATCTGCACAAGGATTACAGTGACAATAAGATAGTTCCTTTGACCCTCCAGATCTGCATTTGAATACAGCATATTACATGTAACTATTTTACAGCCACCTCTAAAGAGTCTGCGGCTGTCAGAATACTGATAAAACTCTTAGTAATGCTTTCTGTAGGCTCTAAGATCTATCGTCTTTTCTGCTTGGTTTTTAAGTTGATTCTTTTGTGGTATAAGCTAAGCCAAAGCCGGCAGCTCCAGGAAATGCTGGACAACCACGAAATACAACCTATAGTGCTGAAAAGAAATAAAACGCTTTCAGACGACACGATGCCACTGCTAAAACCTAAGATACAGAAAATGCTTTTGTCTCGCCATCTTTTTGGAGAGTTTGGCCTCAGCACAGCAAAGCACTTACATGCATACTTGGGAATAAGCTTTTTTGTACAGAAAAACAGACAGCACCAGGAACGCTGGGACCTTGTTCCAAACAATTTGTTTCTTGGAATTCAATTCGTTCTGATCAACTTTTAAGTGATTTGCACCACGGCTGCTGCATGAGCTCATCCTTTCTTAGACATGGGAGGCACCAAGCAAGAGAGGAGCACCTTGAAGATCCTACCCAAGGGAAGCACTTTCCTTCAGTGCTTTCCAAAAGGACAAATTTGTGACTACCTGGCTTCCCTAAAACACAGCTGAAATGATTCAGTTCTCAAGAGAAGCTGGTCCTATCTTACAAAGCTCAAAGCTTTTCACTACTGGGCTACTAGTTGACCATTTCTCCCCTTTCAAGAGACAGGGGCACACATTGACAGAGATAGAAAACCCTATGAGCAGGGTACAGAGCAGAAATCTCAAGAAACCTGCCCAAAAATAAATAATCAAGGTTCAAATTCACAAGATTTTATCACAATTTTATCATCAGTGAGACCTAAGAGATGCGCTTCTTAATCAGGATGTTTCTAAATACAGTCTTGCCTCAGAAGAAAGAAAAGGAAAAGCTGCAGGTGGATTTGCAGGATTCATTATCAAGGACTTCATAGCCTTAATCTAACAGCTGGGTAGTGCAGCTCACGGATTTGTCTTTCAGTTGCTTCAAGCACGGAACAAGATCCCACCATGCAAAACATCAGCAGTTCCCCAGTTACTCCCCACTATAGCGGCTCTGCTGTTTTCAAACCACTGCACATAATTACCACTGCAGTCTAACACGTGGCTTTCTTAAACATTTAAGGGTAGCTCAGCAAAGGAGGCGTGCACACTAATTAGGAAGCAAGGTAAACGAGCTGGCACGACTTGCGGTCTGTCGCAGGTGACGCCGTTCCCAGGTAGCTTGCAGGCATCTCCTGCATCCCAGACATGGCAGCGCAGAGGTGCCCACAGGATCCTCTGTACGAGCCCATCTTGGAAAGCTGGATGGCACAGAAAGAGCCCGCAAATGTGCTCCTTTTGGCCAAAAGCAGCAGGGACCTGCAGCCAAGGCTGGCTGCAGGCAGGTGAGCGCTGCAGGGCACCCTCAGGAAGTCCCTGCTTTGATTTTGCCTTTGGAGGCGCATGCTGCGATGCATCCGCTTTCCCTGTTTGGGTGGGAACATGTTTTGCATCGGTGGTGTTGCCTCCATAGAGGCCTTGGCGTGTAAACTGAAGGCTGGTCCTAGCAAGAGATTATTATTACTTATGTGTTCAGTCTGCACCGACATCACGAGCAGAGGCAGCAGATTTTTATCTTTGGTGAAGGAGGCAAAAGGAAACAGGACTTCGTAATGAAGAATCACCAAAGACCCTTTGCCATTTTGATTATCAGCAAAGATTGCAGTTTATTTTGCGTTCAGAGAGAAGCACTTTTTTTGGTAAACTGTTTTTCTCTAAGTTGAGCAGGGTGCCCTTAAAGTCTGAGCAGTTCACGCATCCCTGATGAACACGCTTCCTCCTCGCTATTTCCTTTGCAGTGATTTCAGCGCTTTTACATAGCTACACACAGCTGAATGAAGATTTGTAGGGGGGAGGATCTGTTTAAAGCATCCATTCTGCAAAATCTTTGTGCTCAAACATTCACTCCCTCTGCCTGAGGTCCTACTCTGAGCTGAAGTTCGTTGCTTCCAGATTTGAAGTGCTCACAACATGGTTTTTCAGGCAGCCTCAGACTGTAAAAATGTCTACAGCTGGAAGGAGCCCCCATGCAAACATGGGAGCTTTTCCCTCTGAAGCATTGAGCCTCAGGTAGCAAAAATCAGAGCAGCACCAATGACAGATCTAGCCTCATTTCCCCCACCTCTGGACCTCACTTGCTCTCTCTGTGACAGAATAAATATCTGTCATCATTCAGTAAGCACGCGTAGCACTTCTGGAAGAAGTAAAGGTCTTCCAGTACTTCCAGCACTTTGAAGGTGATAGGGAAGACAGGCTACAGCCTTCTGATCCTACCTAATACCCCCCAGCAATCATCCAGGCCTTTAAGAGGCGGTTTTAGAGCACACAGCATTAGGGAGGGTCTGGACTGTCTGGGCCAAATGAGGCCGGCATCCAGTGTTGGAGAGGAAGGAATGGAAAGGGAAAAGCTTCGAAATGGCTATTCTGGACTCGAAGGAGCCCGGGGAGGTGTCAGACTACCAAGAACTAGAGATGGCCAGAGAGACTGCCTTGATTCATGTGAAATGAGGCACCAGAAAGGACCCCTCAAAGAAGAGCTGCAAGACCAAGGCCTCTCCTGCTAGTTTATTTATGACAACCAACAACAGCACATTTTTTCTTATCCAGGGACTTCCCAGGGATCTATTTATAATTTTGAAAACATTCCAGGACAAGCGTATGAGTATACAAAAGCTACACCACTTTTTAAGGCCAGAAAACATCACGTCTTGCCTTTGATTTACTCATCAGCAATACTTCCCATCACAGAAAGACAACAGAGCTTTGCACTGAAACTATCAATTTTAAAAAGTGGCTAGAAAAGTGTCTTTCTTGACCTTTTCTTTATTGTGGCAGTAATTTATATCACTCCTGCTGGTACAACTGCACAGTTTGAAAACTGCATCAACTCCATGCTGTTGTTAACAGGCACAGCTGTTTTATTCACGGCACTAGGCTTTGCTCTGGTGTTCATAAAACCGGCCCGCGAGGTGTATGTCACATATGACAGATGTATATGGACTGCCTTTGGTGCTCGGAATAAGAGCCTGTCTCACATGTATGAGTGCTCAACCAAAAAGGCAGTGTATAAATCAAGTACATTGAAACACACTTGGTAACGTGGGGGAAAACACACATTTCCAACTGGTCTCCAAGCCTGCCCACAACGTTAAAACAAGCAAAAACTGCTCAGGAGAGCTCCAAGCAAATCACAGCTGCTGCTATAAGATGGGCGAGGGCTGGGGAGGCCGAGGTAGCCCCACGCAGCCCTCACTGGCCACGCTGCTCCCCGGCTGCTGCGGGTAATG